>CM068756.1:4000113-4470900 GCA_035084275.1 Hydrolagus colliei | reverse complement strand
TGGGGGGGGGGCGGGGAATGGGGTGAAATGTCATGTCCCAAACTTAAGAGCCTGCACTGTACAGTGTGGACTGTGTCCCGAGCGAGATATTTATTTGCCGACACCTAATAATAATCCTTGAGAGAGGAGGACAGAGCATTTGACGGAGCGCCTCACCGGAGCGTCTCCGAGATGTTCTCCGAGCGCTTCGCGGAGCACACTGTCAAGCGAATTGACCCCCAATGTTGTGTTCCGTGGGCGAAACGCGACAGCCGATTAACTGCGCCACGGCAGTGCTCCCCCCCCCCCCCCCGCACACGGTGGTGGAAACCGAGCGGGACAAATTATTACGGTGGCTTTCTTTTTCTCGAGGGATTATTCAACAACGACAACAACAACAACTCAGTTGGTCATCATTGGATCCATGACTGTTGGTGTGGGGCGGGGGGGGGGGGGGGAGAACACTGACGTACGCCCACGGAACAGACACTCGACAGCGTATTCTGTGAAGGTGTCTCGGCCGCTGCGAAGAGGCGTGACGTCCAATGCAAAGGATTTATTATTATTGTTAATATTATTAACCCCTCCCCCCCCCCCACACCCCCCCACACACACACCCCCCCACACACCTCCCCCCCCCACACCCCCCCCCCACACACACACCCCCACACACACCCCCACACACACATCTTCACCACCCCCCACACCTCCCCCCCCCCCCCCCCACCCACACACACCCCCACCCCCCCCGCCCCCACCCCCCCCCCCCACCCACACACACACACCCCCACCCACCCATGGAGAGAAACAAGCAGGTCAGTAACACTCAGTGAAGGCGCTTCCAGCGTCTCGATCAGGCGCGGTATCAAATGCAATATCATTCATCATCACAATATCAATCGTCATGACAGCGCTCTCCTCACCCGCGAGTGTCTGTGTCTGTGTCTGTGTCTGTGTCTGTGTGTCCTCCCCACGCACAGACACACTGCGTCCCGGTGCAGTAAGATCGCTCCCAGCTCCTTGACGGGACCCAGGCTGCTCTGTTCCCGGGGCCGGCTGCTGTGTAAGGAGCGGCAGCACTGATAGCAAACAGCCCAGGCTTGCTCCTCGTTGATGGGCTGCTCGTAAGCCCTGAGGACGGTGTCTAGGGACATGGTGAGCTGAGACTCGGGGACTTCCCTCTGGCCGCTGACCCGCTGTTGTCTCCTCTGCTCTCCATCACTCCCAGACCTGGCCATTATTCCTCCTCTTTCTTCTTCTTCTCCTTCTTTTTCTTTTTCCTCCTTCTCCTGTTCTCTCTCATCACCTCCACCCTCACCTCCTCTCCCTCTTCCCTCCTCTGTGTGTCAGCCCAGCTCTGCATTAGCGCTAACACACACACTCTCTCTCTCTCTCACTGACTGACTGTCTCACACACTCACTCTTTCTCTCTCTCTTTCTCTCACTCTCACTCACTGGTCCACTCACTCCCCGCTTCCACTCCACTGTGGATCAGCCGGCACCAGGTGATTGGGCTGTTCAGGAAGAGCCCAGCCTCCTAAACACACACACACACACTGAACACACACACACACACACACTGAACACACACACACACACTGAACACACACACACACACACTGAACACAAACACACACACTGAACACACACACACACACTGAACACACACACACACACTGAACACACACACACACACACTGAACACACACACACACACTGAACACAAACACACACACACACTGAACACACACACACTGAACACACACACACTGAACACAAACACACACACACACTGAACACCACACACACACACACACTGAACACACACACACACACACTGAACACACACACACACTGAACACACACACACACACTGAACACACACACACACTGAACACACACACATACTGAACACACACACACTGAACACACACACACACTGAACACACACACACACACACTGAACACACACAGCACACATACACACACACACACACACTGAACACACACACACACACACTGAACACACACAGCACACATACACACACCACACACACTGAACACACACACACACACCAGAACACGCGCTAATCACACACATACAACACCCACTCAACTCACTCACCCACCCGCTGAGCACACATATACCACACACACCAAACTCGCTCACTAAACACACACCACTTGTACACACTTGCACACCAAGCACACTCACTTACACACCAAACAGTGCGCGCGCACACGCTTACACACAGCAAAGTGGAGTTGGGGGGGGGGGAAAGCCAGGAGGATAAAATAAATCAGGGGCAGGTGGCTCACATTAGACTGATTGCAGTGTCTGGAAGGGATCTGGGGGATGCGAGAAATAACAATGATAATATCCTTCCATTTGGCATGGCGGTTTACCAAATATTCAAGACTGTACGTCCAGTACAGTATATTTATATTCCCCCTTTTCAACTGTCTAACATCCCCGTCACCCAGTCTTTCCCTCTCCTTCGTTCACAGGCAGACTCTGCCCTTCCAATGACTGTCACCCCTGGACTAGATTAGTAATAATAATAATAATAATAATAATTAATAATCCTTGCATTTGATAGAACACCTTATCTCATCGGCAAGATAATGTTGGTAAAGAGTGAAGCGGCGCTGACGAGATGTCGTGCTCTTCAACGAGCTGTGCCTCTCTCTTGCCGCGGCCCTCGCATTCGTTATTAAAAGACATTTACGACGGGACAGGTGTTTGCTTGGATCCCATCCTCAACATGGCTTCCCAGCGGTGCAGCGAGACAACATTGGAAGCCACAGAGGAAACAAACGCCTCTGTTCCTTGGACGTTTCTCTCGGCCTGCAATGTTCAGCTACACCGTACACTGCGCTCTTGTTATGTTGAGAAGAGGTTTTGCATAATTTGAATTTGCAAATACCAACGCCGTACATGACGCACTCTGCAAATGTTATACATGGAGTAGTCACAGGGTGTCAAGTATCTGTCAGGGTGTGTTTGGCTTAAATCCATCCAACCTGTGTACTTCATATGATAATAATAATAATCCTTGGCTTTGATATAGTGCCTTATTATGCCTTCTAGTCGTCTCAAAGCGCTTCACAGAATTGACTATAAAGTAAATTGACTATATTGTGTGGCCAAAACAACCACATATGGCACCATATGGTTTTTTTGGGGTCAGCCGAATGCCTGACATAATATAATAATAATAATAATCCTTGCATTTGATATACCTCTGCAGGAACACATCACATTGCTTAAGAGAATCCAGACGAGACTGGGAGTTCCCAAATATGTATGTCAGCTACACTTATTCGACTTCTGTGGTGGTAATGAAGAAAGCAGGAAAGAGATTTTTATTCACAAGTAATAACAATAATAATCCTTGCATTTGATATAGCGTTTTTCACGTCTTCTAGCCGTCTCAAAGCGCTTCACAGAATATACTGTATTGACTGTATATTTGTGGGCGAAACGTAGCAGCCAATTGCGCACAGCAGTGTCCCATAATCAGTCGTGGATTGAAATGACCAATTCATTATTGTGTGTTTTTTTTTGTTGAGGGATTATTATCAGGCACGCGGAGTAAGGAAATGTGCCCAAAGTTTCTCACTGACCTGCCGCGAATTGAACCCAGATCTCTCGCTTGTAAATATCTTTTCAAGTCAAAGGGCTTGATAAGCAATTGCTATCAACTGTAGGGGCTGTTTTTGTAGGCAGGTGCAGCAGCCATTTATTTCGCCTCAACCAAGGTCACGCGTTGAATAACCAATTCATTTGAAGAGTTATTGGACAGGACACTGCCAGAAACACCCTTCCTTAACATTCACCAGAACTGGAGTAACTGTTTACGGTCTCATCCTCTGACAATGTGCCACTCCCTCATGACTGCACTGCAGTCTCAGCCAAGACTGTGACCTCTAGTTTCGATGAAAGATTTGTGGTTTGGTTTGAGACTCAGCGATTGGAATTGACAATGGCTTTTGTTGACACACCATATGTCACCTCCAGCATCCAATCCGTATCTCCATTATTGCTGCATACAACAACAACAACAAAATTACATTTATTGAGCACCCTTGGGAGGACGTCCCAAGGCGCTGAATTATACAAGATACAAATGACACAATCACATTATTATACAGGAGCAACAGAGAACCCAAAAGAGGGGCTTTCCATGAACAGAGTCGCTACCCATTTCTTGTGGAAGTGGAGAAGGAGGCAGAAGTTGCTGCCCTCGTCTATTTTGAAGCTTACTTTAAGCCCTTTTCTATCTTAGTTCAGTGCTCGTTCGGCATTTATTGCCTTAACGTCACTTGTGATGTGTCAACGTCCAAATTCCAGACCAGATAGGATCAATTGCATCAGGTCATTAGTCACCAAACGATTAAAATATGTTAACGAGGAGAATGCAGTACAGTACTGTACTGTAATTTGGTCTGCGGTGCCAAATTACAGTAATTCACTGCTCGGCTCCCCTTTAACAGTAAAAGATGCAGATGAGAAATGAACACACACAACACAGAGCAAGACCAATGGAGGGCTGGCTCTTTGAGCTGGTGAATGACTCACAAAAAGTTTGTTATTTCGGAAAGTAAACAAGTCAAGAAGGCAGATAAACCCACAACCAAATCGGGCTCAGGTTTAGCAGCATCCCATCTATTAAAGGAGAGTTTTGTCTGTTTGACTCGCTATATAATTGTACGCTATATGCAGATTGACTGTGAATTTTGGGGGCAAATCGCACAAATCGTATTCTACATTCTAACATTTGCTTCAGTGTTTCGAACATTTACAGTTTTCTTATTGTTCATCATCAATCATCAAATCAGGGGAATAAAAAAAAAGTGATATTTGGAGGAGCCAAAATGAACCATTTACCAATAGAATGAGCGTAAACAACATCTGGGCACAGAGGAATCCTCTTTCTGAAACAATCTTCCCGCCAATGCCAATGCTTCTCACAATGAGAGAGTTGTTTTGTTTCAAGAGTTACTGCAGTATATGATTGAGAACAAAGAAATAAATAGATTTGTTATTCAAACGGAATGGAAGTGTAAACGACCAGTGTAGGACCTGCCACTATACTCCTGCCCATTTTGATACTCTGTTCGCATACCCCAAATTAAAATTGGTTGTTCGCTGTGTGCACAACCAATTTTCACGGCTGTTGCCGTTTTCACCCACAAAAAAAGTCACCTAATTTTTTGCCAAATTATACAGTCAATTCACTTTGCAGTACCTTCTGTGAAGCACTTTGAGACGTCTCAAAGACGTGATAAGGTGTGATATGAAATGCAAGAATGGACAATTATTATTTGCAGTATATGATAGCACTTTGGGACGTTCTCTTGAAGTGAAAGGTGCTACACCACATGTAAGATTATTCTAGGAACGTATTAATACTGTAATGATAATAGTAAAACTTGTATTTCATTATTCCTTCTCAAGTTAAATCTACCAGATGGAACCTGGGAAAGAGTTTTGGATGAAAGATAATGAAACAAATTTGGCTCAACTGACAAATTAGCACTGAAAATATAAATAGTGAGGCTGGAAGTCAAACTGTGTATTCAAAGTCTGTTTGGCTCAGAGAATTCCTCCCCACCCCCACCCTCCCCAACACACGCACAATCTCTCCGAGACAGTTACCAGGAAAGAAAAAATGATTTGCTTTTTATTCTCAGTGGGAGAGACTTCCTGCCTCTTTGTCTCTTCTGCCTGGTGAAATACCATTACAGCAAAAAATATGTTTTCTGTACAAAGAAAGGGGAAGGTTGGGATCTGCACTATCACAGTGCCAATTGTGTATGTCACAGATCACTGCAGTATTTGTAAAATATTTCTGTTGTACACAATTATACACACCTCTCTGGTGACAACCCATATTGAATGGCAGGTGTTTGCCGTTCACCTACATACCATAAAAATAATCTCAACAATTCCACAACAATATTGAATTGCACTCACTATTATTTTTTCCCCCTATTCTATTAATTCAACTCAATTTTTATCCCACTCAATCTTTTTTTCCTCTTGGGGGAATCCATCGGGACACAAAAAGCTTTAAATTCAGGAAATTATGGTTTTACAAAAACACCCAAATTCAGATTTTGATCACGAAAAGCCGATAGAGAGGAAGCGCACTGTCGTGGAATCAGCAACCTTTGCTGAACCAGAGAGGAGACTGTTTCAGGACCTTCCAAAATGCTGACAACTATTTCTATTTCTGTAGGTATTGACTGTCACTTTAAACCAAACAGATAATTCTTTCTAACCTCCTCTTAAAGGAATAATACTGGGTGCACTCCAGATGTCAAAACGGAGGGCTATCAACACAGATAAGGCTGCTGAGTCATCCTTAAATTTCATTGCCTTCAACTCTATTGCCAAACACCTGCCAGAAGCCAGTTGCTTCCTCCCTCTCTGCACAGATGGCAAGGGCAACACTTAGCAAAAGAAGAAAACAATACTGTTAAAAAAATATAGACCGAATGAGGACTGGATAGTGACTGCAGTGACTGAGCACATTGACCTTTCACTTGCGCGATGGGTATTTTGTACCCGGTGCATGTCAATGCACCATTTGCAATCCAGTTAACTAATGTGTGTGAGCCAAAATCTGATCATAATTCATCATTTTCACTCTGCGAGGCAACAAAGATGGCTAACATAGGAAATCATACTTGTGCAGTTAATGGTGCAGATCAGATGGCAAAGGCTTTTTTTTGGGGAAGAACAAGGGATGGAGTTTTTCTCTCCATCTACCCAGATTATGCGCTAACCCTCCTGATCCCAATTATCATCTTGGGTCCAAATCTCTGACCTGTCCAGCGCCTTGGGTTGTCCTCCCAACATGAAAGGCATGTATACAAATGTAATTTTTGTTGTTGGTGTTGTTATACCCGATTTGAGAATGTTCGCACTGGACAAGATATTCTAATAATAATCTTTGCATTTGATTCATGTCTTCTAGACATCTCAAAGCGCTTCACAGAATATAAAGTGCGGTAATGCGAATTGACTGTATATTTGTGGGCGAAACGCGGCAGCCAGTTGCACGCAGCAGTGTCCCACAAACAGTCATGGATTGAAATCACCAATTTATGATAGTTTTTTTTTTTAATGGACTTTTATTAGGAGTGTGGAGAAAGGAAGCTTGCTGAAGGTTTCGCCCTGCTTGGATTCAGACACAGGTCTCACGCTTGTAAGGCGAGTGTTCTAACCACTGAGCTGCAGGACTCCACAAATCTCCCCAGACGACACCCACCTACCCGAGAACCATTATGTGAAACATTTTAAAAAAAACCAAAGTGATATTGTCAGCTGTCAAATTGATTTGCGTTACAATGTGCTCAATCAGTTATCAATTTCTGAAGACATGTACATTGTAGCTCAAGGGCCAATAAAGCTGAGCTAAGGCAGGACCAGATGTGACAATACTCCAGTGATGGCACATTTCAAGTGACAGGCAGAGACTTGGCAAAGCTCCAACAATTACTCCTAGACTGCTGGTATTGCAAGATGTTTCCAGCAACAAAAGCAGATACTCTTAATATTAAACGGGAGTATTTTCTAGAGCATTTATTAATTTGATTCC
Organism: Hydrolagus colliei; assembly: GCA_035084275.1. Classification (NCBI taxonomy): domain Eukaryota; kingdom Metazoa; phylum Chordata; class Chondrichthyes; order Chimaeriformes; family Chimaeridae; genus Hydrolagus; species Hydrolagus colliei. The sequence continues at coordinate 4,463,311 of CM068756.1, read as the reverse complement.
AAGCTGTACATGGGGCACCAATTTGAATTGTAATTTTCTGTTACTGAAATTCGGGAGAATATTAAAAACTAATTTTAAGAGTCCAGACTGTGAAACTTTGCAATTAATATCTGAGACATGGAAAAGGCCACGAGCAATGCCCTCGTTTCGGAAACTGCAAGGTTTAATGGGTACAGTAAAAGGAAGTAAATGTGTAGCTATTACAGAACAGGAGTCTGAAGCTGCATTGTTTTTGTGTCGTGTGGGAGAGAAAAAGAAATCCATTTTATCCTGTTTAAATTGTCTGGTTTTGTAAGAAACTGTGGTTTCAATCTGGGAAACTCTATCACTGTTTAGTTACCAGCTAACAGGATATATTAATTCTGCTATAAATACTGTAACAGTAAATTTCAAAGCAATTTTCAACAAAGCCACAAACATATTACCTAATCCTATTCAAAGCCATAATAAATCAGAAAGGTGTTCAGAGACTAAATTGCTATGTACTTCAGTCAGAAATACGGAAATGTTGATAAATAGATGTTTACTAAAGCAGTAATAAGTGATTTTTCCAGCTGTTTCAATACTTCACACAAAAAGATGGAATGTACCATACCACAACAATTTAAAATATTTCAATATTGAGCGGTGAGGTACAGAGCTGATTTAAGCCATTATCTATTTCCCAGTGTATGAATCACACCCTCCTACAGACGTTTGATGTGTGATGCTGGGGAAACAATTTATGCAGCAGTGGAAATGAATGTTTTGTTGCGTGCTATACAAATCTCAGGAGTCTGCCCTCAACGGACCTTTTATTTTCAGAAGTAGTAATTTTTCGTCTACGAATGCTAATGTAATACATTCAATAAATACCACCATAAACCGACTTTTTGTCACCTATCTAAAACCTTTGATAGAGTTTTTGCACCAGAATCATACTTATTAGCAGCTCAGCCATAATAGTACAGTAATAATAATCTTTCTATTAAAACGCCTTATCACGTCTTCTAGACGTCTCAAAGCACTTCACAGAATATACTGTAAAGTGAGTTAATCGTGTATTTCTGGGAGAAACGTGGCAGCCAATTGCACACAGCAGTGTCCCACAAATACTCATGGATTGAAATGACCAATTTATTTTTATTTTTTGCTCGAGTGATTATTATCATTTAGGAAACTTGTCCAAGGTTTCACCCTGCCTGGAATCGAACCAAGGTCTCTTTCTTGTAAGGTGAGTTCTCTAATCACTTGGCTACAGGACTCTACACAGCATCCATGAAGGTATCCAGCTCATTCAATGACCTGGCCAGTTAGAAGCTATCACCATAAGTACACACCAGCCTCCCTTCTCCACAGGAGAGCTACCTCAGCTTTTATTTGTGTAGAAACAGACAGACACTGCTCTGCATGAATATCATCTGCTGAAGGGCAATGCAATCTATTCTGTGAGCAGAAAGACATGGACCTCATCTTGGCAGTCACAGTTTTGATATGGGAGAGTTTAATTCTGATTTGTTTTGTGTAGTCATTCATGTGATGGTTGCTGGAAATGTACAAAATGTCTCTCCATCTCATTATTCATAATAATTCTAAAATAATAATACTTGTGTTTGATATAGTACCTTACCATGACAAAACACCTTGGAGAGATTTCTGTAAAGTGTAGTGATTGTATATGTGTAGGCGAACGCAGCAGCCAATTTGTCCACAGCAATGTCCCAAACAACAGCCATGAAGTGAATGGACAATAATACCCATATGTGTCCTCAATCTAGCCATCAACAGACAAATCTTTCAGTCAATTATCATACACAACTAAATTATTCAAGTTTTTTTTGAGCAAGTGTGCAGCAAAACCTGGGTAAACAATTGAAGATACTGTTTTATTACCTTGCTTCATTTGAATCTGAGGAGTAATAGGACCACAGCAGTTTTACAGACAAACCTCAAGTTGGACAAATTTTGCAATCCAAAGAAGCGAGAATAAAGAGTATTTGGAGAGCCACTATCAATGTTAGGAATGGCTCCGTCTGAACTACTTAAAAACAACAGGGCAAGTTTGGTTTATTAAAACCAATGGGTTAAATTTCTGGACACATTTGCTGTAAGAAAAATAGCTACTCTCTCGTGGAGCCCTGTAGCTCAGTGGTTAGAGCACTCGCCTTACAAGCGTGAGACCCGGGTTCAATTCCAGGAAAGGTGAAACCTTCGGTAAACTTCCTTACTCCACACGCCTAACAATAATCGCTTTTTAAAAAATGGCCATTTCAATCCACGACTGTTTGTGGGACAATGCTGTGTGCAATTGGCTGCCGCATTTTGCTCACGTATATAAATTCAATTCACTTTACAATATATTTTGTGAAGCGTTTTGAGACGTTTAGAAGACGTGAAAAGCACTATATCAAATGTAAGGATTATTATTATTCAAAATGGCAATTAAAATCATACCCTGAGCTTTTATTACACCAAATTCACCAGATATAATTAATGAGTAGTCCCTGGGACAAGTTAGCTACCAACCATATGTATGTAGAATATATCTTCACCAGGGACACCATCTGAATACAGATAATCACATTTGGTTAGGTAGAATGGAACCAAGCTGAGACCAAATCGGTTCTGTTCCTCCCACCCTCTCTCCACAATGACCAGACAGTTAAATCACACCTGGATTTTGAGAACAAAATCCTGAATAAATTAATATTGAAATGATTTAGTACGTGCTTTCTTTAGTACGTGCTGCCCTCCCCCCATCCATAAGCTGTGGAGGTGGGGGGGGGGAGGCGGGGGGTGGAATGGGAAGGTTTAAAACACCTGATTTATGATGAAACCTCACCAAACAGAGGTGAGGAAGGGAAAGCCTGATTTACACAGTGATTGATTTGTGTGAATGGAGCCAGTGAACAGGGAGAGCCGCCCACTCCTCGCTGATAGGCTAGGAGCAGAAAGCGATACATTCACTCGACCAATGGCAACGCAGCGCGGGATCAGTGCGGAAGTAAATCACACAAGACACAGAGAGATCCTTACACACAGCCACAACACACAGCAGTACTGTACTGTATAGTAAGAGGGAGAGAGATCAAGTGTGTTTATTTTATGAAAGCAGAGAGACCAGTGCTGAGTGGATAGAGCGATGTAAGGGAGAGATCAACCTTGTTTAGCTTGTTAGAGGAGAGGGAGCAATGGGGTCTTTTACAGAGCTAGATCAGTGATCAAGAGATGGAGAGATCATCTGGGCTTAATGTTGGAGCAAAGACAGAACGTTTCTCTATATACCAGCTGCAAGAAAGATAGACAGGCGTGATCGTTATATGTTGAACTATATAAGACAGACCAAATGTATCATTAATTCTAATAGTGATTCGCTGTATTACAATGTATTAGAAGCACGTGTGTAGGAAAGATTAATCACACATTTTAAATAAGGTGTTGGTTTGACAAATGCTACTTAATGTCTTTTCGATTGTGCGTAGGCAGGACCCAATAAGACACGGCTAGTGACAGGATAGTGTTATTTCGAAATCCATTATGGCAAGTGGTGTCTCTAACTTCGCTTCATATCAGTCTTGTTCCCCTGATGCATCTCAGAGAAAAACACTCTCACAGTTGCTGGGTGAGTCAAGTGAACTGTCGACTAGTGTGGCATATAATGTTCTTGTTTGGTACAAAATGAAAGGGGCATTATCCTCATTTAAAACTGACTGGGAAACCTGTGTTTGAGGTGGGGTGCACCAGTTTTGTTGCAAAGTAATAATGGGATTTGCTGAACAGTTCTCCTAAAAGTTGCGTCTTTTTAGCATAATGAACGCCATCAAGCATGTAGCTTCATGTACCAGTTATATTGTCTGTGAAGCCATATAACTGCTGATGAGATTGTTATTGCTGATAGTTTTTTTCATTAATGCACAGTCCTTTAGCATATTCCATTATACATCTGGTATCTTTAAGCGCAATTTGTAATGAAGAATGATGCAATTGATATGGTTTATTTGAATTCTTTAAGGAGCAATTGAACATCTGTGCTTTAGCAGTTTGGCCCAGGGCTGCATAACATTTAGGCCTGAATTATGTTTAAATGGAGTCAGTGTCATTTTATTAAAGAATATTTTGCACCAAACTCCCTGCTCTGGATATTTGCTGCAGAGGAGCTGCATTGATTACTACAATGAGCTTATACAACAAGAATGTCTACTGTACATTTACAATGCCAGTTTTGATGCCTAATTAATGCCTAATTTTGTCGGGAAGACTGATCATGGCTCGGTAGGCCTACTCTCCTGTGGTAATGTCATTTAAAATAATGATCCAACTTTAAACGCAATGCAATCATGTAGACAAATCTTACTTAGCAAGCAGAATTTTATGTTTCCATGTGATCAAAACAGAGATAAGACTTCCCTCCTTCTTTATCTGTGCTCTTCTGAGATATTGAAGGTGTTGTTATTTGATATTTCTAGAAACTGCTAACGTGATGAATTACTGGAATTGGGTGATATGGTTAGATGGTGATGAATTCTAAAATGGATTATGAATGTTGGAATCAATGCTGAGTGAAGGAAAAAATATCAGCTTTGGCTCAGTGGTCGCAGTGTCTAAACTGTAACAGTGGTTACGGTTTAGATACTTTTTGACATCCAGGCGACTTGATAAATATCGATATCAAATTGCAAGGATTTTTTAATATGATACTAGTCTGGTTATAAATAGTACAATTTCTATATTTTCAGGGCGTCTTCATTAACTTAATGTCGTTCTGAAAAATTGTGTATTTCATTGGTGTTTACAGTATCTTCGATTTTTTCCAGGGCCAAGAACTCGCAGGCAGAGACAGAGGCCTCCTCCGGCACATGGACTCAAGGATGCCGTCATTCGGTTCATGAGTCGTCATCAGAATCTTGGTGATCTGCTCCTGGAGGTAAAGGGGACGATTAAGCACTGTTGCCCTTTTTATATACAGTAAAAGCCCGTTTATCCGTGACCCGTTCGACCGTAACTTCCGTTTAACCGACACCGCGAAAAAAAAGGTCCGCATTCGATTAACTGGAATTTATCCGGAAAATATATACAGTATACAGTATGTTTTGGGGGGGCGTTTTCGTCCGAATATCCGGCATGCGCTTTACCAGGCATTGGCCAGGTCCCAAGGGTGCCGGATAAATGGGGTTTTACTGCATATATATATATATATATATAATAAAATATATATGCAGATTTGCCCTTTGCAAATGTTAGCCAAGACTAAAGGTATATAATGTATAAGAATCCATGCAGAAAGCAACACGGTTCGTCGCAAATAGGATATAAGTGGTGTTTATGTCACAATAATAACAACAAATTATCTTTGTACAGTGACTTTCATGTCGTGGGATGTCCCAAGACGCTGGACTGTCAAAGATTTGCACCCGAGCTGGGGGTTGGGATCAGGAGGGTCGACGGCAGCTTGGGTGGAAGTAGCAGGGTGACCTCAGTCTTGAGGTGGAGGGAGCAGATGGCTCGTCAAGCATTTATAACTAAAAATGTATTTATTTCCTTAACAGGTTAATGGGTCAGTAAGTAGACATTTGTCGAGTCCCAGGACTGTTACCTCTGATGATGAAGAGACGAAAGCTGCTGCTGAAGATTCTTTGTTAGGTGATTGTATTATACATTCTGTGCTGCACAGCCAATGGTTTTCATTTTACAAGATGCCACATTCAACATTCCTCAGTAGCTGTGCTTATTCACGTTCTTTGCACAAGTTTCCACACTCTGCAGGTCTGTGCGTGTGATCCAGGAAGGTCCCTGAATGAAGTCTTGATGTTTCCATAATTTTAGCCTGTTCTCACACTCCTCAAATAGTTAATTACAGAGCAACTAAAGCCCCAAATCAGGCCAATGCACTCTCGTTTTTCTCTCCATATCTCTCTCTTTCTCTCTCTCACTTTCTCTTACTCTGTCTGGCATTTGTCATTAACGGGTGAGGCTTAAAAACAGGGCAGTGAATAATAGCATCAAACTATTTTCTTCCAGATGTCACTGTGTTACATCTAATCACATTGTTGACTGTTCATCTGCTTTATTTTTGGCTGCTCTTCCACTGTTTCATCTCGGTGGCAATAAAAACCCAGAGGATGTGTCTGTATCATATCATTGTGTTTTTCAGCTTGTATTTTTTACGAGCTAATGTAAACTTTCATGCTTTTGCCCAATTTTGTGTATCTTTTTTCCAGCCTCAGTTCTGCAAGAACAAGCATTGCAGGTGGACCTGCCTGTGGCGCTTCTGTCTGCAAGAGCATCTGCGGAGAAAATACATCAAATCCTTTCAGTCGTGTCGAGACGTACTGTCATGTTGAACTCTGCTCAAAGAGTAAGTCATTTTTTATTTGGTGTGTCGAATATGTAAATAGTTGTTATGCTAGAGCTGGAAAAATAATTGCAATAATCATTAACGTCTTACCGTGTCATTGGTATAAAACATCTCAAAGCACTTCACAGGATTTATCGTAAAGTGTGACAAATGTGTTTTTTTTTAGCTAAATGTGACAGACTAGATCCACAAATAGTCATTGAGTGAACGACCAGTTTTGGATGGCAAGTGTTGGGCAAGACAATGGGAGAAACTTTCTTCTCTTTCTCTAATGCCCGCCTGAACAGGATCTTAGTTTAAAGTCTCATCTGAAGAACCGCGCTGGCAGGCGTGACCCAGTATTGGTGTGTCAACAACAACAAATTACATTTGTGTGGTGCCTTTCAGGTCAGAAGGATGTTCCAAGGCCTGTAAACTCTAGGTACTGACATGGGTCTTGAGTCCACATCCTTCTGACTCCCAAGACAAGAGTTGCTGCCAACTGAGCCAGGCCAAGACTTGAAAAACATTTTACTTTAAATTAGCACAACTGGTATTGTACCTCTGATATTGGCCACTATCCTACAATATTTGTGAAAGTACTTTGCTGAGTGATCTGGGAAACTGGTCATCATCCATGATACTAAAACGTTAGGGTATAACATAATGTAAAGTGTTTAATTTCTATGTTTGGTTAGAGCACTGACTGCGTTGATCTTGTTCCAGATTAAGTTCACCCGTTTACTTCAGACCATGCAAGACCTGCAATGCTCCAATATGTTCAGCCGACTACAGTTCAGTCAAGAGATTTGGAAATCGAAGGTGGGAATTGGGTTTAGCATGATTGTGGTTTGATGGGTGTCTATAAACGATGATTCTGTTGGATTTCCCCCTATGTGGGATTCCGTAACTTACACAATTCTATCAGTCAATAATGCATTTAACACCTTACTTACCATCCACCCCCCCTTCCCACCACACCCTTAGTAGGTGTTTTGCAGAATTCTCAAAGTTTTCCAGATAATTAAGCCTTGCTTATTTAAGGTGATGCCCATTTCAGAAATTTATTTTCTTTTTGCGCACATCATTCAGAAGAATCAGCCTGGCTCCATATTTGTTGTCAAGGATGGCTTGCCAATCATATCTTTGCTTATTTTGAATGCAATCCACGTTCCAGTTATATTCTGATGGTCACAGCTCTGGGTTGTATAATGTGATCAGCTATGGGAGGAAGAGCTTTGTGAGGTTGGCTCAAAGGAGTGTGATGATGCATAGTCGCTTTGAGCTGTGCAAAAAATTAGCAAGCAGAGAGCTCTTGACTGATATGACAGCTTCTCCTTTGCTGACGGAAACTCTCTGATCTTTATTTCTTCTGTATAGGAACAACCAATACTGGAAGCAGTCTGGCGTTTGCAGAAGGAAAACATTGTGAGCCTTGAAGAGCTGGTACAGAGGTATCTCAGCTAGCGACACAACTAATGTCCTTACTGAAAGCTGCTGTCACTGATGGGCTACGGTGTTGTGCAGCTCAGATTGTCATAATCCAGGAAGTGCAGGGTTTCTTGAGGTTGATTCTGTACAAATAGAAATGTGAGATGGTACGTGGGAACATGGAGTAATTATAGAGGCAGCAGGAAAATCAATGATACAACAGGCCTGGGAAATGGGGTGAATGAATAGCCAGGTACTAATGCAACATTGATACATTACTTGTTCCTAGGCATAAAAGAGAGATTCCACTATATATTTTTGGGGGCATCGGTCTGTTTCGTCTTATTGTCTCATTATTCATTCTGTTTCACAGACTTCCTCTTCCACAAGGGCCTTTCCCCTCTTTGCTATAAACCAGCTTGTTGCCCATCAATGATAGCAGTTCTGATCCTTACCTCACCCCACCCTCCCTCTGTTGATTTTGCTTTTATTCCCTTTGCCCCCTTTTCCCCCCACTCTCCCTTACAGGCTGTCGCCAAGTAACAGATTAAAAGAGAAAGATCAGACATCATCAAATCTACCCTGTGTGTAGAGTGTGGGAACGAGCAGGACATTGTGTAGTGTTACAATATTATAGAGAGGAATGTACGCTTAAATAATTAGCAGCGGCTTCAAGATCAACATTTGATAATAATAAACCTTACATTTGAGATGTTTAAAAGCAATGGTGCTGGAGCTGACTGGAGGCAAGAGCTGACTTTTTGTTCTGTGAACAGTAACCCCGATGCTGCCGCTGTGGTACACTGGCTTTTCAAAGATCTCTGTGAGCTTTGCCTTGGGACCGAGGATCAACAGCAGAACAGTGATATCCAGAGGCAGATACTGTCAGGTAGGGACTGGGGAAAAGGCATTGAATAATGTTGCAAACTAGTGGGGGACCACCCTGTTTTGCAAGGGAAATGCATGTCTTTTTGCTACAGGCGCCAAATTCACGTGGGTAGGTATATAAACTACGCCGAGCCAGCTTGGTCCAGTGGGAAGACATTTCAATCATGTCTGGTTACGTTATTGTGTCTCGGCCTGCTCGCTGTCCCCTGCTGTAACCTATATCCACTCTGCGCAGTCAGTCAGACAGTTAGTCTAATGTTATGTGGCACCTTCCCAGAAGCACTACTACGGACTGATGCCAGCTGGCATCTGCTGTGAGGTAACCTATGGAAACACCTTTGAACACCTTTGAAGATTTCAGTATTGCAGGTTTGGAAAACAACAACAACAACAACCAATTTACATTTGTTGAGTGCCCTTCACGTCGAGAGGACGTCCCAGGGCGCGGAAAAGTACCCAGTGCAGTAAAGAATTCCCGTCCTTGCTTTACTGTCATTTGGACCCGAAACTATCAAAGTGGTGACTCCCTGTTCAAGGCTGCTTTGACTGCAGAAAGCTGACGGGATATGAAATGAATAATTTATGCACCTTTTTCCATTGGATAAAATATGCTGCCTATAATATTCTTGTAACTGTATGAAAATAACATCTATCCATCAGAGCAAATCAAGTGAAGGAGTTACACTTGATGAGTGTTTTTTAAATTGTTTGGGTAACGTTATTTTCTTTCAGACATTGTGACTGTGTTGGTGAGGAATGGATTTCAGGAATCGAGCTTTGTAGAATCTAAGAGGCCTCAGTTTCCGCAGGTCAGGATGTGCCGGCTACACTAACTCACAGCTCGATGCGACACTGCCGGCAGGCACATGATGGCGTGTGGTATTAAGGCAACAAAAAAGCAAGCAAATTACACTAAAACGCCATTGGGAAAACTCTGAAAAGAAATGAAACTTTAAAGCATTGTCATCTAAATGACAGCATATGTTCAACCCTGTTTCACACTTCTAAGGCACTGTACAAGTGTAATTTTGTATTGTGCGTATAGCGCCCTTCAGGCAGGGAAGTGTCTCAGATCACTAAAGCACGCAGGCTTCACTTCACTGATTCAAGAGATTGAACAAATGTATTGTTACTGCTCTGTAACATTCCACAAGCCATTGTCTCTGAACCTTTGAAAGGAATGAGGTAATTAAAATGTTGAGGTCTCTGTGACATACTCGGAGAACAAAAGGAGAGCCTGGCTGTAGATTCAATTCAAATCAATTCAATGGAACAACGGCTCCACCTGGCCAAAGTATCTGTGTAGAGGACTCCTTGTCATTTTGCTGGTGATGTACTTAGTACCAATTAATTTGTAATATCAGAATAATGCCACTTTACTGATATCGGACTGTTCTTCCCACTAGGTGTGTTTTACTGTTCTAGACAGAATGCTCTCATGTAAGTACTGCACTCAACTCTGGGTTGGCACTATCTTACTCTGCTGTTTGCTGTAGAAGCTTATGTTCAGTGTAAGTTGTTGAAGTCGCTATCTTTAACAGCAAGAGGAATGTTTTGCCTTGTATAGGGGGTGAGAAAATAATCATACAGTTTTCTTATTATGAAGTATGTATTGTTTTCCATATTTTTAACATAATAATAATCCCTGCATTTGATATAGCACTTTTCGCATCGACGTCTCAAAGCGCTTCACGGGAATATACTGTAAAGTGAATTGACTGTATATTTGTGAGCGTAACATTCTCCTGAGACCTCACTAGGCGTCCCTGAGACTTTGCTTATTTTGCATGTCTGATTGCTGTGTTTTTTTGTTTGTGTCAGTGTGTTGCATGTTTGGAAAGATTTGCCGCTGAAATGTTGTTTCTCTGTTACCAGGGATGCTGAATGATGTGTGTCAGCAGAGGAAAGAAGATGACTCTTCTCATCGGAAAGCACCTCATTTCTGGTACGTACCTTTTCAGCTGTTCTGTGGTGGAAGCAGAAAGCGTCACCGTGTGAAATTTGAAATAAAAATATCTGTTTTACATTTTTTGTTCCAAAATTCTTCACGTGAAGTTCAATGATTAGAATTAAATTGACTGGTTCCCTGTTGCAGGCTGGGTGTGTTTGACACAGCGCTATACCACGGTACCGTGTCTCTGGAGAGACTCAAACAGTTCTTCTGTCATATGCTGACGCAAGCTCTTACCTACAACCCTGTGCTTGAAGGTACAAACATGATTGAAATGTTTAAATTCCTGCATATAGTTGCATGAAACAGACTTGGGCTAAACAATTCCTACTGTGGGGAAACTCTGCAGTCCATACCAGGCTCTTATAAGAGGCAGTTTCTATATTCTAGCCCCAATACATTCCCCATCTCTCTCCCCCGCCCCCACCCCCTCAATCACTTCCATGTCTGTTTTAATTAGCTCCCTCTGCTCTGCAGCTCCTGCAGATTGACCCCTCGCTGCGGGTGATAGTGATGCTGTTCTTTGCTTGACTGTGGAGGCAAAGAAACCCCAGGCAGGTTCCCTCCCTCCACAGTCTGGGTCAGGAGCTCATCGCCTCAGGGTCCAGTCTGCGTTTCTGGCTGCTTCTTAAATTAGAATGTATAACTGGGGCAGCAGAATCTCAAATCTGTGGCTCATAGCACCATCTGGTATAGCACGCCCCATTTGTTATCTGTAGAGTAGATTTATACTGCATTAGCCATTTACCATCAGTGATCTTCGAGCAGTGATTACAGTGTTAGTCTTAGTTCTACATAAGAAATGCTGGACGCAAGAAAGGTCCAACTAGCGCGATCGCCTTCCACCTTCCTGTCACAGCATATATATGTCCTGAACTACCTATGAACATTTTGCTTTAATTTGACCAAAAGTCACTGAATCCAGGGTTGGAAAAATAAAGTGATGTTTTGTTATAGCATCTGATGCCATTCGGATGCAGAGAGAGTGGTGCTTTGCCAAGACGTGGCCTCATCTGACAACTCTATACAGAAAGGTAATTGGTAATTAACTCACTGAAACGCCGCATCACATCAGTGCAGCCCTAAGGTTTCAGGGTGGAGCACAGGATGCCAGTGCTTATTACTACTTCATTAATAGACAGACTTGCTCGAAAGCTGGTGTCTTTCAACCAAAGAGCGACTCCGCTATAACGTGGTTGTCTGGGTCCAATATCTGAGGCTGAGATTAACTGCCGACTTTGGGATTCTCGCTGACGTCACTTTGAAATAGAAGTGACATCAGCGGCGCTCTCTGGCCATGAACTGCGTACAAGAAACGTGACACAATAATGATCCTTGCATTTGATATAGAGGCTTATCATGCCTTCGAGACGTCTCAAAGCGCTCCACAGAATGTACCGTAGAGTGAATTGACTGTACATTTTGCGGGCGAAACGCTGCAGCAAATTATGCACCTCAGCGTCTCGCTGAGTATTTCTCAACGTCCAGCGCTCTGAAGCTTTGCTGGCAGGGCTTCAGCAACCAGCAAGTTTCATTGTTACGCCTGCAATGCATGATTTCAATTACCCCGTGTCTTCAGATATCTGGAGCTGTCTCCAATTATTTCCTCCTGTGCTGTACCCAATCACACCCAGCGGCAGAGGGAATAACCTTTGGATTATTTTCTTAAACTTTTATTTTGTCTGTTTGCTGTCGCCTTCCGTTTGTTTGAACCTCTTTCCTCGCTCCGTGCAGCTGTTTGTCCTGTTCGGCCCAGAGGAGCTGATCGCTCACTTGCGACACGTTTTGGAAACCCATGAGGTTAACTGGCAGAACGTGCTGTCCTGCGTTTCCACACTGTTAGTCTGTCAGCCGGATACCCAACAGCAACTGAAAGGTAGGAAACAACAACTTCTTGCATTTACGTAGCGCCCTTCACATGTGGTAGCGATCGGGGAGCACTTGACAGTGGCAGAGTCTGACCCCGAGACATTTGGAGAGGGAAGGTGGAGATTAACCGTGAGCACGATCAAAAAGGAAGGGATTGGGATCTGAACGTTGGGATGAGGGACTGTGTGGGTGTGCGTGTGTGCATGTGTTCATTTCAGAGCTTTGGGGCCATGCAGATTTGGGCAAGAGGCTTGACGTGATTTAATTTGACACCTTCAAAAATGTTGTGTCCTATGTATCTTTCAAAAGCGTCCCAGAAATTTGGGTTGATCTGTTACAAACGTTGTATAATTACGCAGACAATTCCGACGGTGGTATCTGATGCAGCAGCCTGTGTTATTGAATCTCCGTTTATTATTTAACATGACATTTTTGCTCAGATGTAAACGTAAACTTTTGATCTCATGAACTTATTGGAGACGCTTTCACTTTTAGACTGACCCATGGCTTGCAGTATTTCTTTTTAACGCCAAAGATGACATTCCTGTGTAGAGCGGATATAACGCCTGATTGTGGTTGCTCGATTGTAGGTTCTTGTGAGAGCGAGCAAGGACAGCAAAGTGCGACTTCCAACAATTTCAACCACCTGTTTAACGGATGACTGTGGCCAAGCTCTCAGCTGGACCCATTTGGACCCATGGCATGTGGCCTGTTGTGTCTTTGCAGGACTGTTGGATAGGTTGCTGATAAATGCCTTTGAGAGCTATGAGTTGGAGAGTATCATCACTGCCTTTCTGCTGGCTCGCCAGGCAGCCCTGGAGGGACCTGCTGTGTTTATATCTTACTCAGAATGGTTCAAGGTAAGTTTCACAAAATCAGGCAATAAGCGAAGCTCCTGACTACTACATAGATGAAAGAATCAAGCCTTTTGATGAAAATCATCAGTACCTGCGTTTGCGGATGATGGTAAACTTAACATTCAATTGCGTTTGCTTTGCCAGTTTCCCTGCACACTTTGAGGGATTGAGCTTTACAACGTGATGTATTCAGTCGGGCTAGTAAGTGGTGAAAAGCTGCTAAGAATTGATTTTGAGATGGTCTTAGCCTTGGAGAAATGCTCTGGCAGAGTGGTTGGTGCAGCTATAAGATGAAGTGGAAAAGCCAGGCTGACAGGCTGCCTTGTTGTGTGAAACAGTACAGTGTTATGCAGTGAGCAAACTGATAAATCTACAGGAAGGAAAGACTGATGCAGGCAGGTAGATCAACAGACTGGGCACAGTGTGTGCCGGCATCAACTTTGCCTGCGGGTTAATTACTAAACAAGGTAAATAGCCACAGGTAAAGCTTATATGAGTAGGACATTATTGATCAAGCTTGGAGACGGACCCGTCTATTTTGCGCTGACTTTCACTGTATAAAATCGGTCCTATTGCTAAATTCTGTGTGTCGCAGCCAGGGAACACTAAATTGCTGCTTGTGAGAACAACTCTGCTTTTAATCCTCTCTCTGTCTCTCTCTCTGCTGTGTCTGATTGTGAAAACTGCCCCCCAAAGTAGCAAAAGAGCGTTTATTTCGGGCAGCAATTTAAACCACTTCACAATGAAGTAGGGATTATTTGGCCGGCTTTTAATCACTGGAGATTCAGTCTAATGAGCTGAAATCCAAGTGAGAGGACTCGGGTGCTGTGCTGTTGTGCTGGATTTCCTGAGTCACCTCGTGTCAACCTTGATCACTCCCAAGCTAAGCAGCAGCATGACCTGGTGTGGAACTGTGTTCTGTCCGCTCTGTGACTTAACTCTAACCTAAGAACAGCATCGCTTGTTTGCATTTGTTTGTAGCCTGTCCTCATTTGGCTGGCAATTGAGGTTAGGTCACTGAGCAGGCAAATGTTCACCAGCATCTTCATAATAATCACAATCATTATAATAACAATCCTTGCATTTGATATAGTGCTTTTCACATCTTCTAAATGTCTCAAAACGCTTCACAGAATATACTGCAAAATAAATTGACTGTATATTTGTGGGCAAAACGTGGCAGCCAATTGCGCACAGCAGTGTCCCACAAACATTCGTGGATTGAAATAACCAATTTTTTTTTGAGGGATTATTATCAGGCATGTGGAGTAAGTAAACTTGCCCAACAGATGAGATGAGAGAGAAAAAAACTGGACATCAAAAATCATAACGCCTATTGAAGAAGTAGAAACACAATGAAGCCCCACTCCTGATTTCATCCCTGGTCTCTTAACCTTCTTGTAAACGGAAGCCTCTTTTGATTTGGATAGTCCTAAGAATGTTTGATGGGTTCCTAAATGTGTCGGACACCCGGCTGACCACCCCAGAAATCCTGAATGTTTTTCCCTCTCTTCAGATTTCCTTTGGGTCTGCGAGCAGTTATCACGGCGGCAGCAAGAAAGCTCTCGTCTTCCTGTTGAAGTTCCTGACAGACCTTGTCCCCTTCGAATCGGCACCGTACCTAAAGGTAGGATTGTTATATAATAGTAATAATAATCCTTACATTTGATATAGCACTTTTCACATTTTATCGACGTCTCAAAGAATATACTGTAAAGTGAATTGACTGTATATTTGTGGGCGATACGCGACAGCCAATTGAGCACAGCCGTGTCCCACAAAGTCGTGGATTGAAAATGACCGATTTTTATTATTGTGGGTTTTTTTTGGAATGGATTGTGGAGTGAGGAAACTTGTCCAAGGTTTGCCCCTGATCTGCCTGGATTAGAATACGGGTCTCACGCTTGTAAGGTTGAGTGCTCTAACCACTGAGCCACAGGAGCTGTTGTGGATTGCTCTCCATGATTGGCAGGTGCCTGGAACTCACTTCAGTGGGTTGGCACGGTGGTGTGTCAATGGAGCTCAGTTGGCAGTTTCTTTCACCTGTGGGTTAAAGACTTGCATCATTACATTTAACATGGCATATGTTTTGCAATCCTTCTCATTTCCTTTGCTGTGGAAATAAGCCTCAACAGCTTTGAACTGTTAATTTGGGTTGGGTGAAACCATGGCTACGTTTCCTCTCTGCAATAGCACTCTCTTGTGGTCAAATGATTATGGGTCAGCTCTCTCTCTCTCTCTCTCTCTCTCGTGTCCAGGTCCACATGTTGTATCCACCATATGTGGGGTCAAAGTACCGGTTGCTGCTGATGGAATACATCTCTCTGGCGAAAACGCGACTGTTGGATCTTCAGGTCAGTGAGGATGCTCCGGGTGTGAAGCAAGTTCTTTGAGGCGCCTTATTGATGTGAAAGACACTACATACGTGTAAATTGCTGTTGGGAGATATTCTCCAGCATTTGTGAACTGTCCCATTACCTCAGCCAACGTGGCTTGTTTTCAAATCATGGGGTGGGGGCACACAAATATTTAAGATATTTAAAGTCTCTGATGTCAATACAGTATTGCCAAACTGCCATGTGTTAGTAAAAAATAGGTTTTATTAATACACAGAAATTAAAAGGAGAGTGTGTCTCCCATGTTTAGTTCGCATTAATGTCACCTTGATAGTAAAATATCCATTAACCAGATGCTTTGCTCGTGTCGTATCTGAGGCTGTCACCTTTCTGGCTTTAGGAGTCGATGGAGGAGATGGGTCTGTACGAAGATCCCTCGGCTGCTCAATGTCCCCCTGAGGTTAGTAGAGGCCTTGGTCGCCAGGTGAGAATTGACAGTTGTGCTCCATGCTGTAAACCTGAAATAAACCCAGATAAACTATCCAGAATCCTCTTCAGTGGCATTTACCAGAATGCACACCTGACTTGTTTCTCTGCGGTGTTTGACGACCTGCATATTTCTGACGGTTTCTCGTTGGCTAAATCCAGGATTAAATTACATTATTTACTGAAAAGTGCCTGTTGCAAAACTCAAATTCCACCTTTTAACCTCTTGTGGAAGGCTGGTGTTTCTTTTCTAAAGACTGATTTCCAATTATTCAGTATAGCTTCTCGCTCATTATAATTGCATCTGGTGAACGCAACACACCAGACAGTGAAATGATTCACAAGCTCACAAGATTGGTTTGGATCAAGGCCTTTTGGACCATTTGATCTCACTCATCCTTCCAGAATAGTTACAGGGTTTCTTATGCTAAGTAGATCTGAATCATTCTGAGATGATATTTGTGTAGTTGAAACGCTCTGAGATGCTACCCCACATGAAGGCCGCTATATAAATGCAAGCTGTTATTGTCGTTGGGCGAACAGACTGATGAATTGAAATCTTTATTCATAGCCACAGTCCCAAGCTCTGCTGGATGTTGAGAAAGCTCTGGTTCTGTTTGAAAACAATAGCAAGATCCCAGCCAGCATAATGGAGGCCAGGTACTTACTCGCTCTGAGTGCTCTGAGACACCGTCCAGCGTGGAGGGCGCTATATAAATCAAAATTGTTGTTGAAGTTGTTGTTGCTGCATGCTCCTGTGGGTTTTTTAATCATGTTAATAGTTTGATGCTTGTTTTTTAAATCAATTTATGATTTACCGCTAAAGTATTGATGCTTATATAAAAAAAACTAAAGTATTGACACTTATATAAAAAAAACATCAGAATGTACTTCGATTTAATAATGAAAGTATGTTTGACTTCGGATTGTACTGAGTTAGGTCAATCTCAGTTTGAAAGTTTCTCAGTTACACTTCCTGCCTGCTGCGTAACAAACAGATTTCAAGTTATTCCTTGAAACATTGCTATTTTAAATCTGTCGTTGTTCAGTAGACATAGACATATGTCTATTTTGCAATAGACAAATAACGTTCTGATTTTTAATGAAAACAAATTCTAACCTTTCTCTCCACCCCCCCCCCCCCCCCCCACACTCAGTATTTTCCGAAGACCATATTACATGTCCCGATTTCTACCTGCTCTGCTTACCCCGCGTGTGGTTTGTACCTTTTTTATTGTCTTATTTACATTTGAACAACATCAAACTTTTATCTTTCAGTCTGATGTCAATCTGTTATGACTGACTGTGTGCTCTCATTTACAGCTGCCTCAAATACCAGATTTGCGCATGAGACTCATAGAGTCTCTGAAAAAGTAAGTGATCACATCCATCCTTTGCAGCGAAAGGACAGAATTGTAAATTACGATGTTGAAAAGCAGGGGATGGGGTTAACATAGTGAATCCGAACCTTCTGTTCTGTCGCCTACTGTAAGGGAACTGCATGAAAATAGTTGCATGTGGTTTTAGTCATTCCACAGAACACAAAATGTGCCCGAAATGTAGCGTGAAAATACTGGCTTCATTTGGATGGGTGAAGTTTAAACAAATGGGGAGCCTGGTCTCTGGTTTTGGTTGACGTTTATTGCTGGTGAAACTGAGGGAATATCCATTTATTTTATCTTTATTGTATGTGATTCAGGTGCCAAAGTGATGCAGATTTACATGTCTTGGGGAAGGCTGGGGATGGAGGTCTTGGAAGTTGTATTGGTCTAGATTGATTTGATTTTCAGGAGGATCAGCAACAACAAAATTACGTCTGTAGAGCACCTCTCACGTTGGGAGGGGGTCCCACTGCTCTGAAAGCAGGTGACTGGAGCCAGTCAGCCATTTGATCTTCTCCTTTGTCAATCAATGCCAACATTCGAGATCCCTGTGGAGATTATTTGATGAAAAGGTGTTTTGAAACGGAACTTAAGGACATGATAATTCTGCCTCTCCTGAAATTATTCCGCGGTTTCATTGCAGATGTTGCGGACGTGTTAGATCAGTCACTGAAAGCATTGATTAACTGCAAAGTTCTTGTTTTTTATCTTCTCGTTCAGTGTGAAATGTGCTTCTTAGAGGCAATTCAGCCTTGGTTTTTGTATTTATCCTGCGAGTTTAAGATGAGTGATAGTCCAGAGATGTATTTTTTGCAGAGCAGATAAGATTCCAGCTAACATGTACACCAGCTACCTTCATGCATGTGAAGAGGAGAAACGGCAGTGGCTTGAAGGTCAGAATAAAATCCCCTTTCATTGTGATTTCTTTATTTACACAAATAACAATTGTCACTGGCCAAATATTTTTTTTTTAAATGTTCTTTCATTTGTTCATGTTTTGTGGAAGAATCTGCGACTTCAATGTATTAAACTTTACAGTCTCATACGTCTAAGGGAACGGTCAGCAGATACTTTTAAATGTAAGTGTTTGTTACTCTGTAAACATCACACGCCTTTTCCACAGAGAGGCAAAGCAGCGAGAGAGAAGTTTAATTGCACACAGCAGCTTTTAAAAAATGTATTGTATTATTGAGTCGTATCCATTTTCTTCTAATGTCCACCTTGTGCCTAGTTTCGACCACAAAATCTACAATAACAACATCTTGGATTTATATAGTGCCCTTCACGCCAGACGGTGTCTCGGAGTGCTTCACAATAGCAGAGGCCGAGCCAGGGGGAGGGAGGTGGTGACCATAGATACAGTCGAACAGAGGGATCTTCGGGCATGACGTGAAAATGGAAAGCAGGAATGAGGTGGAGGGTCTGAGGGAGGGAGTTCCAGAGTTTTGGGGCATAGTGACTGAAAGCACAGCCATCGATGACGGAGTGGAGGATTCAGAGGACAAGGAGGATGCCAGACCAAGTAGAGCGGAGGCAGCGGGCACTGCTGAGAGGAGAGAGGAAGTTAGAGAGGTAGAGGGATGCAGAGGAGTGGAGAGCTTTAAACCCAAGAGTGAGGATCTTGAAGTCAATCCGCTATGTGACAGGGAGCCAGTGAAGTCTACAGTCAGTTTGCTTTACAGTATCTTCTGTGAAACACTTTGAGATGTCTCAAAGACGTGAATAGGTGCTGTGTCAAATGCAAAGTTTTGTTTGTTTATAATTTAAAACCGAGAAGTTGATGTGGTGTTTTGCTCTGTATTTGGCAGGAGTTTCTGTAATGCAGGAGATGGAGCACCCAAAGGAGCCAACTGAGGTGTTGAAAGCTGCTCTGGAAGAGCTCAGGAACCTGGTTATGAATCCCGGCAATGATGGTAGGTAGGGCTGTTGTTCTGACAGAGAGTCAACAACAACAAAATTACACTTGTATTGTGCCTTTCACGTCAGGAGGACATCCCAAGGTGCTGGACAGTCATTGTTTCAGACCTGATCTGGGGTCGGGGACGAGGAGGGTGGAGGGAAAGGGAGAATTTGGCGTGACCGATGGGACCGTTGAAGAGGAGGGTCTTGAGGCGGAACTTGAAGGAGGCCAAGGAGGAGGCGAGGTGGAGGGACTGGGGGGATAGAGTTCCAGAAGTTGGGGGCAGAGTGGCCGAAGGCTCGCCCGCAAAGAGCCAGGACAGGCACGATGGGCCGAATGGTCTCCTGTGCCGTAGGATTTTGTGATTCCGCCGTTTCTGAGAGACGTGTACTTTCTTTTAACTTTTAAAATCCTCATTTGTTTTAACGTTGCTATTTTAAAAATAAGTAAATAAATTATACGATGCTTTGCCTATTGTCGGTCAATAACGACCCGGGTCCAATTAGTTATAGTTCAATAGATGAAGCCTGTGATGAATTGTACGAGGAGACGACAAGTCTCAAACAGCATGTGCTGCCCCCGCAGTGTCAATGAGCACCAAGACGCCGGCTTGGCAGCTTGAGGGAGAAGATATCAATCTAGATTATGGGTCAGTTTTAATTGCAAGACGCGCGCAGCACATTAACACTGTCTCTGGCGAGACACGGTGGTGATTTATTTTTCCAGCTGTTCCGGCTCAGATTGCTGTAATCTCTGCACAACTGGGAGCAATGATAGAGGACGGCGATGAGTTCCCTGGAGCAGATCAACCGCTCCGACTAAACACTGCTGCCACAAACGCAGAGCCTCTGGAGTTAGCGGTGCGTGGCCTTGTGCACCCGAGCACAGAGCCAAGTGTTCGGTTAATGCAGTTGTCGAACGTGCTTCCGCAGTCAAAGCTCGTGCGTGATGCGTGTGTGTGTTCAATGCTTTATTCGACTGAATGTAGAGGTTTGGATTCAAACCGAAGCCCTCGTGTGCCGACACACGCTGTTATAATAACGTTAAAAAAAAATTATAATCCTGGCATTGGTTACATCACCTTGTCACGTCTTTGCAACTTCCCAAAGTGCTTCACGGAATATACTGTAAAGTGGATTGACTATATATTTGTGGGCAAAACGTGGCAGCCAATAATTGCGCACAGCAATTGGCTGCTGCATTGCAAGTGAAATAGCATCTGTGCAGTTGTGACAGGTGTGGGTAGTTGGGTTGCGTTCTGGTATATCATTTTGATTTCGCCCCTGAACCTGACCCTCAATCATGTCGTTTCCGGTGACTTGGTCTAAATGTCCACCTCTGGGGTTGATCGCTGTAATAATAAGATATTAAAGCTAACCATTCTCGAAGTCCTGAACTCGTGAGGACAAGGACCCTCCTTTCATAGTTATTATAACCGATGCCGTTATTTAGTAGGGAAGCTTGGTATGGAAGGGGGTAGATGAGTGACTCCCGATATCTCACCTTCTTTACTCCCACAGGTCAGAGATCTCCTCCTGAAGAGCTTTTGTCAAACGCTTCTTACGGCTTCGCACTTCAACCCACCCCACAGGTAGGTTGACCTCCTGTAGGAATCGAATGGTAATAAGGACAGTACTGTACATATATTAATGTAGCTACTGTGTTACTTAATGGTGAAGGGGGTTAAATCAAGCCTGTGATCTCAAGTAATAATACCTCCAGGGGCAGAAAGAATTAACGCCTGATTCGGGTTGTGTTTCCAGGCAGGGAGAGTGGGCGTCTCAGTTTGTGAGAATGCTGGGCGGCCACAGGAGAGTTCTACGCTCAGTCCTTACCCGAGTCCTTCACCTGATCAGCCACCAGGTGAGAGGCCAGCACCTCGCTCACCATGTCCGAACCGTTGGGCAAGTAGACAACCACGTGGTGTCAGTGAGATGCTCAGCAGTCACATGAACTGGAACGTACTGTCAGCAGCTGTTACTGTTCATATAAGCGATAATAATAGTCCATGCATTTGATAAGAGCGCCTAATCACGTCGTTGAGATGTCTTAAAACACTTCACGGAATATACCGCAAAGTGAATTGACTGTATATTTTTCTGGGCGAGACCAGAGGAGAGATAGATATTCAGTACCGTTCGTGTTTCTGCCCACATATGCATGTCTATTTACTGACACCAGAACCCTAAACAGCCACACAAACCGTAGATAATCCATACAGTTAAAGGTTGTTGTTTGTGTTGTTGTTGTTGTATTAAAGGGTCCTTCTTTAAGTGACGGCCACATATTGGGGCTGGCTGCTTTCACAGTCCAGGTATACATCTCCCAAAGCTTCCTTCCGCTGGTGGACTCGATGGACCAGGGGGAAAAATCGTCTGGCAAAGCAGGGGTTTCCTTCAGTGACTACCTGACCCATTTCCTCAGCTGCACGACTGGAGAATCTTTGACGTTCTGCATGAGGTAAAGACCCGAGCAGCCAAACCGTTTAATAATATTAATAGTAATCGTTGCCTTTTGATTATAGCATTTTGATTGACTGTATTTTGTGGGTGAAGTGGTGCACAGACCTGTTGGCCTTCACAATAATAATAATAATCCTTGCATTTGATATAGTGCTGTAAATTGAAGTCACTATATTTAAGGCACAAAAAATCAGTGTGCATCCGGTGTTCTATTTAGTTTTTTAAAAGTGGTCCTCTCGTTCCTGTTATACTGAAATAGATACTGTGTGTATATACTGTGTGTGTGTATATATATATATATATACTATATAAGCTTCAACCGATCTTGTGAGCCTTTCCCACAATTTTCTTTCCAAAAAGTTTGCTTTTCTGCACAACAACTATTACAACCACAGCCGCTGGAAGCACTGTTTAGTAACTTGGTTAAGGTGCAACTCACACAGCAGATTTTATAATTCTAATTTGAATTCTCCCCTCCCGCCCACCTTACAATGAAACTCCTTTTCCTGGCAGGTTTTGTACAGCAACTGTCGCTTACGGTCTTTGCCTCTCGTCACCAGCTACTGTTGATGTTTTGAAACGGGCTGTTCCTTCCGGGTTTGTTCGAAAGGTAAGGAATTTGGCAAAGTGTGATTAATCCTATCCAGGGACAGGAAGGATTTGATGGGCCAGGACTGCAAAATATTTTGTTCTGCTCGTTTTTGATATGATTAGAAAGTCTTACTGTGTACAGACTATAGATGGGCCTGCTGACTGTGGTGTTGTTCACTGTTGTGTTGCAGCTTCTGTATGTGCTTCCGCGACTAATCCCAGAGTCTCGAGTAGAACAGGCAGAGGTGACGGAATCTACGTGGCCTAACCTTACTTCTCCTGATTTGAATTGGAATTCCGCTGCCCTTTCAGCGTTTAAACACAGTCAATTCAAGGAGCTTACAACTGTGAAGGACTTTCAGGTAATTTAACATGTAGATCTTTTAAATTGATTAATTGTAACATAGGTGGCTTTAGGCCTGTGTCTGTGTGGTGATCAGGTTGTGATGTTTTGACCTGATGTACAGCACTGTCAGTAGCTGCAGTTGTATTATGCAGCAAATTGTACTTTGTATTCTGCACAGTGACACCTTGAGGAAAGCAACGAACTGCAAATGTTAACGGGGAAAGTTTTGCTGCAACTTCAGGTTGGCAATGCTACGGATTTGTACTGTTCCTGAATTGATTGATTAACTAAGTGATCTTATTGCACTTGCGTGCTCCGGTAATGTGTTCGTATGTGTACCTTGTGTTCTACACTCATCATTCATCTCAAAAGCTGCACACTGAAAGAGTCGCTTCTCTCCATTTCTAGTTAACGTTCCATGATTGGTTGATGGCTGAATTGGATATTCAACCACACGAGGATGTACTGTCTGACATAGACAGGTAAATATCTGAACTGGCTCTAATGTAAATTCCGCTATGTGCTTTTTTTGTCTCCTCCCAGTATATCCTGCACTGGATTTCAGCCTAGGTTTGACACTGTTGACAAGAAAAGGATAATTGCTTGATGTGATAATTGAGTCTGATTTTTATAATTACCTTTACATTAAGGTAATTCTGATGATTCTTAAACTGCAGCTTCTCTGTGAGCCTAGTCCTTTTCATCAACATTTTTTTTTACATTCTTTGCTAAAATAATCTTAAATCGCAATAGCTAATCTTGAATCCCAATACCTAATGTCCTGTGAATTACATCCACTTAACCATCTGTAATAATCATGCGAAGTTACGTTCCTAAAACTTTTCATTAACCCCGCCCACTCCTACTATTCACTCTTCTGAAGTCCTGCTCCCCATTTCATGTGGGCTTTTAGCTTCCAGCCTTTACTATGATAAAGCCTAACGATACGTGTGCACATATTTTATTTGAGGTGAATTGTTAATAGACATTTCACCTCTGGGATATTTATAGCAGTGTTTACCTGCAAAATACCCAGTCACTACACTTCACAATAAAACCTGTGAAACTCTTTTAAAATGATTTGTGGTTTTACAAGATCTATTAAATGCAAGTATTGTATTATTATTTATTTATCTAACTAATTAATTGATATATAGTTTATACACAAATATACAGTATGTATATTGCAATTGAAAGTTGAACATGGATATGCTTTGGTATTCTGTGTGTTCGTACCAGCCACACATTACAATGGGAATCATTCCAGTTTAGTCGTGATATATTGTGCTTTCCTTCAATTACAGACTAGACTATCAACACTGGGTCTGTTACCAACATTATCTCCCGTCTCCTCCTTCAGCAGGAGGATGTGCTGGGGATTTGGAGACCACGTGTAGGACTATCATCAACGCCTTAATGGATTTCAGTAAGAGGTAAACATCTGACAACCTGCTGAAATAATCACAACACAATATAAGTAAATACTGTATGGCCCCTTTCGTTTTCCCCTCCCCATCCAAACTGTCAATCACACGCTGGTTTAGGATAAATGTAACAGAGCTGTAGTTCAATTTGGCTCATACATTACCCGACCGTATCCCTGCCTGATGGTTACATTTATTTGTGGGGTGGCTTGGAAACGGAATGTATCATTATTGCTGATTTTTATTTTGTCCGTCTGTAGAGTTAAGCTGCATTACTGTCAACAGTCAGATCGCTCATGCCCTGCCTCACTCCGGACATCGTGCTACGTGGACATTCTTTGTCGCCTGCAGGTGAATAGTAAAGAACAACCTTTGCTTGAGATACGGGCGCGTTTCACGTCAGGAGGATGGAGCAAAGCGCTTCGCGGGATTTTCTGTGAAGTGTAGTGACTGTATTTTGTAGGTGAAAGTTAGCCTAATTCATGTTGATTAAAGCTGTGTATGAAGGATGTAATAAATACCGCCGATGGTGTCTGTAGCCTAGTGATGCATTGCTTAGCTACAAAATATCTCGCTCAATAACATGTGAACGTTACGTTTCTGCAGAATCATATTCCCATCGCCGCGCCTCGACGTGATGCCGTGGCAGCCAAATGACTGTATGTTTGTCTGCCCGCTCCCAGACCCATTCAGACCATCTACAGTTTGATATTGAGTTCACCTGGAAAACAGAACAATCTGTCTCTGCCTTGCATTCGTTTGCCCCTGTTTGCAGGAGATGGTGTTTGAGCTGGAGCGAGTTCGCATGAGGACAGCGAGTAAACGCGCCGGGCGGGAGAGCGGACACTTTCCGCTGGATATTTTTGTGGAGCGAGCGGCGAGCCCGGGGAACACAGAGTTGAGAAAGCAGTTGGAACACGAGCTGGAGTTACAGATATTCGTACGGTGAGAGTGGACAGGAAGCACATACATCTACATTTTAGATAGACTAAAAATCACCGCACAGCGTTTGTACTGTAGGGCAAAGTGAACGTAGTCACTGCACAATCCAATAATCCACCTCAAAAATCTAAATAGAGTAATAAAATTTGCCGGAATAAATCAATCTGAGGATTTGCATGCCAGGCGCACTATATTTATATACAATCCTGGAAGTTATCTGAATATGCCATGACATACATGACTTATGTACCACACAGCTTCAACTATTGACTGAATCTTGCTTGCTCCTACTTTAGAATGATAGAAGTAATAAATTTCCTGTGGTACTTTTTACTCTCTCGCACCTTTCCGGTTGCCTGTGTTTTTGTCCCGATTCATTCATGTTTTTTCTCTCTCTCTCTCTCTCTCTCTCTCTCTGAATTTGAGATCAGGATTCTCGTGGCACTTCCTCCCAGTGTGCTGTTCCGGACTCGAGAGGAGAGACTGTCTGTCACTGTGGAATGTGAGGAGTTCTTTCACTTCGCAAACAAAGAGCTGGTAAGTCTCCTGATAGCAATTATACTGAAGTCAAATCAATCGTTTTAGAAACTTGTACTATGAATACACACAAACTTTGACCTGTGAAAATCAAGGGCCGACTGGGCTGCCAAAGCACAGCTGGTGACAATTGATGGGAGTGTTACAAACGATATATATTTATACAGATGTAAACAAAGTAGATCCCTATTATAGCACCTTCGTTTTTAATTACAAAATTGCTTAGAACACGAGTCTGCATCTGGCTTCCCGAACTCTAAATAATCACCGATTTCCTGCTCATCAGATTGTGCCGATATCACTTACTGCGCGACACACATGTGGCAGGGATTTTGTGAGCGCGGTAAACGGTTCTGTGCTCCCATTCAAGCAGACGGTGATTCCTTCTTTAGTGATATGAAAGATTCTCGCAGATATTGGAAGAAAGCTTTCAATAAAAGACTCAGAGCTATTTTGTTCTCGGCACTCAATGCTGTTCACATAAATCTGTTTCGAAGTCAGTGAATCTAATCATTGCTGCCCGACTGAGTTTTTTTTTTCCACAGATCCCATAACTTGGTGGCAGTGAAAGTGGTTTTCTTTTGTATGCATTGATGGATGCTAACCTTTACCGGTTTGTTTCATTTGTTTACAGAGGAATGGCTACTGCAAAGATGGTGTGATTCCTTACGACAGTACCGCACACTTCTTCAGAGTAAGATTGTCCAGTTCTGATCATTAATGTGCAAGCGCCATGTGGAAATCAATAAACCCGATGGCAGATGGAGATGTGGGAAAGAATCTTGTGCTGGAACCGTTGCTCTTTTATTGTAACTCAAATTTATTTAAAAATAATAATCAAGAATAAACCTTGCGCATAAAATCAGGTTAGATTTTACAGAGACTGGGCTTCGTAGGGCAAAATGTCAGCTGTGAGGACAAGCATCCCCAAAGCACTTGTTTATAGCATTTTTATAGTTTATAATGTAGAGTGTACAGTATATCTATTTAATACAGTTTGAAGTTAAACCCGGAGGGAAATAGTGGTTTGTTTGCACTCTTAAAGTAACGTCAGTGCGGATTACAATGGAATTAACATGAGGGAGGCTCTAATCTGTTTCAGGGTTTGCTGAATGCTTGTGCTGACTGTGATGAAGTAGATCGTGTCCTCGCTGCGTTGCTGAATGAGTGCCGAGGCCGCTGCCCCCTGCTCCTGTTGTCCGCAGCGGTGAGCATCGTTCTACGTGTACTAATACTACCGTCCTCTACCGCCCCCACAGTTCTCAGTGTAGTCACTAACTCGTGAGGGTGTCCCAACAGTAAATAACTGGTCACCTCCTTCACCCGCCCCCTGTGATCAGTCTTTTGTTCCCATTGGAGCTTGGAGCTCTTATCTACCCTTTTAAAAAAAATCCCACCTTAAGACGTACCCACTTGGACTGTGATTACGGTTGCTTTCCTTGCCTGGAAGATAAAACTGCTTAGACGCGTCTTACTGTTAACGCTGCTCATGCCATCCTCTGGTGTCTTGAAGTGCTGGTGGCCAAGACTGGAGCCGGTGCTCATCGCGCAATGGAAGAGGTTCAGTGAGGCTTCACTTCCCAGAGAACTGCAGAGATTGACAGAGGGGCATCGCTGGGCAAACAGGTGAGAGGCAAGAAAGAGCTGAAATCGGAGACATTTCCATGCATTTGAATAGATGTCGATGGATTGTTTGCACTTGTTGATATTATCCAAATACTGCATAAGTTAGCTCGCCAGTGGTTGATCTCACTAACAGGGCGTTTAGGAAGAACTTCTTGACGCGGAAGGCGATGAGAAGTTGGAACTTACTGCCCCAAACTGTTGATGAACCAAAAAGGCTTGGATTGATGCATAACTAAGGGAGATATCGGTGAAGGAAACAGGAGGGGTGGGGGCCTGTGTGCAGTACAAACAATAACAGAGACTAGTTGAGCCAAATGGCCTGTTTTTGTGCTGTACATATCACTGTCTGTAGCGATTTTAATAACTTGGGAATTTAAAAAAAACTTCTTCACAATAACAGCCCTTTAGAGAATTCACCTCATTGATTCTGAATGTACAAGCTGCAGTTGCAGATTGAATTAGAGCACATTGATATGAGATTCATGTAATGATTTTCTTTTAAACTGTGCAGATTACTCTTAGGTTCAGTTGACGAACCCCCATCTGACGCTCCCTGGATACTCGGTGCTTTTTTATACTTTACATTCCGAAGGCAGAATAGACTCCGGGCCTTCGAGCCCGTGATGAGAAAGATACGTACAGAAAACGAACAGGTAAACCAAAAAATCAGGACGGATACTTTCTTCCTTTGATCCTTCGCTGTTTGTAGGACAGTACTGTGCGCAAATTGTCACCCACGACACTCACAGTCAGTCCACCTTTAAAGTGTTTGGTTCTCCCTATGTGAGAGGTGCTTACAAAAAATGCTGTTATTATTACGTGATGCCTTCCTTTGATACATTCCAAGATCCGTAAGCCATTTGCAAGCCAAGAAATATTCATCTTTAGCACTCTGCATATCAGAAAAACAGCGGTTTCTGATTTTAAATGTTGATTTCAAAATGAAGTTAAATGTCCCCCCTTTTTTTTTTATCTCAAGTCTTGTGGCATTAAAGCAAATGAGCCACCGTAGTGGACTAGGTACAACACTGTACAAACTACTCAGATATTGTTTGTAACCCAGGAAGGAGGCACTAAAGCCAGCATGTACTCTCTTATCTGTACACAGTCGAATCTTTTTAATTTCAGCTCCAGGTTTCCGTGCTGTTTCTCGGTCTGATGGACCTCATCTCGTCCATGCTGCAGCCACAGGTAAACGGGTCACATTGCGCAACACAAAAATCTGTCCAGCCACTCGGTTAAGTTTCAGCAGGTTACCATCGCTGTGCTGGTGGAGCTCAAGGCGAAGGCATATCTGACCGACCTGTATTCATTATTTCATCCTATGTTGTGGTCAGTGACCTTGATTGCAATCCACTTCCATTCGTGCCTGATAAACTGATCTTGTGTTATTGGGTGCCTTTCTGGCTTGGTAATAACTGTATAAACAGATACACAGACTGCCGTTTCTTCATTGTTTGCTTTCCCGCTTAAGTATAAATAACCCCCCCCCCCCCCCCGCCCCCCACTTGAGATGGCTGGTCTACAATTTGCTTTGAAACTATCACCGTCTGTTGATTCCTTTTCCTGTTTTAAAAGGAGTCCTTGGATTCAACTGTTGCAGTAAAGACTTGTGCTGATGTGGTCAGAGTGTTGGAGGAGCAGAGCAAACCCTGGTTTAATGTGTTCCTGGTGACAGGCAGCGGTAGGTCAATTTGATCATTATTTACCTGTGATTCATTTCTCCTGCTCCTGCCGTCACACATTCAACCACTGCTTAAATTTATACACTTCCCTTCACTCAGGCAAGCTCGGGGTGGATCGCTCATTCCCGTATCTGGAAACAGAAGCAGAGTTATAGATTTTTGTTAAATGATAATAGAAACAGAGACCATTCAGCCCCTTTTGAATCAGTTCAGTCAATTGATTAGATGATGAGAGAACATTCAATGCAGTTTCCGCAACTTCTCACCGTACATTTAAAACCTTTGGTAACTTGTGTCACATCTAGTATTCACAGCATCTGACAGAGACCTGCTGAAACACATTGCGTACGGTGATGGAATTGATTTTTTCAGATGGTAACAAGCGGATTATATTGGAACCTTGGAACTTAATAAACTTAATCAATAATAATTTAACTTTTGTCCTTCACCTGGGGTTGGCGGTAGAGGGGGTTGGCAGGGGTGGGGGCACTGAGACATGACAAAAAGTTATAATTAACAATATCCCAGCAGATGACTTGACTGATGTTTCCTCACTATGTCTTTTCCTCCGTGACAGATCGTGGGCCTTATCAGATCCTACACAGCGTGGTCTCCGATGTGCAGATTAGATTACTTCCACTTGCATTCTACAGGTATAACTTTTAAGTGCAATTCTCCCTTTTTTTCCGTAGATTGCTTTCAATTCCTGGTGGACTGACTTGTGTTTTT
Source organism: Hydrolagus colliei (assembly GCA_035084275.1). NCBI lineage: Eukaryota > Metazoa > Chordata > Chondrichthyes > Chimaeriformes > Chimaeridae > Hydrolagus > Hydrolagus colliei. The sequence continues at coordinate 4,433,556 of CM068756.1, read as the reverse complement.
TTAATATATATAAAAATATATATACACACACACTCAGAACCGCAGATTCTTAGGTCAATTACCGGTTCTGCAGCTCCGAGCAGCTTGACTTAAATGCAATCACTTAATGATATTAAGATGATATTAAAGTGTACCAAAACAAATTTTACTCTGAAACCCCTGTAGCTTTGGAGCACTGGATGGATTTATCGCGTTTAACAGTTTGATCTGAGACTTAACTGTTGAAATGGAACATTGATGCACATTATTGAACCCTCAAGAAAAGATTCTGTAGATCAATTCTAATTTACTCAAAGAAAAGGGCGATCAGGCTCCTGTAACTAGGGCATCTTATTAATAATAATAATCCTTGCATTTGATATAATACTTATCACTTCTTCTAGACGTCTCAAAGCATTTCACAGAATATTCTATAAAGAGTATATTCTTTGTAAAGACTGTATAGATTTGTGGGCGAAACGCGGCAGCCAATTGCACACAGCAGCGCACCACAGAGTCATGGATTGAAATAATAATGGTTGCATTTGATATATTGCATTTGCAATGACGAATGTATCATTGTTTTTTTTGAGGGATTATTATCAGGCGTGTCGAGTAAGGAAACTTGCCCAAGGTTTCGCCCTGCTTGGAATTGAACCCAGTTCTTACTTGCAAGCCGAGTGCTCTTAACCACTGAACTGTATTTTGTGAACAAACTAGGATGTTTCATATATTATAATTCATGATTCTAATTGGTGAGTTGCTGCCCTGCCCGGAGGGTAAGTACAATTATACCACAATATAGTCCTTTTCTTTCCAAAAAAAATTCAATAACCTCAGTATTGATTATTTTCACAACAGGTTGGTTCTTGATCTGGGCTCAAAGTTGCTTTCCTCGGTCATCAAACGGCCAGGGTTCCTGCTGATCGCTGTCACGATGTACGCAGCAATGGGCCAGCTCTATCTGGACGGAGAAGTTGTCATCCCAACGTCTGATTACTGCGCAATACAAACACCCGAGCAGGTAAATGCACTTACTGCACAGCTTCAGGCCACTGACAAGAGACAATTTATCACAACTATTCCTCTTTCCCACCAGCATTGTGTGCATAATATTTGTTTTCAGCTGTTATACTTCATTCTATATTCTGTGCCTTCAATAATAATCCTAACATTTGATATAGCATTTTATCACGTCGTCGAGACGTCTCAAAGCGCTTCACAGAATATACTGTAAAAGTGTTTTGACTGCATATTTTGTGGGTGAAATACGGCTGCCAATTGCGCACAGATGTCAACAAATGTCATCTTTACAAATGTCAACTTGTCCTGACGAGACCAAGAGTCACAATCCCTTTTACATCTTTCCTCAGCCTGACGTTCTGGGATTATTAACTCATGGAAGGCACTTACTTCTTCGTATAATTCCATGCTGCCCTGGACAGACAAACTCAGAACGGAAACAAGTAAGCATTATATTACGAGAGTGGGTGGCCAGGGAAAGAGAGGAAAAATGAGAGAAATCGCTATTGAAGTAGACATCTGAATCATGCTACAAGAGAAATCCAGTGTAAAATCTCCATATAATGATGAAGCAATTTGTCTAATCTTCAACACTTTGTATAGAGAGCCAGTGACATCTAATTTAATCAGTCTGGCATTACCAACAGTGGGTTAATGTAATCTGAGCATTTGGCCGAGTGTAATATTCTTGCCTCTGGATCAGCGTGTCTGTGTCCCACACTTGGACTTGAGTTCATAACCCATTAAACTGTTTCTTGTCTACATGCCAAAGATCCCATGGTTCTGATTTTGAAGAGCAAGCAATATTTGTGGTGAAGTATCACCATCTTTGTGACAATAGATGGCATGCCATTGTTATTTGTACGTATTTATTTCATAGTACAGTATTTGTTGAATTTAAACATGTTGTACCATTTACATATTAAAACCTATGCTTTTGTCTTCAGATTCAGGAAGCTTGTAAGGACATTGACCCAGAGGTGAAAGCCACACTTGACCACAATTTGCAGTTCAGCAAAAATTATGAACTTAACTCGGAACCTGATTTTCTTTGAAAAAAAATGGAATCGGGGCAGGTTTAACAGATTGGAACTATTTGTGGTGTTAGTAGAACCTGGATAGTGTTGCCTGTATAACAATACGTTGAGCTGGATGTCAGTGCACTGTAACTTGTAAACCGCAGGTTCTTATACATTTGCAAGCTACGTACTTTCAAACCATTGTTTTTCTATGACTAACGTCATCCAGCTCTGGAACTTGTCCTGAGATTTTTGGATTGTAAAGTGAGTGATCATCATATTTATTTTTGTCTGCAGTGACTTACTTTGACAGCATCAACATTTAAAATTCTTCATTAAATGTTCCCCACTTTAATTAAGCACACAAGCATTTTCTTAAAGGAACTTTATTAAAATAGTGATCTCATTTTGAAAAGTGCCATAAATTTGCAAGTTTAAAATACTTAGCGTGCAACAAGATTGAATTCAGCATCAACATATAATTCAATTAAAGGTGCTTGACTGCTTTGCCAATTCGCAGTGATTCAAAACCAGTCATCTTATCCCTACAAAACTTAAAAGCTACAATCAACTTCAATGACCAGTCTGCTGAATAACGTGGACTTGAAGGACAAGGCACCAATAGTAAGTTGTGGTGCACATTCTGCAGAACTGTCATTAAGTGAGTTTTTTTAAAAATCCGACAAAGTGATTGTATTTTCGTGACCAGGACCGAGTTTTCACTGGAAGTGAAATTGAGGTAGAGGGGATGACTATAGGATACTCTAAAGTAGTTTTGATATAAACCAAATGTTGTTTGGTTTCTGTTCTTTGTGTAGATGTTAAAACTGCAGTATTATCAGAAATGCGTAACATTTTAAGAAACTTCATGCAACAAGGAACAATACAATCAATTTTTTACATTTTAATCATAAATGTAAAACTCTGAATGATTTATTAAGTTTGTCAGTAAAAGCTACGGTTTCATTACATCCTTATTATTTTGATTGTTTGGATCTTGTGCTATCTGGTATGTTTAAAATAAATCATTATAAACAGTTATTAATTAATTAGGAAAGTTCACAGGTGGACTGACTGTTAATAAAACATAGTATTAAATGAGTCTAGTCAGGATGCAAAACATGATTGTACGATTGTGCCAGATGCTGAGTATAAATATGAACAAAGTTGTACTGTACCACATACTAACATGTATCCAGATAGTCAAGTCATCAAATAAACCAGGAACTTCAAAATTTACTGGAACAGCCCTTGGAAGATCTGTGTACAATCCTATTACTGTATGTAAAAAAAAACAGTTCTGAACGTTCAAGGTGGTTAGAGCTGCTTCCCATCTCAGCTTTAGAAATTCTCTACTGTAGTCGGGGGGGGGGGGGGGGGGAAATCAATACCTGGTGCTCCAATAGACAATCACCATGTACTCAACTTTCTGAATATATTACAAATTAAGCCTGTTAATTAAAAACATTTTTTATATAAACCATTCTATTCACTTCATTTGACAAAGCCTTAAAGACTTTCTACAACATTCATCAATATTTAAAACATGTACTTTGCATTAAATTATACTCATTTAGTACCTAATGATAGACAAACTATTCCTCAAGTTTAAACTGACGGAATTGTGGCTGTGTAGCGGCTCAGTACATTAGACGTATAGAAATGACTTAGAAAAGCAAATTCCAATCTATTTACGTGTGTGTGTGTGTATATATTAATATATAATGTAAACACACAAAGAATGCAGGTCACACAATACAAACCTTTACTGCACTGCTCAAACAAGTGCGCGATTGTACTGAACATGTTTTCTGAAGAAGGGATAACTAAGGGGTTTGATAAGTTATAGCACACCCTGTTGGGTTGTTAAGTTTCATTAATTGTCTACCTTGTGTGTGTAAAAAACAAAAAAAAATCGCCGTTTCATTTTTTCCCCCCATAGATTTGTCCCTGTGACTTTTATTTATATATATATATAAATAAATATATATTTATTTATAATATAAATAAATATATTATTTATTTAATAAATAATATTTATTATTTATAAATATATATATATCCTTTTAAATTCCTGTTGATCCATAGAAAAGTCAGGTAGCCCTTCACAAACAAATTGCATTGTCAGCTGATCTTAATGAATGTGACTCTTGCCCTGCACGATCAACGAGAAGGTACCTCAATGTGTTTTAGTACTTTTACTGTTGATTATATCCGCCAACACACTGAGCCACCACCCTGCATGAAGGACGCTATATAAACGCAAGTTGTTATTGTTGCTTCTCACTCCAGAAACTCCTTACTGCCAGCACCAAAGAAAGTGGGCTTTCAGCAGGATTACATTAAAACATTTTTAAATAGCGGTGAATAAATGAGGCAATAGTTAATCAAATTATATTTAAACGTATTTAGTAATAGAATGCCCGTGTGATGATAGCATTCTGCTTAACTCATCTGTGGGTGAGCAAACTATACATTCAAGCCAGAACTGTACCCACTGGCTAATAGAAGTAAAATGGAAGGCCATCAGTAGGAAATCAATCAAACCCCCTTACAGTACTCCCATTAAGCAGGATGCTCCTTCAATAGTAAATCTACTTTAAATCAATGTAGGCAACAATCTTGGGCAGCTCAGCCGAATCTCTTATCCGCAAGTTCACAATTATTGGTTATCCAAATCTAGATTTCAAAGCTATAAACAGCAAGTAGAAATTGGCACTTAAAGACACCTAAGTTTGTTAGGTACATGTCGTATTCGCGTTTGAAAGGAAATTTATGCCACTTTTGCTGTTGAACCTGTGTTGCCTGGTGTTCAAATAAGTAAAAGGTCAATCTGATCCAACCACAGGTCACTTCTGACACTGGAAAAACCACAAGGTGTAAATATTCCGTCTCACTGTGTTCTTGGGTCCTTTTGCTTGCAGGTAACTTGTTCACTAAGTGGGATCCTGGTCAGTGAATCTCTTGTTCGTTAATTCTTTCTTTTCCGTTTCAATAGTCTCGGTTGATTTGTTTTTATCTGTGTTCTGGGTCAAAGGGTGAACCATGGACATGTGAACGTTCAGATTGTGTGCCTTCTCAAACCGCTTCCCACACTGGTCACAGGCAAAATCAAGTTCAGCCTCTGCCTTGTGCTTCGTCATGTGGTACTTCAGGGATGCTCTTTGTCTGCACTGGAAACCGCAAATTTCACATCTGTAAAGGGGAGGGGAAGTGGGGGAAAACAGACAATCCAGGTTATACCTTCAAAATGAAATACTATTAGATGAAACTGACAAACTGTTACTGTTTCTCACACACCAAGGTCAAATGTGACAATTCAAGCTGGAAATTCCTCGCAATGGCAAATGTCACGTTTCTGAATAAGATGATTAATGTTTTGAAAAATCATTCAAATATGAAAAACTTGTGATATACACCCTCACACACGTCACGGTGCCAGGCTATCCCCAGTTTGATAACGTTTTGACTAATGCGTGGTCATTTTTACAAATGTATTTTTTAAAATAAGTGGGGTTCCAATACTTACTGTAGAGGTTTTGCTCCCGAGTGGCGCATTTGATGAACTGAAAGGTGCTTTCGCTGTTTGAATGTTTGCCCACACTCATCACAGATGTAATTTCTTTCCTCTGTAAAGACAACAAAATCGTATTTTAGTACAAACCTAAAAGAGATCTACTCTGGGCACTGTACCTTACTAGATACATCCCTCCTTGCCTTCAAGAACAAGCCTGAAGAAGTAACACAATACATGAATAGGCAGCTTTCTAACTCAGCCAATACACTGAATTACTAGACCAGTGAATCAATCAATATAAATTCTACCTGTGTGAATGAGCTTCACATGACGCTGAAGGTAACGATCGATCAGAAACACCTTGTTGCACCCTGGGTGCGGGCAGGGTCGTTCACGCACCTCTTCGTGATGTTCTTTTATGTGTTTCTAAAATTAAAAATAAATTGGTTTCCTCTGGGGAAAATGTACAATTCAGCAACCGTCGCACCTTAATAATAGCTAGTAATTCCCAGCTTCTCTGGTCCTAGTTACTGAACTTGAAATATTTTGCTGCCATCTTTGTATGTAAAGAAGATGTTGATTTCCAATACAAATATAATCAACCTACTGTATATAGAACCAAAGCCATAGCTTGGAAAAGTCTTTGTGAACAATGCATAGCATAGTATTAATCTGTCAAAGAACTGCTGTTTAGCAGACTGGATGACTGAAAGAATGACCCACCCAACATACCAATAAAAGACTTGAAACAACAGCTTGCTTTTATACAGCAACCTTCACAGAGGTAGCATCTCAGAGCACAAAAGCATAGAGGCTTCAGATCTATCCAGTCAACATCGGAAGTAAATAAAACTCCCAAGGGAAGCTTTTGTATTAACCCAAATCAGATTAACAGAAACAAGCTCAGCACAAAAATAACAAAAAGAAGTTAAACTAATATACCTTCTAGAGTTAAGGGCCACCTAGCAACTACTAAATAACTCCAAGAAAGTTTTAAAACTCAGCTGAAACTGTTATAAAATCGAGCGCCATCAATTCAAAGTGTTCTCTAGTTACAAGTGTAGTTTTACCTTCAGTCCATCAGCTCCTCTGTAAACTGCACAACAACCCTTGTATTGACATCTGTACATAGTGGGCAGATCTTCCCTGAAACAAAGCACGTTCACCTTCAAATTAATCTTTCTCAATCAGTTCAATTTAATGTATCCATCGGATACCTGGATTACAAACTTAACTTCCAAAATTACACAACAAGATTCAAATGAGAAATCTGCAGTTGCTACAAATCACACAATAGCACAAACTAAGCAACCGATAAAGGCACAGGATATCAGCCAGGCGTCTTTCCTATCCAGAAAAAATGTAGTACCTTTCAGAATTCAGTTTGGGTTTGCGGCCCCGCTTTTGTCCTGTTGGTTTTTTGACTTCTTTACTATCACATTTTTTGTTGAGTATCTTACTGAAAGAAAAGAACGTGCATTATTGTTCCATGTTTTCCTTTATGCCCATTTCAAATTGGGTTGGAAACTGTCCACATAATGTCAACATACGTTGATATTATGAACCATCAGAGTAATGTCTGCACAATTATGTGAATAATGAACTAACTCTCTGTCTACATGCTACCAGCCAGAGACCCACAGAAAGAAAAATACATTGGGACGGACAGTGCTTAACCTAGGCCCCACCGTCTCTACAAACCTCCTCACGCTTATCTTTTATTTTCCGGATTTAAAAAAACATTTCCCTTTTGTCTGCCTTCCCTTCATTCTCTTCTTTTTCTTCCTCAAGTTTTATTTTCTCTCATTGTTATAGGGACACGGCTGAGACAGATTAACAGCCTAGTTTGCCAGCGTAACAATGTTCTTCATTACATGCTGGTTCAAATGGGCATTAAACGAACGGCGGAGATCTCCAAGTGTCCTGGGCAACAATCCTCCAAAGTAAAATGCATCAATCTGTTTGTGGCCATTTGTGGGACATTGCTGTTTGTAAACTGACTGCTGTGCTTGCCTAAAAACATCAATAACTTGCACTTAAATAGCGCTGTCCACACTGGATAGCATCCCAGAGGTAGTGGCAGAGTTGACTCCGAGCAGGTGGTGGTGGAATGGTGGAGGTGGCCATTAAGCACGGTTGAAGAGGAAGGTTTTCTGGCGGGGCTTGAAAAGGAGGTGAGAGGCGCAAGGCGGAGGGATTGAGGGAAAGTGTTCAAAAACACTTGCTTAAATCAATCTCATCTATATCTTGCATTGTACCCATCATCTGAATTGAATTTGCAATGAAAATATGCCCATTCGCCAGTGCCCGCCTCCTCCACAAACGCATGCACACACCCCAGGAGGTGTGAAATCATATTTTCTGTGCTCAAAGTCCTAAGAATAATTGTCACTTTCAATACTCAGCCTTCACAGGAACAGTCATCTCACTGTCACTATGCTCCTAAAGTTAAAAAAAAAGCTGCTGTCTGGACTAACTGATGGGCGACGAGATTAAATCACATTCATGACTGAGTTGAACGTTTAGTTTCGTGCACCAGTGATTTCACTGTTGTAGTTCGTGCAAGGAGTCTATTCAGTCCACCAATTTTCACACAATTGCGTACTCCCAAATCTGAGAATGATGCACATTGAAGGAAAAAGTGGTTCAAAACAAATCCATATACAGTAAAAGCCCGTTTATCCAGCACCCGATCAACCATAACTTCTGTATAACCGGCATCGCAAAAAAAAGGTCCGCATTCGATTAACTGGAATTTAAAACACATTAAATTTTTAATTTTAATTTTGTTTTTGCGTTTTCGGCCGAATATCCGGCACGCGCTTTAACTGGCATTAGCCAGGTCCCGAGGGTGCCGGATAAAGGGGCTTTTACTGTATTAAGGTATTTATGCCACCTGGAAGATAAGTAGTTCAAATCAAAATTAGGTTTAGACTAAAAAAGGTGAAGATTTTGTAGTTTAGATTGACGAGGACTCACTTCTTGCAGTACGGCTGAAAAGACTCATCTGAGGAGCCACTCTTGAATTGTTCCCCTTGGTCTTCTTCACTTGACAAATATCTACAAAGAACAAAATTAATAGGAAAGGGTAAGAGATATATTTGCAATTGAAGCCTTCAATTCCCTTTCCATTCTCAACACTTCAACTGCTGGATCACTCGGAAATTTACAGCAAGCAGTCTTAACTGTTAAACCTTTTAAAAGCTGCTGTTGGCTGTTCAGCAAACCTGAATTGTATGAAGCAACATCTCAAATTAAACATTAGCTAGAGCTCTTAAAAGTTCTTGCAATCACCGAGCATGAAGATCGGAGTCTCGAGCGAAACCTTTCAACAGAACATTGTGCATTGTCTCAGTTGAAATATTAAAACACAGTGTTGGCAGTATTGACTCCTACCGATCAGAGAGATCACTGGACTCTAACCCATCAGGAGCATCGACCATAATGGAACACGATGCTTCATTGCAGCTCATTTGACCTAATCATGAGGCAAGTAAAAAAAAACATTGTTACAACAGTTAGGGTAGAACAAGAAACAAAAAACAGAACAGGTTTCCTCTCTACATTGAACATGCCTGCCAAGTTGTTAACATCAAGTATTGCAATACTTAATCCTTTCATCACATATTAGATTAAATTTAATGTAAAATCAAAATCAGAAACCAACTCTAAAAGCAAAGACCCTGCTTGCGGCATTTGATGAACATCTGCAAGGCCATTCCTGAGGCAAGTCAATTCTCTGATGTTGGCATAAGAGGCACTCTTGTGATACTGCATCTTTAGAGTGATTAAAAATAAACCAGTCTGATATACAATTAAATTTTGAATGAATGTCAGTGCAGACTTAGCTTTTTTAGTGGATCTCTTGACCACTGACGGAACTCTGTCTTTGAGAGGCAATAGATAATCAGGATTTGTAGGCAGAGAGGCTTAACATGTTCTAATACTATATATAGGTTTATCAATGGTTAGCAGGAGGGGTTCCCAACAAGTGCTTCTATAACCCTGTTTTCATATCTTCTCGTTAACAGACTTTTGTGTCATTGCTCCAGTTATGTTTCAGCTTTTGAACTAAAACTTGTATTTCAGTGCAAGTTTGGTTATTTTAGTGCATTTAAATAAAACTTGCAAACTAGCATTGAAACAAAGCTCTTACCTTTTGCCTTTATAACCCGAGTAGCATTCTGCAAGTGAGGGGTTTCCCACAAGCATTCAGCGGCAACAGGCTGTGATCGTGATAACATGTCCTTGCTCAATGACAATCGGCCTGAACTGTCCGCGCCTGTTGGCTGTAAATCAACTCCACTGTGTGCGCACGGCTGGCTGTCTGATGACCAAAGCGACATTGGGACTGGCTGAGATTTGGAGATAGACCCACCCTCGCCATTTTCAGTGCCCGATCCGTTCTGGGACAACAAGCGTGATGATGAGCTCTCCATCATTTCCTCTTTCACTGGATCGTTATTCTCTTTGCGTGGGCAGTGCTCTTCACTAAGTGAAACGTTGTGATTTAAATGTGTGTCCAGGATATAATTGTGCCCCTCCTGGCAGCCCCACGCAGCTCTGACCACTCCACGATACTCCGCAGATAAGACGCTCTGAAGGCTCGGTGAAGATTTGCAGCTACTGCCGTGATGGTGAGCCCAAGTGACTAGAATCTGTAGACATTGTGGGCTTGCACTTAAGGGTCTATCATTTAGCAACTGTTTAATATCTAAAAAAAAATCAAAACAAATAAAACCATCTATACCGCATTCAGTACTGTAGTTTGAAGCAGCATGTTTCAAAATACATGAAGCTTCGTATATTTAGTAAACATTTGTGCGACATAACTATTTTTGCAATTTCCTATCAATCATAAACAAATAACTAACTGTACATTTAAAAATGAGTCTTTACGATGCCCTATCCTATGCAAGCAGAAAATATTAACATCAATTTCCAATTCATTCACTTGCGATTTCACAACTAATATAGGTAAAATACCCAGCTAATTGTGCACTGTACTCTGATTTACTTACCAGGAATTGAATCACCTAATAGAGGCTCTGAAAGTGATGGCATGAATGGCATCTCAGTGCCTGCAATATACCTACAATAGAAAAGAAAATGCACTACATTCAACTGCGGTTGAAAATGTAAAACTTACTGCACTTATAAACTACATGCCCTTCATGCATGGTCGACTACACAATAGCTACACATTACAGAATATCCTATTAAAAAAATGATTTGCAATGTCCCCCCTGAAGAGGAAGGCACTATATCAAAGGACAAATGATTGTACAACACAAAAACTCAATTTATTCATAATGTGAAACAGCAATGAGTTAAATTCTTATCTGCTGTAGGCAAATTATGCTTTGATCCAGTCGCTAATTAAAAGGAGTATATAAAATGGAATGCTCTGACAATTAACATCAATGTCACTCTGAGTTCAGTCGCAGTTGAATGATGAAAAAAAGAGAAAGTTTCTATCATTGACTGATCTTTCTAAGGAGTAAATAAATTTATCACATAAGATTATATATTTTTATAAAAACAAATAAAGCCTCTTACCTTTATCCATTTTTGGAAAGTGGTGAAAACGTATTGTATTTAGTGTAGTTTTCAATGCTTTCTATTTATCTAATTAATCATCCCACCCATCCACCTTCTCTGAATGTGAGACCTACTTGTGTCTCTATCAAGACACAAGCAGGAAACGATACCAAATAAATTACAAGTTTATTCACCCCAAATGAATGTAAGGTTAATGTGGTGTAACAAGACAATAAATAACAACAAGACTAAAATAGAGACAGTGCTGTTCTTCAGCCGACCAATGCTAGACTGCAGGTGCTAAATAATGGGTGAATATGCTTTTCAATCTCTTTTCAAGTTATACTGGCGTAACTCGGATATAGAGTACTGCACACATTGTAAATTAACTAAGTACATTAGTGACATTAACTAACACACACATTAATCATCTGGTCTTCAGGTACCTGCCCGCCTCTTGTCCTCGTTGTACGGGGGCCATGGGAGAAGAATTCACTCGTTGAATGAAGTTTCGCAGGATACTCCGGCATTTATAAAACTGAGTGTGACAGTTCCTACAGATAAACTGGGGCAAGGTGGGGTCCTGCCTTACCACAATGCCAACCAGTCTCTGGAAATCGGCACAGAAGATCTGTTGTGCTCTTCGTTGCCTCTCTGGATTTGCGTCAATCAGAGGAACCTTTGCAAAGACATTCCGCAAACTCCTGGAGGAAAACTTGCCATGGCAGAGGCGGCAGTAGCTAGTGGTCACAACAGTAGGTGCAGCTGATAGAAAAGGGGGAGAAATTTTGCTTTAAAAGATTACCATTTGTTATTGTGTGTAAACTATGCTGAGAACTAATATTTGAGGAAGTTTATCATGTATACTGTATTAAAATTACCGACACATTTAGAAAAGGCAATTTAAAAGAAATGTATTTCTGGGGCACTCACTAAAATATTGAGGCTTGCAAAACCAGCTAGTTTTACAAATCAAAATAGAGCATGTATTATTTCTTCCCTTACATACAGTATTTAAGATGCGAAAAGGATTTTGGTGCTGCAGCACATTGGTGTATTAGCAATGAGTTGCAACATTGAGTTACTGGATATTGGGTCGACATCAAAATTCTCAATTTAGGAAGCATTCTTGTGAAGTTAGATCTTGTGTTAGACCTTAGTTCTTCTGTGGAAACCTGTAGCTCACTGAGTGGTTACAGCGCTCGCAAGCAAGAGACCTAGGTTCCATTTCCAGCAGGGTGAAACCTAGAGCAAGTTTCCTTACTCCGTACACCTGATAATAATTTCTCAAGAAAAAAAACACAATAATAATTTGATCACTCAATCCACGATTGTTTGTGGGACACTGCTGTGTGCCATTGGCTGCCACGTTTAACCCACAAATATACAGTCAATTCACATTACAGTATATTCTGTGAAGTGCTCTGACATGTCTAGAAGACATGGAAAGCGCTATATCAAATGGAAGAACTATTATTAATATTTCATTAAAGGTTTTGATTTCACTGGTGGTGGAGTTCTCATCGGGCTGTTGGATGTCCTACAAATCGGCTCTAGGACAGTGGATAAGAAAACTAAAGATCCTTCACATTTTCCAAGCTACGGTTCAGTAATTCTAATCAAATTTCCTTCAGGAAATCTGATCATATTTCAGGAATCTGATCAGAATCAATTGGTCTATGGCAAGCAAATATCATTAGTGTCTCTTGGCACCTGATCTGTCGCAAAAGGTTCTACTGTTGAATGTTAAAGGGATAGATGTTGAATGTTAAAGGGCTAAAAGACCAGACATTCCCATAACCATTGTATATCTACATCTCCCAAACGCTTGTCTGGACCTGCACTCCTTAGGTGCGCGTGTAAATGTTTGACATCACACAAACGTGGCTTTTGTTCAAATAGTTGCAATCACAGCAAGTTAGTTGAATGGAGTTATTCATTTCCAACGGGTACACGGTCAGCCAGTTGAGTTTTTCCAAGTACGTGGAGTTCCTAGAACATCCTGGAAAATCATGTCCAGTACTAGCACACAGTCACGGTGACCTCTCAATCCGCCAGACTGCAGCGTCTCGCAACTGCACCGAAAGCAATTAAACGGCTTCTTCACAATTAAACAGACTTGTCTCCTCTCGGCAGCGGTCGGTCATTCCCACCGGCTATTTTCCCGAACAATAACATTGGCAGCAGCCAACATAGTCAGTCACAAAACCATCCAATTAATGGGAGACCAAATATGTGCCTGATATGGGTTATGTATGAGTTTTTTTTTAAAAAAAGGTAATTTGTTGAAAATGTCTCATCTTGGGGATGGGTGGGGGGAGGTACCTCTGGGATGTGCTAATCATCTAAGTGTACAAAGTTTGGAGGAGTCAAAACTGTCCGCGGGGAGACAAGACAGCGGGTCCGAGGCGCCAGTTTCTTTGGGAGTGGATCAGGACAGGGATCAAACCGGGATCGAGTGAGTCTGAGGTCAGAGCAGCCCGAACAGGTGCCGAAGGCTGGAGCCTGAATGTAAAGCCGCCTCCCTCCCTCCCTCCCTCTCTCGGATCGATCCTCTCGTCTCCTGGTCCAAACCGGAGCGCCGGCCTCGGCAACGAAGCCTTCCTTAAGGCATCATTTAACTCTTGCATTTCATATATATTATTATTATTGTGATCAGACATGGGAGAGGGGAGAGGGGGCAGACTGGGTCACTGACCTGTTTCCGGCCGGCGACCATCAGCCCGTGTGGCCGCCGCCGCCTCGCCCTCAGGCCGGTGTGGTTTGTCCCGGACCCACCGCTGCCTCTGCCTCTGCCCCTCCGACAGCTTCTCCATCTTCTTGGCCATCGGCACCGACACGAATCGGCCCCGTTTGTTCCGTTTCATATTTGTTTGTGTTTTCGTGTGTGTGTGTGTTGGGGGGGACCCACGGGACGAGGGGTTATTTAATTTACCAAAAAAATAACGAAATTAAGTTAAAAAATAAAGAAATGTTAAAGACGTTTCCTTCCGATCAGGTAAATCGATTCATTTCGCGGCTTTTTCCTTCCTCTCCCAACGATCGCAGACCGAAGGCCCCGGAGAGGAGCGGGGGAGTAAACAACCGGAAGCTGGAGCCCGGGGACCAGCAGCGAACACAGCGCAGCGAGCCCCAGAGAAAGGTTCCGGCTGTAAACCCCCCCCCCCCCCCCCCCCCCCACCACCACACACACACACACAGACAATATCCCGGGGCTGGCTAACCAGGGGGTAACAACATAGCTCCCTCTGTCATCCTTCCCACACCTCCTCCCATTTCTCTCTCTCTATCTCCTCTGTTCTTTTTTTCTCCCTCGTCTTCTTTCTCTCTCTTCTCTGCCCTCCCTCTAGATTCATAGATTCATAGAATTTTACAGCACAAAAGGAGGCCATTCGGCCCATCTAGTCTGTGCCGGCTCTTTGAAAAGAGCGATTCAATCCCACTGCCCTGCCCGCTCCCAATAGCCTAATAGACCTGTTCTCCCTAAATAAAGATCTAATTCCCTTTTAAAAGTTGTTATCGAATCAGCCTCCACCACCTTTTCAGGTAATGCATTCCAGATTCGAACAACTCGCTGAGTGAAAAAATTTCTCCTCAGCTCCCCTCTACTTCGCCTTGAAACTATTTTAAATCTGTGACCACGAGTCACAGATTCGCCCACGAGTGGAAATAGTTTTTCTCTATTTGCCCTGTCGAAACCCCTCATGATCTTATAAACCTCTATTAGGTCTCCCCTCAATCTTCTCTGCTCCAGAGAGAATAACCCTAGCCTATCTAGCCTCTCCTCATAGCTGAAGTCCCTCAATCCTGGCACCATCCTAGTAAATCTTCTTTGTACCCTTTCCAATGTCTTCACATCCTTTCTGTAGTGTGGTGACCAGAATTGAACACAGTATTCCAGCTGAGGCCTCACCAAAGTCCTATAGAGGTTAGTCAGCACTTCCTGACTTTTGTACTCTATACCCCTATTTATAAAGCCTAGTATCCCATATGCCTTCTTAACAGCCTTGTCTACCTGTCCTGCCACCTTCAACCACTAACACAAATCCCCAGGTCTCTCTGTTCCTTCACACCATTTAAAATTGTACTATCTAGCCTATATTGCCTCCCTTCATTTCTTCTCCCAAAATGCATCACCTCACACTTCTCTGCATTAAACTTCATCTGCCATGTGTCTGCCCACTTTACCAATTTGTCTATATCCTCTTGCAGATGGCTACTATCCTCCTCACTATTTACTATTCTCCCTAACTTAGTGTCATCTGCAAACTTGGAAACTGTACTCCGTACACCCAAGTCCAGATCATTGATGTAGATTACAAACAGTAATGGTCCCAAAACTGATCCCTGTGGCACACCACTGCTCACTTCCCTCCAGTCTGAAAAACAGCCGCTCACTACAACTCTCTGCTTTCTGTCTCGCGGCCAGTTGTGGATCCACGCTGCCACTGTCCCTTTTACGCCATGGGCCTTTAATTTCATAATAAGTCTCTCATGTGGCACTTTGTCAAATGCCTTTTGAAAGTCCATGTAAACTACATCAACTGCGCTACCCTTATCCACCCATTCCGTTACCTCATCAAAAAATTCTATCAGATTTGTAAGGCAAGATTTGCCTTCAACAAATCCATGTTGACTGTCCTTTATTAGCCTATATCTTTCTAAGTGAAGATCTACCTTGTCCCTGATTATGGACTCTAGAAGTTTGCCCACTACCGACGTTAGACTCTCTCCTCTTATCTCTGTCTCTCTCTATTCTCCCCTCCCCTTCTTTCCCCATCCACACCACCGCCGCCGATCTTCGAGCTCTGCCCCGTCACCTTTGCCACATTCTCCACATGTTATGCCGGGGTGTGGGGGGGCGGGGCGCCGGGGGGGCGGGGCGCCGTTGCCGTTGCCGTGGAGACGCGAACTTCCGTCCGGATTGACTTGACGTTAGTGACTTCCGTTTCCGGTAGTCGGCACGGCACGGCGGTTGATCTCGCGCTGGGAGGAGGAGGAGGAAGGAGAAGAGGAGGAGGAGGAGGAAGATGAGGCCGCTGACGGAAGAAGAAACGCGGCTCCTGTTCGAGAAACTCTCTAAATAGTGAGTGTCCGCCGATCGCCGGGGCCGCGCGCCCTGTCTTGTCAACCGGGGCGCCCGCGAGGGCTGGCGGCTGACCCGCGCGCGGCCACGTGGGAGCCACGCCTGTCCCGTGTCCTTGCGAGCGGGAAGGAGAACCACACGGGGCCCTCGAGGAGGCAGGTCCCGTCTGTTTCACTCACATCGGTTACGAGCGCTCGCCCTGGCAAGCGAGAGGTCGGGGTTCGATTTCCAGGCCCCCAGAGCGAAAACCTCTGGCCGAGTTTCCTTCACTCCATGAAAATAAATCCCTTTAAAACCCCCTCCCTCCCCACACCCCTCCCCCCACCACCCACACCCCCCCCCCACACACACACACATAACATAACATAAATTGGTCATTTCAATCTACGACTGTTTGTGGTTTCGCCCACATATCCAATTCACTTCACGGGATCTTCCGTGAAGCGCTGTCTGGTGTCTAGGAGACTTGATTAAGCGCGGTATCGAGTGCAAGGGAGGGATACGTTTTAATAATAATCCTTGCATTTGAAATGGCGCTTCTTGTCGACGACGTCCCAAAGCGCCTCACAGAATGTACTGTAAAGTGAGTTGACTGTATGTATTTGTGGGCGGATCGCGGCAGCCGATTGCGCACGGAAATGTCCCACAAAACAGTCGTGGATTTGAAATGACCAATTTTTATTGTTGTGTTTTTTTTTGGAGGGATTATTATTATTAGGCGCGTGGAGTAAGGAAACTTGCCCAAGGTTTCGCCCTGACCTCCCTGGATTCGAACACAGGTCTCCCCAGCTTGCAAGACAAGTGCTCTAACCACTAAACCACAGGAGCTCTAATAAAGTAATGTTTTATTACATTATCTGCACGTAAAGTTTCAAAATGCTTTACAGCTGGTTGCTGTCAAGTGTGTTGAATGCATATTTGTAAGCAAAAGTGGGCAGCCAATTTGCCTTCAGCGTAGTCCCACAAACAACAACAACAAAATTACATTTGTATAGGGCCTTTCACGCCTGGAGCACGTCTCAAGGAGCTGAACAGTCAAGTGTTTCAGACCCGAGCTGGGATCTGGGAGGGGGAGGGGTAGGTGGGGTGACCGATGGGACCGTCGAAGAGGAGGATCTTGAGGTGGAGGGAGATTGCGGGATGGAATTCCAGAGGTTGGGGGAAGGCAATGTGGCTGAAGGCCAGCCCCTGGCAGTTGGGTTGGGGGGAGGGGGTGGCATTAGGGTGAGGGTGCGGCAATGCCATGGAGGGTTTTACAGGTGAGGACCAGGATCTTGAAACAAATCCTCTGAATGGCAGGAAGCCAATGGTGTTGCGTGAAAATGGGGTCGCGGAGCTTGGTGGGACAGAGGAAAAACAACCACAAAGTTAATGACCAGTTTGTGATGAATCACTTGAGGGCGAGGGGTGTAATCACGGATCCGTGAGTTCGGCTCCAAGGTGACTTGCTTGGTAAGGTCAACCTTTTGTGGTGGTCTCAGTAATCCAGAAGAATCCACAGAACTCCGGGAAACAGCCGTTGATAGACTGGCCAGTCTGGCTGATCAGGAGAATTTTACAGGACCTGTATACACTGTGAAACGTTCTGAGTCGTCTACTCTGGGGAAACCCAGACTTTCGTTCCCACCAGTGCACGACTAGTGCTCGTAGAAATTAGGTAAATAGGGTTTGTCTCCTCCAAAAATGAGAATGTAAATTTTATTTCAGACACAAGGAAATTTCTATATATAATGGCAGAAAGGGGTGGTACTCTGTCTGATTTAAAGTAAACAACCTTTATCATCCATGGAGACAAGATTATGGTTTAATATCTCATCCAAAGGATGACACTTCTAAAAATACAATGCTTGCTGAGGACTGCACTATAATTTAATTGAGCACAAAGTTCCAATGTGGGGTTTTTGTTTATTTTTTACATGCAGATTTGTTCACAACCCAATTCATTCTATATTTGTGCTTAATTTTGTGCTTTAACTGTTGTGAAACTTTTTTCTTCAGCATTGGAGAGAATATTAAGCTGTTAGTGGATCGTCCTGATGGAACCTATTGCTTCCGTCTACACAATGATCGTATTTATTACGTCAGGTAAGAAGTGCAATCTGATGTTACTTGGTCTGACTGGGGGAAGAACCTCCAGTTTGAAGAAACCTGTTTGTGACAAGGGATGATGGGATTTGTTCATATTCAGTAGTTCTGTGTTCAGATTTATGTAATGGTTTAGATTTGATTTCCGAGCAGTTTATGCCTGCAATGCTTTCTACACTAGGTGGGAGGGTTTTGCTCCCTGTCTGATATGTTGCTGGCTTTTTTTTCCCACAGTGAGACCATCCTGAAACTGGCGACAAGTATACCTCGAAGTAAACTTGTTTCATTAGGAACATGCTTTGGGAAATTCACCAAAACATCAAAATTTCGGCTACACATAACGGCTCTCGACTACCTTGCTCCCTACGCTAAGGTAAGTGGCTCTATGTTCCGATAGTTGAGAGTAGCATCAAAAAGTCAATGTAAATTTCTGATGTTTAGAAATGGTTAATATATGGAACTGAGGAAAAACAGTTTCTTAATTGACACGTACACAGTCCTCATTGCTAAAATGCACAATGTGCTTTTTAAAATTTCAGTACAAAGTTTGGGTGAAACCTGGGTCTGAACAGTCTTTCCTGTATGGAAACCACGTTTTGAAATCTGGTCTGGGCCGAATTACAGAGAACACAGCTCAGTATCAAGGCGTTGTGGTTTATTCCATGGCCGATGTTCCATTGGTAAGCAAGAGAATCATTTTTACTCTTAAACGAACAAAGAGAGAATATGCTAAAGCGTATTGCCTGTGTATTTGTAAGCAAAAGTAATATAAACATCTGAGTATTCATTTGAGTATAACTTACACACCGACAACTTCTTAATGTTTACAAAGAATCTTCCATCAAAATAGGCTATGTCTTTTCCAGGACTGTGTTGAGAATATGGCATTAATGTTCAATTATATGATTTACATCGTTTAAAAATGTTCTCCATTTTCTCCAGGGCTTTGGAGTTGCTGCAAAATCAACTCAGGACTGTCGGAAACTAGACCCAATGGCAATCGTTGTATTTCACCAGGCAGATATTGGCGAATATATTCGAAATGAGGATAAGTTAACATAACTCACCGTCTTGTCAGCTACAAAAAGAACTATTTCTCACATGTCAGATTCCCGATTAAAGGGGACGATAATTCAACAATTTACTGCTGCTCCACTGGACCGGATTGAGGGAAGGCTGAAGGTTGCTTTTAGTAAGAAGTGAAAACGGATGACTGATCGGAAATGTTATTCAAGATAATTTTACCAAACTTGGATCGCTTTTTAAAATTGGTATTTCAAACCTGTCAATATTTACAAGATCTCAAAAGGTGTATCGGAGAGCACATTTCAGAACGTTCGGAGTGATTCAGACCATTGTTTTATATTTATATCTGTTGTGCCTTCTTAATTTTGGCTCGAAATTGTATTGAAATATCACACATTGGACTAGGTTTGATTTTTTGATTACAAAAATATAAGGTATTCAATGTAATTGTTAAAAAGTATTATTTGAGTCAAAAGATTACATGGAACCAACTCTAGCTATCTCTGGCACCGACTTCACCTTGTATCCTGTGTGATTTTTGAATTGGGAATTGTACATACATATTGTGGAGTCCTGTAGCTCAGTAGTTAGAGCGTTCACCTTTCAAGTGAGAGACTTGGGTTCAATTCCTTTCGCCTACAGATATACAGTCAATTCGCTTTACAGTGTATTCTGTGAAGCGCTTTGAGACATCTAGAAGATGTGAAAAGTACTATATCAAATGCAAGGATTATTATATTAATTGGAAAGTACATGACAACAACAACAAATTACATTTATAGAGCGCCTTTCACGTCGGGAGGACATAGAGTTAACTTGCTGAAATGTAATATTTGAACAAATTTACTAAATGACAGTTGTTTTTCTCTTCCAGCATTGCAGTCAGTCAGTCCTGCTCATGTATTTTATCTGTTAAAATGTGACTGTATCCATGTTTGTATGCTTGTATTCCTCTTCAAAATAGATATTCAGTTTTCTATATAAATATAGTGTTCATCTGCCATGATTATTTTGTTCACCTCATAACACAGTTTTAAAAAAGCCAAGATAACCTGTAGTTGCAGGGTTCCTCAGATCCTAGTGTACAATGATCACAAACCATGTTTTGTCCACAGAATACACAGACACTACACTTTCCAGTGTGTTCTGTGAAACGTTTTGAGACATCTCAACGATGTGATAAGGTGTTGTATCAAATGCAAGGATTATTTTCACAAATCCAAAGTTTTAATAGATGTGTAAATCTGTCCTCTTAGCAACAGAACTTTATTCTGTACAGTCAATTCGCTTTACAGTATATTCTGTGAAGCACTTTGAGGCATCTAGAAGACGTGAAAAGCTCAATCTCAAATGCAAGGATTATTAAAATGTTATTTAGAGTGGTAAAACCTTTTGCTGTAATGCAATGCTTAGCCACACGATGGCTCCAAATCACTACCAAAAATAAACGTAAAAGAGATTGTAATATGACCATCACTACTGCAAATAATGATAAATGGGATGTCGGATCAACTGACAGCTAAAATGGGGAAGAAGCACTGGATAAAGATCCCACAATTGATTTTAAAATTCCAATTATTTTACCTTGCTCATAAATATTTAATCAGTGGCTTCAAAGTAGCCTGAAATTCAAATTTGGATTAAATAAAAAGTTGTGGTAGAAATATCTTTCACATAGTATAAATGTCCCATGACTCACCTGCGTATTGAGTTTCATGGGAAAGTAAATGGGACTTCCACCTTGATCAGCTAGAAGCTATTGTGGTCCATAGGCACCCAAAGTTTCTGCCGTGGGGAAATTTTAGGTGACTCACTGGGGGCGCAAACATCAGGTGGAATTTGAAGGTACATTTCACGTATGTTTCACCCACAAAATAGTCAATTGATTTTACAGACTTTCTGAAGCGTTTTGAGATATCTAGAGACATGAAAAGCGCTATGTCAAATGCAAGGATTATTATTGTTACAGTGAGTAGTGAGGAGCAACTTACATCATATATTATGGACTGCCTAGAGTCCATAATAAGAACATAAGCCCAGCAGAATGAAATTAAATACTGGATTTGGCTCAAGTCCAATGCCAACCAGCCTACGGACAAAATATGTAAGGTGTTATTTTTTATTTCACACTTACAGCATCAGTATTTTGCATTTAGATGTTATTTTAACTGTTGCATTTTGTTATTGTATTTTAGCTCAGTCGGTAACACTTCAAACAGAAGTGTGGGTTTAGCCACAACTAGTATTTACTGTAGCAGCTTTCATGTAGGAAAACATTTCAAGGCGCTTCACAACCCTCACATTGGGACTTTGGTAATTTTACTGGATGTGGAGGACACCCACCCCCGAAACGCCTGTTACTGTGTTTTCAGGAGTTCCCATCTGATGATGAATAATTTCTTGTTCACCACACTGTTTTTTCTCTGCTCATGATATATTCGGTCCACTGCACTGTGTACAACAAAATATAGTCTATGGAAACAATGAACCTGTTCCCACACTATTTGGGGTGTGCTTCTTGTGTAAACTCAAAGCATTGAAGATTGTAAGGTTAACTTGTATTGAAAACTGTATTGAAACTTCTCATTATATTGATTAGTATTACAATACACTGCCGACCACTGCTTAACCACAGTTACCGGAAGCACTGAATTCAAAACAAAACCTAGACTTTCCTGTGAATAGTAGATAAGTTTCTGTTAATAAGATTCACTGAACTTCCACTTGTCCTATTTTCCACTGCGTGCGAGAGTTAGATTTTTCATATGACCACACAATGATATTTCACTTGTTATTGTTGTTGTTTAGTCCTGAGCGTAGTCAGTTAGTGGAAAGGAGTGAAGATTATTAACAATAATCAGTAAGTTAATAGTAACACCATTTTCTTAGTGACTGCACTTTTATTTTGCTCTTGTCAAGCATGCGTTTGGATAGGATACAGAACTCCTTAAAATTCTTCCAGCAAACGTTTGTCCTCATGCTACATGACATTTTTTTAATTTGAAAATATGTTTTATTGCCTCGCAATAGTTTTGAGTTTCTCAACACAGAGTAGAGATTAGATTGATAAGAGGGAGGTAAACGAGCATCAGATAAAATGTATTCCGTCAAGACAACATAATTTTATATTGTTAATTTCATTGTACTGATTAAAATGTTCAATTATTTGTGAAACAAACCTTCAATAAATATGCGTGTAGATAACTGTATTGAATTGTAAGAATTCAATAACACACTAAGCAAGTTCACTGCACTCCGGATCAAGCAGAGTTTTCTTTCCGTTGGGATTTCCTTATTGGAGGTGACGTTTGTTATGATAACAGCATTGCCCTTGTAGATATTGACGTCAGCTGTTGTACATTAATCGCTTTGTTGGCCCTTACACTAACAGATAGCGTGTTAAGGCAGCTAGTGCGACAGATGCAGGTAGAAGCCTTAGTGTTATTCCGGTATTGGATTGGTTTGAATAGCCATGAGCAGTTCTGCAGGGATTTTGAACCTTGTCATAAGGAATGGGGGTGTCATCAGAGAATGTATTGTTCTTAACCTAAACCACACAAAAGAGAAAGATTTCAGTCCCTGCTGTCGACTAACATTTGTACGACCCAACTTGCTTCAATTTCACTGTCAAATTGCTGCCATTTCTACCCTGCTGGGGTTCAATCAACCAAAACCACACAACTTGCCACTGAGATGCCGTTTACCCCCTCCAGCCACCCTCCCCGCCACCCCCATCCCCTCTGCAAAGCCAATCGTTCTGCAGAACCCAGCATCCTTTACGATAGATTATATCAAAAACAATTATTTCTCTCAATAAATTAACAGCAAAAGTCCAGGTTGGGATGGGGAGAGGTAATACTTGTTCTCTTCAAAAAGAGACAAGTGGCAAAAAGTAAAATGTTCCCTTTATTTGTATGTAAAAGTGCAACTACCTGACTCCAGTTCTCATTATCTTTAGTTAACAACCGTGTGATATTTGTTGTTATCAATATGAAGGTGGGGGTTTTAATTTTTATCTAGGTCCATGTCTTATTTACTCTGTAAAATATACTTTATTGCCATTGATGTTTATTTAATTCAATGGAAAATTATGGACCAGGACGTGAATAAACAAATTTTATCTGAAGGATTGTTGACCAGGGTATCGAGAAAAACTCCCTTCTCTTTTTGAACAGCGCCATCTCAATCGACGAATTGGACCTTGATTGGACATTTCATCCAAAAGTTATTTCAAGGTTGGCAATAATAAAAGCAGTTTTTAACATTATAAGGTATAGTCTGGGCCTGGGAGGAGAGGGTCTCACATCGGTTTTTCATGTACATACTGTGCTGGAAATAAAAGACAAAAGATTCGCCAACAATAAAACACACACATTTCTCAAAGGAGAATTTACCGAAGAGATGAAGGATTAGCGGTGGAACACAGACATTAAAACTCCCAAAAGAACAATAGAAAAAGTAAACAATATAAAGATTTCATGTTATTATTGCTTAATAAACTTCATGGTTCTTTTGCATTGGGGATTAATCTCACTATTCTTTTCTACACCAAGTGTGGACACATTGTGTCATCTTAGTGTCGTCTGGCCCAGTCTTGAAAGGACTATAAATTTATATTTTAGTGTGCAAATCTCTTTTTCCATTTGCGTTTTTAAATTGCTTCAGCACATTGTCTGGACAAAGCCCCCAAATACTGTATAGTCACTCCATTTTACATTATATTCCATCAGCCACAGAAATGGATTGTAGATTTACAGCGCAGAAGAATGCCTCATAATTTCTGCGTTGAGACTTTCAGACCCATTCACCTGCCTTTTTCCCATGACTCTATGAAATGTTTTGAGACCAATGTGAAAGGCGGCTTACGTCACTTCCATCGTGTGATCGATGGCATCACTAACTGAAAGTGCACGAAGGCCAAAGAGGAGGCCGGAACCAGCCGAGCGGAGGCAGCAAGTGGTGGATCGGAGGGGTGGGGGGGGTTGAGCACGTCGGGGTAAAAAAGGGGTAAACCCCTACTAGTTAATAAAGTGCTGATTTGATTCTAGTTTGCATACACTAACAGTGACTTGAATTTTGTTTTTGGAAGTTTCCAAACGTCTGAGAATCAAAGGGTGTAGAAGGTTAAAGCATTTAAGGCGTGTGTCAAGTGGTCCTTACATTTTCAACGGCCTTGAAGACACGGAGGAGATTTCCTCCCAGAGCAGCTTCCACCTCCACGTCAGTCCAGTTTCTTCTCAGCAGCTCAGCCACCAGATCCGGGTAGAACGACACGTCCTCCAAACCTATGGGTAAACTGCAAACAGGCATAAAGCTGATGTGAGAAATGACCTACATGATGTGTCGAGGCTGCACTTTTTGTTTCTCTGTGGTGTTTTTGCTGTGGGTGAGTGCATCATTTATTAACTACTCGTTGGGTCGAAGGAAGTAAGTAAGCTTCCATTTGCTTGTCTAAGCCCCTCATTTATTCCATACATTTTCCATTAAACAATTCATGTGTCTCGCCCACAAAACACACAACCAATGCACTTTACCGATATATTCTGTGAGGCGCTTTGATGCATTTCAGATACGTGATAAGTCAAATTCAAGGATTATTACTAATTATTATTATTCGGCAATGAACACAGTTTAGTTGCTCTGTGCGTTAGTACAATCACAACAGAAACAACTTGCCCTCCACGGAGGGTAGCTTCTCAGAGCGCTTAACAATGGCGGAGTCTGACACAGAGCTGGGAGTAACGCTGAATGACAATTGCAAATGAGCCGGATTTTTCAAAGTTACCTCTCGACGCCATCGTAATCTCCACCAAACCCCACGGCCTCATAACCAGCAACTTTCTTGATATAATCAAAATGATCTGCGGAAACAATTTGAAAACATTTTTTATTTGACTCTAACGTGATATTCAAAGCCATGAGATAATTAACTTGAGTTCATGACTCAGTTCTGTCCTTGTTCAATTATAACATATTTCCTGAACAGGCAATATCACTATGATAACAAGCACAACAACAGTTTCCACTTATAAAGCACACAGGGTAGCTTCTCAGAGCGCTGAGAATTACCATTCTATTACATTTCTTTGTCAATTCTTCCAACTCATGTTTGACCTCAATCTTTCAACTTCAGGTTCTCTGATTAATGGAAGATTGGGAACACAAAATAGCCCTATCCAAGTGGCATCGAAGCAATCTGAACAACTGTTGAAACTAACATTGTATTCTGAAAGCCTTGCCTTTTCCCCCCATAGGTTCAGACGGTTTAGAGGGTGTGTCACATTAAAGATATGGTTAAAGTCATTATTTGTGAGCTCTGTGATTTTGTTGATGAAGACTTGATAGTCAGGTGTTATTCCTTTCCTTAGTTGCACGGATGGTGCCTAACAGTCTGTCTCAATTCAATAAAATTGACATCGTGTTGATCAAAAAGATTCTACGATCAACGAAGCAGACCCAAATGTCAACAATCACATGATCAGAAATGCGTGGCTTTAAGTTGACCTGACATTGTCTGGCAGCTTCTACAAATTCCTGGTCTTCGGAAGGGAATCAATCAAATCCACCCCCAAAAATTTTATTTCACTTTGTTGTGTTGTGTGAAGCAACTTTACAGCGTCTTTGCCGTCATTAAAAGTTCATAGCTCAAGCGCCTGTCTGCGCTTCTTGTCCTTTTCAACCCTTCAAATTTTACTATAAAATATTCTGCTGACACTTAGTCTTGGGTGTGCTGGGTGTTTAGTTGTTATCGCACAGGAAACTGAACAACCGTGTTACTTTGGGCAAAGGTCAAACAGTAGCAGAGCAATCTCATCGAAAATAAAAGCAATTTCGTTGCAGTTCTTGGTTTGGTGTAGGTATCGACTATTCAATAGAGATGCTGGTAACATGTTTCCCCTGGATAAATGTGGCTTCTCCCAGTCATCGATCGATCGGTTGTCACCATCGAGTTGAAGGTTTAAGAATGAAGAGAATGTCAAACACTGCATATACTGACCTGCGACGTCTGACAGATTAGCCTTGTTACTGCAGGTCACAAAATAATTATAGAAGTTCACCATGACGACACCTTTCTTCTCTTTCTGTCAAATGAATGCATCAATTCAGCAGGTCAATGAGCTGAAACGCCCGGTACATGCAGAGAATTAGAGTCGTGGACACAGAGTGTGTTTTCATATTCTAGAACCAGTTACTAAATATCACTTGAAACATTGATTTTCATCTGAATGGTTGTCATTATGCCTTGAAATTTAGAGAATCTGACTTTCCACAGACAGCTTGCAGCACAGAATCATAGAATCTTACAGCACAGAAGGAGGCTATTTGGTCCATCGTGCCTATGCTGGCTCGTTGAAAGAGCTATCCAACTCGTCCCACTCCCCCGCTGTCACCCCATAGCCCTGCAAATTTTTCCTTTTCAAGTACCTATTCAATTCCCTTTTCAAAGCTACGATCGGATTTGCAAACACTCTGTAAGCAGAAGCTGCAAACTACTTAATGGTAATGGAAGTGAATACATCCTTTGACATCTACTCCACTGTAGGGTCCGGTGATATATCGATATATCGCTAAAACCCAATATAATTTTCATATCGATACGCCGATATAGGCATTTCAAAAATATCGATATATCGAAAAATCTATATATCGAGGTAAAAAATCGGAATGCGCGCACACTGAACTACAAGACCCAGAATGCTCATCTCTATACACAATACACAGACCGAGGTGCAAAGCCACCATATTGTATTCATAGTCCTCGAATACAGTATACAGGTATGCAAGGGGTGGGGGGTGGAGAGAAGGCTGGTGGGGGGGGGAAGGGGGAGAGAGACAGCTGGGGCGGGGGTGAGGGAGAGAGAGATGGCTGGGGGGAGGGGGAAAGAGACGGCTGGGGGTGTGTGGGGGGAGAGAGACGGCGGGGGGGGTGGGAGGGAGAGAGAGACAGCTGGGGGGAGTGGGGGGTGGGGGGGAGAGGAACGGCGGGGGGGGTTGGGGGGAGAGACGGCTGGGGGGGTGAGGGGGGGAGAGAGACGGCGGGGGGTGGGTGGGGAGAGACAGGGTCGATGTGATAATATACAGATAGATAGAGATGGGGGGATGTGAGAGAGACACAGAGACACAGACAGAAAAACACAGAGATGGAGAGAGTGAGAGACACAGAGAGAGAAAGATATTTACCTCCTGAGGAGATAGGCCCCGAATGCGCATGCACCCGGAATGTGCGAGCATCCGGAACGCACGCGCACTCTGAAACGCGCGCGAACTCCGAATGCGCGCGCCGCGCGTGCATGCGCATTATGAAAACCCCCAAAATATCGATATTGCGGTATATCTCAATATGAGCCCATTGATATATCTAAATCGGAAAATTTCCATATCGACGGACCCTACTCCACTGATACCTTCTCACAGTGCTGGCCCTAGCATCAGTACTGCCTGATGGAGACAAACAACCTGTCCTGATGGGATTTTTAACATGCAGGGCAGGTAGAACAGGAACAAAATGGCACAGGGATTGAACAGGATGGCAGCTCTGGTTCAGTGAGTAACACTATAGTCTCCAAAGTAGTGGAGTTTTAATCCCATGTCAAAGTTTAACACCTCACACCTATTTTGCATTTACTGGGCAAATATGCGCCATTGAGCTGAGTTTGTACAGGACTGAGATCAGTAAACGTCACTACAAAATTCTGATTTAGGGAAATTTGCGATTATTGAGTTTCTTACCACAATCTTCAGAATATTATCCGGTACATTGCGGGCGTGGTTACACAGGGTATAGGCGGATGAATGGCTAAAGATTATAGGGGCCTCTGAAACCTCCAGCGCATCAGACATCGTCTTGACGGAAACATGGGCTAAATCCACGATCATTCCCAAGCGGTTCATCTCTTTGATGATTTTCTTACATTCAATAAAGGAGAGCAGTATTAGCAGGTTCAAAAACAATTAACAGCCTCTCATTTAACACTTAGTCAGGTTGCAATCGTCACTGAGGTGAGTTCATTGTGGTTTCTTTGATGCTCTGGTCTCCAGTCTGAGTGGATTTAATTTGCAGTATATCTCAATGGGATTCCTCAGGTTAAAGTTCTTATCAACCCACAAGAACTCTGCTTGGGAAGAAGATCTGCTAGTTAGCACGATTTCATATTTACATGATTTGAATCTTTATTCAGGAATATACCACTAGCCAGAGAGAGAGGAAGGTGCAGCACCCATCTGACCCCTCCACTGTGTGAGCCAGGCAGGCAATTGCATCCAACTTTCACAGAGACCATGAAAACTCAAGACTTCTCAATGTTATTGGCCCTGAGGCCAATTTAAGAAGTTCTTAATTTTGAAACTGGTTTTCCGCAATTTTTTTAAAGAATGGCAGGAAAACGACTTGGTAATTAGGATTGAACTTGTTGTGCAATGATGTGTTGTAACACACTTGAATTTGCCGTGTATTGGCAATGAGGATGATGCCTCTCACAGGTTTAGATGAAGACACTGGCCTTTCAGTCTCATTCTCAATCTGCTTTGCATGAATAATGTGAACCAACATATAGACTGTTGAAAGGAGCCAGTCGTCTATAGTATTCGGATTTACGAGGATGTTTGTAATGAAATGCATTGCCTGCACTAACCTTCCCAAAATCTGACAGTCCATTATTCTCAGCTTCCGCAGTTCCAGCATCCACCTTCCAGTTGTCTGCCCTAAAAGGATTTTACAAAATATTTGTTTGCTCACCGATTGAGAGAGACCGTAAATTCACATTTAATTTGGAGTCAACAACAACAAAAACAAGTTCAACTTATACAGTGCCCTCCACGCTGGACAGCGCATCTGAGCGCTTCACAATAGTGGATGCCAGGACCGAGCCAGGGGTAGAAAGGTGACTAAAGGCACGGTCGAAGAGAGAGATCTTCAGCTGGGACCTGAAACTGGGAAAAGAGGGAGTGAGGCAAAAGGAGTGAGGAAGGGAATTCCAGAGCCTTGGGGCTTGGTGGCTGAAGGCAAAGCTGCGGTGTGCATTTGGCTGCATAGTTTGGCCAACAAAATACACAGTAATTCCACTCTCCATTACATTGTGTGATTATAATCATGTGAAACAGACTAGAGCCACTGTGTTTGCACTGTGACCAGGTTGTTACCGTGTATTACTCTGCTTGAAGTACTAATGTGAAATGAACTCAGAAAAACCTAATGAGAAAGGCTCCTAGTGAACAAAAGTGCTGCTGGTTTATTATATCATGACATAACCAAACGCTGTACATGACAGGGTTAAACTAGATGAAACAAATAGAGTTCCTGTGGGTTGATAAGAATTTTTAACTGTGATCCTGAATAATCCCATTGAGAAATACCGCAGATTAGATCCACTCAGGCTAGAGACTGGAGCATCCTCTTTAAATTCTGTTATATGTATAAAAGATTAACATTTTACATTAACATCTTTTTAACAGCAATATTTATTGCTTACCAAGGTGTGTTGCAGCCGTGTGTAAGGGTCATGTAACGCACTCCCAGTGAATAGAAGAGCCGTAGTGTAGCCATGCTGCTGTCTATCGAGTGTCCGCCTTCAATACCAATTAGACTGGCCACCTTTTTAGCTTTGAAAGCTTTCATTATATCTAATCAGAAAGAGATTCAGGTTGTCAATGATTTTTCACTTGAATTCAAAGTGATGTCACAAATCACACTGGTTTCTTCCTGACAGAGTTTGAGATTTCTTCCTGACGAACTTTCATTTTGTTTTTTCTCACATTTCTCACATTTGGATCCCAGTCGATGCAGTGTTTGGTTGACCAACCTTTCAAGATTTAAACAATGGTGGGAAATGTTGGGAATGGACCATTCAATTCACAACTGCTGTGCGCAATTGGCCGCCGCATTTCGCCCACAAAATATACAGTCAATTCACTATCCAGTATAATCTGAGACGTCTCGACAAGGTGATCGGGGCCAAATCAAATGCAAAGATTATTATTAACTCACCATCGCTCGTTTCGGCAAAAGCGAATGTCTCGGGGTATTTCTTGCACATTCTGTGGATGACATCAATCTGATCCAAGGTCTGTCTCACAGCGTCCTTGTACTGGGTGTCACAAGGTGTGTATGCTGCCCAAAACTAGAAGAGTGGGACATACAAGAGTCCAATCCAGACAATTAGTTCAGTTTGTCTTGTTATTGTAGATCAAACAAGCAACAACTGGCTCAGGAGGAATGCAACTTTTTTTTACTGGAAGTTCTCCACGTTTTGCTCCTGAATGTCCCGAGATAAACTTAAACCGGTTATATTAGAATATAACTAATTGGGGCTAAATTAGGTAATGATCCATTGGATACAGTGGGCTTCAGGGGCCAGGTGGCCTTTCTCATTCATTACTACTGGTTAGTAAAATGCTTCAATCAATCTATGACTAAACAAACATCATACCAGTCCTCCAACAAGGCCACGTTTCAGCTTGGGGATGTTGGTGTGAGTTCCATTGAACGTGTTCAGATCCACTTGGTTCAGCTGATTGTTGAAACGTACTAGAAGTTGCCAGGGTAGATCATTGTGTCTGAAAAGAAGGGTTAAAATGTCAAAACAAATTGGGGTATTTTGCTATCTATTAATTCTAATATAAAGACGTCAATCACCCATAAAAGAAGTGGGATGAGGCGATATATCAAAGGCAAGTATTATCAAATATATAGTCAATTCACTTTACAGTATATTCTGTGCAGCGCTTTGGAACGTTGATAAGATGTGGAAAGCGCTATATCAAATGCAAGGATTATTATTATATATTTATATATAACTGCAGTTACTGTAGGAAACATTAACATTGCTTGATGTATTTTCTTATGACACTGAGTGCTCCGTGCAAACAAGTGTATATGAAAAAACATTACCACAGAGATGCCAATTTCTGTAAACATTACTGATAGCTAAAAGAAAGCCACTATCTTGATCTATTATTGCACTTAAAATCCAGATACAGTGCAAATCTAGAAATTGGTCACTTTTGTAACTTTTATCTATTAAAATGATCTCCACTCACCCGTCTATAAGAGGATTGGTTGACATCAGTTTCTCTGCCCGCATATTGAACTCATCTGCAGAAGTG
This sequence comes from Hydrolagus colliei, assembly GCA_035084275.1. Classification (NCBI taxonomy): domain Eukaryota; kingdom Metazoa; phylum Chordata; class Chondrichthyes; order Chimaeriformes; family Chimaeridae; genus Hydrolagus; species Hydrolagus colliei. The sequence continues at coordinate 4,402,178 of CM068756.1, read as the reverse complement.
AGAGTAAAAAGGCATAAAAGAAAGACTGATATCCACATTTTCTCCGTCTGTGAATGGGAAAAATACAAGTCCTTAAACTTTCTCTGTTTGTGTTCGCTCTGTATCTCTTCCTGTGATAAAGTCAAATTGGATCTAAACCGGAACATTGAAATGCATTATCTCTTGGCTGAATCACAGAATATGTCGCTAATAATATGCAGAGGTGCAGAGAGCAACATCCAAAGGTACATCTCTGTTTGCAAATGCCGGTTTGTTAACCATTTGAGCACCGTTGAATATTCACAACAATAATAATACATAATAATAATCCTTGTGTTTGATATAGCACTTTTCACGTCTTTGAGATGTTTCAAGGCACACACATTAATCATCTGGTCTTTAGGTACCTGCCCGCCTCTTGTCCTCGTTGTACGGGGGCCATGGGAGAAGAATTCACTCGTTGAATGAAGTTTCGCAGGATACTCCGGCATTTATAAAACTGAGTGTGACAGTTCCTACAGATAAACTGGGGCAAGGTGGGGTCCTGCCTTACCACAATGCCAACCAGTCTCTGGAAATCGGCACAGAAGATCTGTTGTGCTCTTCGTTGCCTCTCTGGATTTGCGTCAATCAGAGGAACCTTTGCAAAGACATTCCGCAAACTCCTGGAGGAAAACTTGCCATGGCAGAGGCGGCAGTAGCTAGTGGTCACAACAGTAGGTGCAGCTGATAGAAAAGGGGGAGAAATTTTGCTTTAAAAGATTACCATTTGTTATTGTGTGTAAACTATGCTGAGAACTAATATTTGAGGAAGTTCATCATGTATACTGTATTAAAATTACCGACACATTTAGAAAAGGCAATTTAAAAGAAATGTATTTCTGGGGCACTCACTAAAATATTGAGGCTTGCAAAACCAGCTAGTTTTACAAATCAAAATAGAGCATGTATTATTTCTTCCCTTACATACAGTATTTAAGATGCGAAAAGGATTTTGGTGCTGCAGCACATTGGTGTATTAGCAATGAGTTGCAACATTGAGTTACTGGATATTGGGTCGACATCAAAATTCTCAATTTAGGAAGCATTCTTGTGAAGTTAGATCTTGTGTTAGACCTTAGTTCTTCTGTGGAAACCTGTAGCTCAGTGAGTGGTTACAGCGCTCGCAAGCAAGAGACCTAGGTTCCATTTCCAGCAGGGTGAAACCTAGAGCAAGTTTCCTTACTCCGTACACCTGATAATAATTTCTCAAGAAAAAAAACACAATAATAATTTGATCACTCAATCCACGATTGTTTGTGGGACACTGCTGTGTGCCATTGGCTGCCACGTTTAACCCACAAATATACAGTCAATTCACTTTACAGTATATTCTGTGAAGTGCTCTGACACATCTAGAAGACATGGAAAGCGCTATAGCAAATGGAAGAACTATTATTAATATTTCATTAAAGGTTTTGAATTCACTGGTGGTGGAGTTCTCATCGGGCTGTTGGATGTCCTACAAATCGGCTCTAGGACAGTGGATAAGAAAACTAAAGATTCTTCACATTTTCCAAGCTACGGTTCAGTAATTCTAATCAAATTTCCTTCAGGAAATCTGATCATATTTCAGGAATCTGATCAGAATCAATTGGTCTATGGCAAGCAAATATCATTAGTGTCTCTTGGCACCTGATCTGTCGCAAAAGGTTCTACTGTTGAATGTTAAAGGGATAGATGTTGAATGTTAAAGGGCTAAAAGACCAGACATTCCCATAACCATTGTATATCTACATCTCCCAAACGCTTGTCTGGACCTGCACTCCTTAGGTGCGCGTGTAAATGTTTGACATCACACAAACGTGGCTTTTGTTCAAATAGTTGCAATCACAGCAAGTTAGTTGAATGGAGTTATTCATTTCCAACGGGTACACGGTCAGCCAGTTGAGTTTTTCCAAGTACGTGGAGTTCCTAGAACATCCTGGAAAATCATGTCCAGTACTAGCACACAGTCACGGTGACCTCTCAATCCGCCAGACTGCAGCGTCTCGCAACTGCACCGAAAGCAATTAAACGGCTTCTTCACAATTAAACAGACTTGTCTCCTCTCGGCAGCGGTCGGTCATTCCCACCGGCTATTTTCCCGAACAATAACATTGGCAGCAGCCAACATATAGCACTTTTCACGTCTTCGAGATGTTTCAAGGCACTTCACACAATATAATGTAAAGTAAATCTACTGTATATTTGTGGAAGAAATACATCAGTATACAACAGTGTCCCCAAAACAGTCGTGGATTGAAGTGACCAGATGTAATGCATTATCTAACGCATTAAAGTGAAGATTGATTTTTTTTCCCTTCAGGGATTATTATCAGGCATGGGGAGTAAGGAATCTTGCCCATGATTTCTACTTGCCGGAAACTAACCGAGGTCTCTCTCCTGCGAGGCGAGTGCTACAGGATACCACGATGGTTATAATTGAAGAGAAATGGCACAAAATGGATGAGAATTTTGAAAAGTTGAATTTCTTAAATGTGACCTGACATCTATTTTCCAAGTGTGGAAATAATCATTACAAACACTAAATAATCAGCAGCAGAATAGGGATGAGGGACAGTGGTCTTCCTATTGTTCTTTCAGGCAGCACCCACCCCCACCCCATTAACAAACAACACTGAAACCTTTCTATCTATTCACAGGCTCCCAGTGAGAGAAACAATTACAGTACAGGAAACCAGTTTTGTTCAAAAAAATCCACAATCATTACACATTATATAATATATATCCTATTTGAAACGCTTGGTGATATCCTCCCGACGTGAAAGGCCCTACATACCAAATGCAGTTCTACATGTACAGTATGTCCCTTTCATACACATTAGAAAGTGGGTTTGAAGAATTCTGAATACATTCTGAATTCTGAAACATTCGCCTGATAATAAGACTCAAGGTAAGTAAACCACATGGTACACTGCGAGTACAGTATGTTTACTGTGACTACAAAGATTTGGGCACAGAAAAATGAAACATTTTATGAAAAATTCCACCGATTGATTAACACCCTCCTCAGTACCTCCACCAATATCTGAATCTGACTTGATAGTGTCTGGGTTCAGTGATTGGACTAGTGTATCATATCAGTGAGCGCTTTTTTGTATTTTGTAATTTTGCCAAAAAGTAGATATAACTGAAGTCATTGAGTTGTGAAATGGCCACAATTGATGTGTCTCTCTTGACTTCCTTTAGTCTAGACACGAGGAAACCTTTAGTCTAGTCACAAGGACAAGACTTGCTCCAATTGTATTTCAGTTTAGCCACGAAATGCTGTTGATGTACAGACATGTGGCGTCATGGAGTGGGTGGCGTGGTGGGGGCGGGAGAAAGAGGAATGAGACGTTTCTAAATACAACCGCTGTGCCTGAGCATGTGTTACAAATATTACGTTGGGTCTGGCCAAATGAACCATAATGCTCTTTTCCAGTCCTGTACAATACTGTGTTCTTATAGACAATTTTCTACAGAAATGTGACTTGATTCCAATGGGTTTCTTATCAGGAAAGTAATTCCTCTAAACAATGTAAACACTGTAAGTCTGATGTGTATGCTTACAGTAGGAAAGATTTTTTACTTCCACTGAATGAAGGGGGTGGAGTAAGAGATCTTGAACTGTAACCAAACCACCAACCTCTCCATTGAGGGCACTATTTGTGTTTGTGGCTAATTCTCCTGCTCGTACTTGGCCTTTTACCTGAGAAGAATCTTTAGTTTGGAACTTACAATTTCTATTAATACAAAACACATGCCCTTTGCTAGTTCTCTTTAATTAAATGGTGAGTTTTCTGTTTCAGTTCTTGAAATTGGAGAAGGTCACAGTGGCTGTTTAGATTTGTGTTTTATTTCCCCACATGCATTTTATGAGGCTTCTTGCCACATAACGTTCCACATCCTGGGAGAGTTGGGAGGGAATTGCCTTGTAGGATTTGCGTCAGCCTGACCTTTGTGGTTTGGGAAGCGTGTGAGAGCAGACAGGGGTAACGTGGATTCTGATTTTCCTTCCTCCTTTGTCCTACATGTGTCACCTTTACCTCATTACTACTGTTGTTGTCGTCTATTTAGCTGAATGAAGCTGTGCACATCTGAGAACCTCACAAACTGGTCAAAGTTAATTGTTTTATTGTTTTTTTTAGTTTACTGAAGCCTTAATCAGTGGACAGAACTTTAGCCACTCTGCTCCCACCCTCTGGAACTCCATCTCACAGTCCCTCCACCTCGCCCCATCCCTAGCCTCCTTCGAGACCCACCTTAAGGCCATCCTCTTCGACCATTCTGTTGACCAACCTCCTTCCCCCCTGCCCTTCACCCTATCCAATCCCTACTCGCAGCTTGGGTCTGAAATACTGTCTGTCCAGTGTCTTGGGATGTCTTCCCAACATGAATGGTGCTACGCAAATGCAATGTTGTCATTGTTGTTGTTATTGACCATCTCAATTACAAAATAAATCTATCTTAAATCACCTCCTGTACCCTTCCACTGCTACTGTGTTCCACACAGCCTGTAAACCGCTTTTCCTATCTGTAAATAAAGTGCAAAGAAAATAGTGCCTTAAAATACTGCAATAACTGAAGTTGTTGCTATTTTAGGTTCAATAAGCGCTAACGTTTAATTGGTATCTTAATGTTTAGTTTTTCGGGTCTAATCCTTCATCAGAACCTCCTTGAGCTCTCCAAGTGTTAACCTTGGGTATTCCTATTCTAGACAGAAACAAAACAAAAATTCCACCAACAACGTTTGAATCTATTTATACCCAGAAATGTATCTGGTTATTTCTTCCAAAAATCCTATTTAATTCTTCGTATTACTGTGTACCGGCCACATTGACAACATTTCCCTTTTACAGGACTCCCCATTAATACCAACCATAACAATCCTTCCATTTGATGCAGTGACTGCAACATTGAAACATCTCGTACCGCTTCAATTATTGTCAGGTGTTTATTTGTAGGCAAATATGGGGCAGCCAATTTTCACGCCACTGATTCTTCAAACAATCATTAATAGCATTGTTGGCTAAGACACCAAGAGAAACTCCCCTTCTCTTTTCAAATAGACACATGGGATCGTTAACTGCTCTGGAAGGCAGATGAGAATCAGATTTAACGTTTCATCCATAAAATGTTTCTTTTGACAATGTCGTGCTCCCCCGATCAATATGGACTGTCGGCTCAAATCCCGATATGGGGATAGAAGCTCACAATGTGTTGAAACCCACTGAACTAATCTGATGAACACTTTATGTATGTCATGTGTTTAAAGTGCACTTCATTATTGTTATTCTGAACTATTAAAAAAAAGTGAAACGAGAATGTTCAACGACACCAGATAACTGAAGGTTGTGCAACGTAAAGGGGATATAAACATACTATCAGTAGATGGCACGAGATTGCAATTTCCCCCTAAAAGATTTATAGTATTATGTATTCTCAAATGGTTGCCAACCTAATCATTCTTATAGTGGTATCTGGATATTGTCATAAAATGATCTTAGTCACTAGCTTTATCTGGGTTCAGTGTTTTAAAAAGTATATTCACATCAACCTCTGCTCCAAGTAAAGGTATGCATCTTAAAACAAAGTGATCAAAATATGTATGAGTTTAAAGACACATACACAGCTACCACGCAGGAGTCCTGTAGCTCAGTGGTTAGAGCATTCGTCTCGCAAGCAAGAAACCTGGGTTTGATTCCAAGCAGGGAGAAACTTTGGTCAAGTTTCCTTACTCCACATACCTGATAACAACAACAACAAAATTACATTTGTATAGCACCTTTCACATTGGGAGGACATCACAAGATGTTGGACAGTCAATGTTTCAGACCCAAGCTGGGATCGGGATTGGGGAGGGTGGAGGGAAAGGAGAGGAATTGGCTGATGGGATATTGAAGAGGAGGGTCTTGAGGTGGGACTTGAAAGAGGTTAGGGTGGGGGTTAGGCTAGAGCCCGCTGAGCAGAGGGAGTGGGGAAGGTTGGTAGGGGGTCACAGAGGTTATAATCCCTCGAAAGAAAAATAATAGATTGGTCATTTCAATCCTTGACTATTTGTGGGACACTGCTGTGCGCAATTGGCTGCCATATTTCACCCACAAATATAGTCAATTCATGTTACAGTATATTCTGTGATGCACCTTGAGACATCTAGAAGACATGAAAAGCGCTATACCAAATGCAAGGATTATTATTCTTATTATTCCTCTTATTATTATTATTACCGCATATGGCACCAGAATTTTCAGACATCACATAGCTAGTCAGTGTGACGTAACAGGCCCCCATACCCTGGAGGCAGCGCCATTTTTAGAGGAATGATCTATAAGCGACGAATAGACAAGCTAGAGCTCCTTGGGCAAGTTTCCTTACTCCACACGCCTAATAATAATCCCTCCAAAAAAAACCACAAAAGTAAAATTGGTCATTTGAAGCCACAGCCGTTTGTGGGGCACTACTGTGCGCAATTAGCTGCCACTTTTCGCCCACAAATATACAGTCAATTCACTTTACAGTAAATTCTGTGAAGCGCTTTGAGACTTCGACAAGATGTGAAAAGCGCTATATAAAATGCAAGGATTATTATTATTATATTCTGGTTGGATGAAGTTAAACATACCAGCACACATCCAAACCAATCTTGTGTTTTTGTGATGCTTCCCTATCTTCTGAACCCATTTTATAAATCTACCTATTCGAGCAGTAATCCACACTGTTCCTATAAACTTTGCAACAGTTTCCTATATGTAAGACAATGTCCGTACAACAACAACAACAACAACAAATGGTCAATGTTACCATTTTCTAAACAACTCCTGGAAACAATGATTGCGGAGGAAATTTTAATTAAGTGCAATGGGACCTGAACAAAAGTCCACCCGCCTGAAAACTCATCCCGGAATCCCTTCCCCTCGCTTCCTCCTTCAACACCCATCTTGAGACCTTCCTCCTTGGCCATGTCTTCAGTCATCTTCTCACCTCACTCCCTTAGCCCCTCCACCCCTCTTGATTCCAACCCACAGGTCAGGTGCAAACCCTGACTGTCCAGCTAATAATAATAATAATCCTTGCATTTGATATAGAGCCTTTCAGGTCCTCTAGATGTCTCAAGGCGGTTCACAGAATACACTGTAAATTAAATTGAGTGTATATTTGTGGGCAAAATGAAAGGATGTGCCCATTAAAATGAAAACAGATTTTAGAAACTCAATTTTAAATGCTTTTTTCTTACTTTGGTAAACATGCTGACCTGGAATCGATGACCAGTCACAAAGGTTATTAATTTGGATGTTCAGTGCTCCAGAGACATAAGAATCATTGAATTTTACAGCACCAAAGGAGGCCATTCGGTCCATCGTGCCCGGGCCAGCTGTTTGATAGAGCTATCCAACTAGTCCCAAATTTTACTTACGCTTATCAGACATGGACCAAAAGAAACTAGAATAATTAGGAAAAACCATTTGGTTTATTGAACCCGTTCCCATCAGAATTAGGAGTAACGTAAACTCTCAACAAGGAAAGAGGGATCTGATTGAAAAAAAATCAAGTGTATTGTCTGTTGAGGCCTATGGTAATACTTTTGTAGCAAAAATATAATGAAACAAGGTTAAACATTTCCAGAGATTATATAAAGATGTGCTCTGTGGGTAACAGTTTGGAGTCAACATGTTTATTTGCCCTTACTTGTTAGGATTCCATTGTTTTTTCCACAGTATATTTACAATGGCAAAGTTGTGACATAAATGAAACAGACCAAACGACTGATGGGAATCAGAGCTGAGTTGGAAATTTTGTCAGGTTTCCGTGAACAAGATATTCAGTGACAGGAATTTTGTTAAACAGAAATTTAGCAGAAATGAAGATATCGCATGTGATTTGAAACAGCAGATGGGGATTTTAATCAAAGCGTGCTGTGAGCTTTCATAGAAATTCACTCTTATCAAACTTTGCAAACCACATAAAGTACTCTTTCAGCCTCTCGGTGGCAGTATTGGGACGTTCCCCCCGACGTGAAAGGCACTAATACAAGTGTAATTTGTTTTAATGTCATTATGGAAGTCGGATCTGTTCACTCTGATCTGCTTCAAAACAAACGGACAGAAAACAGCTGAGAGCAGTTTTTAGCAGGTGGAATAGAAGACTGCTTTTAAATAATTAGTCATTCAATGAAGCCTATTCCACGCGGAATGACAGATTTATCTGGGAGTTTGTTAGTTAGTTGGGATTCCAGGAGAAAGTCCCTATTCTTTCTGATTACTTTTGGGGGATATTTATCAGTCACTCTATCAGGCAGATGGAACCTCACTTCAGTTTCTCATCCAAACGAAGGACAAACCGTTGTTTCTCCATTACTGCGCTGTAGTGACGGACTAGTGCTCAAGATTTGATTCAACACAACAATTGTTGCATTCACTATCACGCCTTTCAAATCAGGAGTGCATCTTAACGCACTTCACAGGATTAATAACAATAATAATCCTTTCATTTCATATAGCACTTTTCATGTCTTCTAGATGTCTCAAAAGACTTTACAGGATATCTTGTAAAATGAATTGACTGTATATTTGTGGCAAAACGCAGCAGCTAATTGCGCACAGCAGTGTCCTACAAACAGTTGTGGATTGAGTGACAAAATTATTATTGTTTTTGAGGGATTATTAACCCTAGAACTGGGTTCCTACTTACTGGGTAAACAGAGGCGTGGGGAGTAAGGAAACATGCGTAATATCGATTGTAAAGGGCAACGATCGAGTTTTTTGTGCGCAAAGGAAGGAGGAATTTGTACTCAAAATTGTGCCCGACTAATCACCAGAAAGTGCTTAACCAACCTTCTGCCTGATGAAGTCATGCAAAGGACAACCATTCGAATGCAGGCAGGTCAAGGCGAAACCTTGGGCAAGATTCCTTACTCCACAAGTCTAATAATAATCCTTCCAAAAAAACACAATAATAAAATTGATCATTTCAATCCATGACTGTTTGTGGGACGCTGCTGTGCGCAATTGGCTGCTGCGTTTCGCCCCCAAATATACAGTCAATTCACTTTACAGTGTATTCTATGAAGCGCTTTGAGATGTCTAGAAGACGTGAAAAAGCGCTATATGAAAATGCACGGATTATTATTATTATTAATTAGTTGGGGGCTTTACCATGCCTTACTGATACAGTGATGTGTAAAAAGGGAAGCAGCAAAATGTGACGTGTTTGTTTGGGCTTGAATAAAAGGCAAACCCTCTTTATCGAGCAACTACTCTCTGCAGTTCTCCAAGCCATGGCTGACCTAGATGTGACTTTGCGTTACTCAAACATCAACTTTCCTGGGCACTTGCACACAATGAAATCCCTGGAATATGCCAAGGACTTTAAATTCCACGAGACCGATACTCTCCTGGTCACATATCCCAAATCAGGTAAGGAGCACCAGAGCTTTGCAGCTCAAGTCACTAACTGTGCTGTTACATGTTAGAGTTGTTTTCTTTACCGGACATTTTCATTGTTCGCCATAAATACTTGCGACAAAATTTCTAATTCTTTTATACATTTTATCCAGGCAACCTGCCAATCTGGCTCAGGCATTAGTGAAAGGGATATTTCATAAATCGACCACTTGTTTGGTATTTGTATTTGTGTCCAAACCCATCACCGTGCTTGAGAAGCTCCAAATCTAACTACTAAATTCAATATATGTAGGAATTTGGGTTCTCTGCAATGGGAGTACAGACTCTTTCCCCCGAGCAACGCACCCTGCTTATAATAGCCTGCTTATCAAAGTACTCTAGTAGGTGCATACTGGCAACAGCCAAGGCTTGGGGACCCCGAAGTGTGGCTGTGGCATTTCTGGAGTTTAATTAGTTAACGCCTATACTATAATAATCCTTGCATTTTGATAATCCTTGCATTTTGATATAGCACTTTTCACATCTTATCGACATCTCAAAGGGCTTCACAGAATATACTGTAAAGTGAATTGACTGTATATTTGTGGAATACTACCCATTCAGACCCAAAGAAAACTCTGGAGGCCAATCGAACCTCTTAGAACAGAGAGAACATTCTGCGATATTGACCTGAATTTTATCATAACAATTTTGTTCATCAAAGTCAAATCAGTTTGCACAATACCTGCAGGTTTTCGAGGACATTCACTTGAAGGTGCCTCAGGAATTGATGTACCATATGAATAAAATAAACCTTTGCTCAGGAGCAGTATGGTGATAGCGGCACGGAATCTGTTTCACACTGGAGTTCAGGTTGTATAGCGACAGGTTGTATTGACTCCCCCCGTAGCCCTTTCAAAGTGGAAGATTGTTTCTACTGGTCTGACAAGCTCGCTGGCATTCTACCCTGCTTGAGAGGCATTATATAACGTAGGTGTGGACCTGTTGACCCAATTAGGATGTTCTATGAAGCCACCACATAAGAGCCACATAAGGTCACGTGAGAGCTAATGGGTACAGTCCTGTGGTATTGAGAGAATGATGTGTTCAACAGGGAATCAGGGCGACAGATTGTGGTCGATTGATTTTAAAGAACAATATCACAACATTGGTGATGTCGAGGTGTCTAGGCGCCCACTTCCTCTAACCTCAAGGCTCGCTGTTCTGCAATTCTGTTCATGCAGCTTGAATACTTTATTTTTCAAACATGCTTCTTTTTACACAAGAATCCGGGCCAGCACCTTCTCAAGTGGGTAATTTAACTTCAGCGGAGATGCACATAGAAACCACAGTTTGTCTCCTGCTGTTTCTTGTTCTTTTGCGCTCTCACATGTGAAGTGCCTTTTGTTTTACTTAGTAATGGAAGTAGAAAAGGGAAATGGAAATGCACAGGAGAATGCTGCCTTATGCTATTCAGTGAAGTATTCAGTGACATTTAAATGAGTGATTCGAAACACACACCGTGCTGCTTTAAAGGAGGGCAGGGGAAGGAGAACGAAACATGGAAATCCACTTTATATTTACAACTTTATAACACGTCATAGGCAATTGGAATTGAAATGAAGTGTAACATCCAATAGGGGATTTTAACTTGGAACAAATAGATGTTGTAGGCACAGAAGAACTTCCTGTTATTTATTCCCCCCCAAATGAATGACAGAACAAATTACTGCATCGAACTCAATAATAATAATCCTTGCATTTGATATAGCGCCTTATCACATCATTGAGACATCTCAAAGCGCTTCACAGAATATACAGTACAGTACTCCTAAGTTAATTTGACTGTATATTTTGCAGACGAAATGCAATAGCCAATTGCGCACGACCGTCGTGGACACTGATACTTAGCTATATACAGTATCTACTTAGCTCTAATACAGTGTTCAATGTTTTGATGTCTAATTCCAATAGGTACAACATGGATGCAGGAGATTCTCACACTGATATACAATGCTGGAAACGAAGATGCTGTGAAAACCCTCCCAAACTGGATGCGCGCCCCATGGCTTGAGCAATACTACTGTGAGGACATTCTGCAGAACAGACCAGACAATCGGATCATCACATCACATCTGCCCTATCACATCCTTTCCAAATCTCTGAAACAATCTAAACCGAAGGTACGTGAACTTTAAGCACCAAGCAATCGCTTCTGATAGTCAGTCCTTTTTGCAGCTTTATAAAGGAAACGAGATGTAGAAAAACAAGTACATTTTTTAAGCATTTCCTTTAGATATATAGCCCTGCACCACAGTAGCTATGGTGAAGCAGCTACTGTAGTTATTCTGTTTTTCTTGTGAACATCAAGAAAATAGCATGATGTTTCTTTCCTGCCGTTTGTGGCTTGGGGTGTTGACAACCGTAACAGGCCATTTGGCATTTGCAATCTAAACTGATGCTGAGTTCAATACTCATGCACTGGAGCTCAATGATGTACTGTCTACACTCCATTCCCAGTTAGTGTGAGAGCAATGGAGAGCGCGAACAGGAATACAGGCTGCCAGCTCCCATTGCTCTTCTCCAGGCACCTTATTGAACCAGAACGTTTCATTTGGAGTCCTGTAGCTCAGTGGTTAGAGCACTTGCTTTACAAGTGAGAGATCTGGGTCCAAGTCCAGGCAGGGTGAAACCTTGGGTAAGTTTCCTTACTCCACACGCCTAATAATAACCCCTCAAAAAAAACAACAATAATAAATTGGTCATTTCAATCCACAACTGTTTGTGGGATCTTCCTGTGCGCAATTGGCTGCCACGTTTTGCCCAGAAATATACAGTCAATTCCCTTTACAGTATATTCTGTGAAGCGCTTTGAGACATCTAGAAGACATGAAAAGTGCTATATCAAATGCAGAGATTATTATTACAGTATTTAGCTTGTTGTAGTGGATTGTAGTGAGAGTCTGTTGTACATTTTGCCATTGTGTTTCATAGGTGATTTACCTTGCGAGAAACCCAAAGGATATAATTGTATCATTTTACTATTTTCACAAAATGGCACAATTCCTACCAGACCCAGGAACCTTTGAAGAATTTGTGAGGAAGTTTGCTTTCGGAGAGGGTATGCAATTTTTATTTATTTCATTTGTTTCTGTGCCGATTGCTGAAGCAACTAACCACATACGACGGTGACACTTTGCCTCACCGTACCACACTAAATGTGGAAATACACTCAAGCACAATGGGTAGCGTCTCAGAGTGCCTAGTCATTGGAGCCTGACTCCCAAGCTGGGGTAGAGGGGTGGGTGGGGTCGGAGGAGGAGAAAGGTGGCCGTAAATGTGGTCTAAGTGGAAGGGGGGGTCAAGGCGGAGAGATTGGATCAGGCTGAAAGCACAACCTCCAATGGTGGGGTGGAGGATATGAGGGGAGAGCAGGAGGCCAGTTGAGTGGAGGCGCCGGGTGATGGATTGGGGAGTGAGGAGGTCAAAGAGGCAGGGAGGTGGCAGACAATCAGTGGGTTTGAACATGAGTATCTTGAAGTTAAGTTTAAATGTGGATTGTGATGCGCAAACTGGACTGTTTGTGGTATTAGGTGCATCTGCTGGTTTCTTCCTGTTCTCTGAAGTAATTCCTGTTGTTACATTTACTCCAGCAGATCCGATCCATTTCTCACAGTTGCCATTGCAAGTTGTCAAGCGATTGAGAAATTGGTCATTTATAACCAGTTAAAAAAAAATGGAAACGCTTTAGATAAAATGTAGCCAATGTTATTGAAATGCAAGCACAGAATTTGTAAAGAATAAGTGCAATTGAAAGGAAAGTGAATGGTTTACAAGCAACCTTTATATTGATCAAAGACATTGATATGAAGGACGTTATTATGATCTGAAGAAAGAATAGTTTTTTTTCTCCCAAAGCAACTGTAAGATTGGAGATATTACTGCCTTTACTTTTATTTATAGGTAAAATGGCAAATATGGACACAAACCTTTAGAAATCCAAAAGGCATAGATAAGCACTATATCAAATGCAAGGATTATTATTATTATAATTATTGGTTAAGAAATTGGTTAAATGTATTCAATAAATTACTCACAAAGTGCCATAAATGTAAAGGCAATCTACAGTTTGAAAGAAAATTTTGGTACAGTTCAGAGGCATGGAATGAATAGGACATTTCCAAATGTAAAGCTTTTCGTCTCTGAGATGGAGCACTGTACATTATTTACACAGCAGATTGCAATACATTTAATGGGCATGGACTGCCTTATATTTGTAGGGTGGAGGGAGGGAAAGAGGAATTCAAGTCAACCTAAGTCCTGAGATCCATGTGATTTCAAACATATCAGGCCATGTAGCGATCAGTACATCATTATTAAATTAACGCTAAACTGTGAATAAAACAGTGCCGTTGACCACAATCCATTTAGGGAAAAGTTAACTAATGTCTCAATCTTTTTTAATATTTATATTTTTTTATATTTATATTTTGACAGTGGGGAAAATAGTTTGATAAGTCTGGTCAGTGAGATTCAAAGTGACTCTTTTATCTTGCTTTTCAGTGCACTTTGGGTCTTGGTTTGACCATATAAAAGAATGGCTGGAGCACAAAGAAGAATTCGACTTCCTGTTCATTACCTACGAAGAAATGAAGAAGGTAAAGAGTTTGTTTTATTGCTATGTCTCATCATAATACTAATTACATTTGACAGTGGCGATGCACAATGCCGAGCCTTGGTGGGAGGGACTGAGGCACAGTCAAAGAGGAAAGTCTTCAGGCACGGCTTGAAGATGGGGACAGAAGGGGCAGGGCGAGGGGATAGAGGAAGAGTGTTCCAGAGTTTCAGGAAGCAGTGGCTGAAAGAGCAGAGCTGATGGGAGATTACAGAACAAAATGAAACCTCAAATAACCCAGTGGCAGATCCTTTTATAATGATGTCTAATTGGTCCTCTAATTGGTGAAGGCTAATTATATGATAAATGCATGCGATAAATGGAACACTGCCATATTGTGCGACAAAGCCTCAACTTTGTGAAACACTTCAGAAACATACAGGAAACGAATAAGGAAAGAGGAACTATTGAACATGTTGCATGTGGAAAAACTCCAGCAATGGGAAACATGGGAAACATTTGAAGAATATGTACTGTGAGCTTACTGCTAATAACACTGAGTCCAGCCAAAGAATAAGGAAATACTAAACTCTCAACAGAGGCAAGTTATTTTAGATATTTGGGCAGGAAATTTGAACAAAGCTCCTCCAATCTAGTCAGAAACGAATTTAATCCTAACACAACAACAACTTCGATTTATATAGCGCCCTCCACGCCGGACGGCATCTCAGAGCGCTTCACAATAGCGGATCCCGGGACCGAGTCAGGGGCAGGGGTAGAAACACAAGCTTAGCAGACAGTAGGGAGTTGACTCACTTTCCTTTCTCCATGGATGCTGCCTGACCTGCTGAGTTTTCCCAGCAACTTCTGTTTTTGTTTAAGAGTGCAAGAGAATTTCATGAGGGCCTGTCAAAATTACACCCGTTATCTTTACAGAATCTCAGACAATGTGTTGAAAAGACGTGCAATTTCCTAGGCCACCCACTTTCACCGGAACAAATTGATGCAATCGTTCCCTGTTGCACTTTCACCACCATGAAGGACAACCAGATGGCGAACTACACACTGGTTCCCAATGAAATTATGGATCACAGGATCGGCAAATTCATGAGAAAAGGTCAGTGAAAGTCACAGATCAGATCTCAGATCTTTGCTGTAAGTTCGATCTCATTATGATTGATTTTCTCACTCTTGTGCAGGCATAGTTGGAGACTGGAAAGAACATTTCACAGAGGAACAGATCCAGTTTTTTCAGAAGATTTGCCAGGAGAAACTAAGCAATTCTGACATTCGGTTTATCTGGAATTTATGAGCCCAATTCCCTAATCTTGTGCAGTTCTAAAGGCCCTGCTCAGGAAAACCCAACTACAGTAAAAGCTTCGTTATCCGGCACCCTCGGGACCTGACCGATGCTGGTTAATTAAATATGTTGGATATTCGAACAGCAAGTTGCCGGAAATCCTACACAAAAAATTTACTTATTTTAAAACATACCATATTAATAATAGACTAAATAATAACAGAATATTGTATGGATATTTACCAATAAAGCATTCCAGCACACTCTGTAAAATGATCGGTAAAAAAAGCATTGCAGCATTTGGTACTTTTAATAAGTGCGCATGCGCACACATGCACAAAGTGAGTGTCCTGGATGGCTACGGTATGAGATTCGGTTGCTGGAATGGTGAATTGTATTGGGAGATACCGGTTGGTTGATCGTTCCAGTTGGCTGGGTGCCGGATAACCAAGCTTTTACTGTATTTGGAAAACAAAATCACAGAGAACATTTAGAATGCGATACAATAATTTCAAAACCAAAGTTACACAAAGCAACTTTCGAGTTTTGATAGGATTTTGCCGGCATTTACACTTGATTTATTTTCTCAATATATAAATGGCAAGTGATTTTGTTTCTTTAAAAAATTAACCCAATCTACTGACTTCTGCACTTTAACTCAATACTGCGAATAGAAATCTGGTTTCATTATATTTAGCCTAATGTACATCAAATAAAGGATAACTAAATCCAAGGATTAGGAAACAATGTAATTCAAGAGCAAACTGCAACAAGGCAAAAATGTATATATTTTTAGTAAAAGTACATTTTTTATGTACATTTAAAAAATATTCAACAAATCCTCAAATGTCTGAGAAAGGAAGGAAATTTCGTTTTTTCTCCCAATCAATCACAAACAATAAATGATTTGTATGAAAAAAATCACAAGACCACCCAGCCATTGGCTTCTCCAACTCTTCATTATTTTAGTGAATTTTTCATCTCATTGTTTTAGAGGGGCTTGTCTGCTTTGAATGGCTTAGTCGTACTTTACTTTCGATGTGCCATCAGAGAGCCTCAATACAACAACACACTTAACTTCATTCTATGTTCATCTTTAACAAGAGGACACACATTCATAATCGGTGGAGGGAGGGTGGGGGAGAGGAAGAGCTAACATAGATTTGTATTTAATTATAAACTAGACTATCTTTCAATCCACATCAGTTTATGGAGTGTTACCTATGGTCTTAACAGTTGGTTGCTACAGAACAGCTGTTTATAAATTAATACAATATTAAATGAAGGGCATCATGGATAACCATTGCAGAAATGTTTCAGAAGTGTTTGAAAACAACTGCTTGGGGTGCGTCGTAGTTCCTGAATTGACCTGGAAGTCGAATTGAAAAGTTACAATATTTTCTACAAACACTCTCATTAATAAAAGATGCTGTGGTTTGAATCATATTTGTGACTTGTCTTTTTCTTTCAGAATCACTTTGGATTTAAAGCAAACTTGTATATTAAGGCTGATTGAATCTGCGAAATTGAATGAACCTAAGAATTGAATTTGTAGAACTTTTAGCTGTAAATTGAATAAAAGTCTGTGTAGGAAGTGAGTACATAGTGGTTACCGAAAATTGTATGGAGCGATGTCTTTCTCACTTATCCTAAAACATTGAAGTAGTTCTAAATATTTATAAGCAGCAGGTTTAAATTAAAGTGAGAAGGAGTCCCACCAAGTTAGTGCTTCTGTTTTTTTTTAAAACAGTATTTTGCCTTGTATGAAAGTTAGAAAATTCATAATTTGTGCTAAAAAGTGTTAACAGCGTTTTTCCAGAAATGACAAAAGATTCACTTGAGGCATCATAGCTTTATTTTCTGATATTGCAATCATCCAGCTTTAGTAGCACAAACTAGGAAATGTTCTGAACATCCAAGTCCCCCAAAAATTAACAATTTCCCATTAAACTTACTTCGAAATCCTAAGATTACCTTATAAACATAATATAAAATATACAATATGGCACAATACAAGTAACAAAAGTGTACAATATTGTGGTGTTTTAAAGTGCATCACCTCCTTCCCAGAAGAAAAAAAGATTAAAAGATAACATTACCAGCAGAACTGAAGGGCTTTTTCTTTCAAAATACTTCATCCCTAGAACTCAACAGTTAGTCTAAAGAACAGGAATTAGTCGCAACTAAATTACACATACCGAGGCTTCGCACCATCCTTTTTTACACAATTTAACATTGGCTTATTTTGGTCAGGCCAAGATAGTCCTACTTAATATGGTTACAAAGACCAGTTTTTCAGCACACTGTACTTAATAAAAGGCCTAGAGAAAGGCCCAGGACAAGAGAATCTTGTTCAAATCAATTCAGCAGCTGTAAGTTTATTCCGAAATGAACCAGTACCCGAGAGTAGAAGCCTCTTATTTCTGCTGACAACGTTAGTCGTGAAGCATATTTGAATTCCCACTTTTGTTGTTTTTAAGAAAAAGGGAGGCCTTCACTTCAAGTTAGCATAAATTTTCCAAAGCGATTACATAATACTTTTTTTAAAAAATAATTCTTTTAAAACATTAATTATTCTTTTTAAAATGGTTTAGGATAAGTAGACTTCTATTCAATGGGCTTCACAACCAATCTATGGAATCAAAAGTATCCTTGGGTAATTGACTAGTAATCAGAAGCAGATCTACGTTTCAATTAAATCGTGCTGAAATTGCTCAAGCACTTCAGGCTCAGTTTAGATCTAACTGGCAATGGCGGTCTAACCAATCACCCTGATTCTATTACCTTTCTTAGATGAAAAGGGCCTTTCTAAAGCTACTTTGAGCAGTGATCAATAGGAGTAAGTGAATGCCCAGCAACTAATCTCTTTACAAATACAATTACCCCATTGAAGTAACAGGAAACCTCAAAACAAAGTCTACAAAAAAAGGAAATCCTTTCAACTACTTTACTTCTCATTTTAAATACACAAAGAAATACACTATGGAACTACAAATTTATTCAATGACGTGCTTTTGAGATTCCAAATTAACAAACAATTAAGATAATTATATTTAATTATGTTATCGTGACACCACGTGAATTGCCTTAGAGGTAAGCTCAAATTTAAACTGGAAGATAGAGGAAATAAATTGGAATATATTGAGTTGGTTCTCGTTATATTTACTGAAATCCATAAATCTGAAAGCCACAGCCCGCCCTGGTTAGAACTTCTTGCCAGAATAAAACAGCTCCCCTGTGCAGTTTTGCTATTTGCAGCCACAAGCCTTAACCACCACCCAGATATGTCACAGATGTACAGGTCTGAATTTTTCACAATGTATTCTCTCATCACTCATAGAGGGCACCAAGTTACAAATGGACGAGATGCTGCAAAATCTCACTTCGATGGGGCGATCCCAAACCTTGAACGAGCTTCGATTGGGAAATTTGGCAATAGTGTTCTCTTGGGCCGCGAAACACTGGTATCCCACAAGTTTGTTCATCATTTTCTGAAACTTTTTTCTGAAGCTCTTGTTCATCCAGAAGTATACAATACAGTTGAGAAAGCCATTTCCGCAGGGTAACCACAGGGCAACAAACTCTAACCATTCCGACACCCTCTGTTGCGTTAGAGCTAAAATTGAAACACATTTGGTTAGGAGGGCCTCGAAGTGGAAAATGTGATGAATTGTGTCATTTTTATACTCGTTTAAAAACAAGCAATTTCAACAGAACAAAGTGCAACGTTTTAATAATAACGATAATCCTTGCATTTGATATAGCGCTTTTCACATCTTCTAGACGTCACAAACACTTAACACAATGTACTGTAAACAACAACATCATTACATTTGTATAGCGCCTTTCATGTCAGAAGGATGTCCCAAGGCGCTGGACAGTTACCGCTTAAAATTAAAAGTGAATTGAGTAGGGTGTGTACAGCTTGTGCACAAACAACAAAATTACATTTGTATAATCCCTGGCCTCCTTCAAGTCTCGCCTCAAGACTCTCCTCTTCGATGGACCCATCGACAACAACTCACCCCCCCCACCACCCACCCCCTCCACCCCCGTCCACAGCTCGGGTCTGAAGCAGTATCTGTCCAGCCTCCTGATGGGACAGACGCTATACAAATGTAATTTTCACACCCTTGGAGCGAGTAACCAATTTTATTTGGGTGGGTGGGGGTTGATTATTAGCTAGGATACAGAGAGCGAGAGTGAGAGAAAAAGAAACTCTCCTTTTCAAACAGTGCCAAGCGATGGGTCCTTAACATTCCACCCAAACCTGCCAAGAGGACCTCAGTTTAACATCTCACCCGAAGGACAGATACTCACCCTGGTAGAGGATGTTGCAGACACAGGGGGTCCAGCAGGTGTAATAGACCATAACCACAGGCACCAGAATCCTGGAGGCCGAATCGTGCCTTCGCCTGCCCACTTTGGAGGGTTTGAACCGGTTGAGGTGACTCCTGGCTGCGAACCAGAGGCGGAAGTTGGCGAAGGTCATGATGAGGGAGCAGGGGAAGAAGACCAAGGTGGTCAGAGTCACGGAGTAAGGCAGGTTGCTGGAAAAATCCAAGTTGCAGATCAAGGACGATCCGGAGAAGTAGACTTGGACCACCCCCCCGGGCACCGAGATGGGCAGCATGAGGACGGGCGGCATCAGCCAAGCCAGGGCGATGAGGGCTTTGATCCTGACACTGGTCATCAGGAAGGCGTACCTGAGAGGGTAGAAGACGGCGATGTAGCGCTCGATGCTGATGGTGGCTAGGGAGTAGATGGAGGAGGTGAGGACGCTGGAGTTGAGGAAGACAGCCAGGTGACAGAAGGGAGGGTCCAACTGACGTCTGAGCTCAGGGACCCGGCTCCCATACAGGTTCAGGGGGATGACTATCAGAGCCAAGGCGGCGTCGGCGCCGGTCAGGGAGATCAGGACGTAGCGGCTGTTTTTGGACCATCCAGACACCGAGGAGGAGATGACCATGATGACCGCAGTGTTGCCCAGGATGATCAAACCGCCCAGCGCTACAATGAGACACGTTTTGATGGTGGCAGCCACCGCCGCCGCCTCTTGCACAGATCTCTCCACACCCCAGGCAGATGCATTGGCATCCACCAGGCTTTGGTTCTCCATCATTCACTTGGCGAGGCTGCGTTGCAAAGTTGGGATTCGCGTCTCTCTCTCTGTGTGCGTGTGTGTGTGTCTCTCTTTGTCTGTGTGTGTCTCTCTCTGTCTATGTGGGTCTCTCTCTCTCTGTCTCTGTGTGTCTCTCTCTGTGGGTCTCTCTCTGTCTGTCTCTGTCTCTCTCTCTCTCTCTCTCTCTCTCTGGTGTCGCTCTCTCTGTCTGTCCCTGTCTCTCAAACTTTGCTGTCGAGAAACTTATCATCCTCTCCTCCCTACATTGTGTGTTTAGTGTCGTTCCACAAACAGTTCAAACCCTTCCCCCCCACCCCATACCCCCCACCAACTCTCACCTCACCCGACCTGACCTGAACTGACCAAAGCCACCTCTTCACCTGACTCTCTTCCCCCGCCCCCACTTCACCAACAGAATTACAATCTCTCAATGTGAGAAACCTGCTCATTCCCAGCCATTAAATCAGGGGAATTGATACTCGGGCACATGATCAGCAGGTGAACGAGCCCATGAGGTAGTTTCGATCCCTTCTGCTCCTCACATAATTGCTGAATTATCCTGGATAGTTTGGAGCTCACAGTAACAGCTGTAACTCATCTCGTTTTCAATAATTCCTCATTACATGTATCATTTGTACATGATATATAATTATATATCACATATAATGCAATAATTGGATGATTATCTATATCTGTCTGTCTACAGTATTTATATATTTCTAAGATATGGAGTTTCTTCCACAGACCATCTGTTCTATCCTGGACTCTTATCAAAAATTTTTTTTACTGTATACTGCAGAAGTATACAGTATCCTACAGCTCAGTGGTTAGAGCACTCGCCTTACGAGCGTGTTCGAATCCAGGCAGGTCAGGGCGAAACCTTGGGCAGTTTCCTTACTCCACACGCCTAATAATGATCCATCGCCCCCCCCGCAAAAAACACAATAATACAAATTGGTCATTTCAACCCACGACTGTTTTGTGGGGGACGCTGATGCGCGCAATTGGCTGCCGCATTTCACCCACAGATATACAGTCAATTTACTTTACAGTATATTCTGTGAAGCGCTTTGAGACGATGATACGATGTGAAAAGCACTATATCAAATGCAAGGATTATTATTATTATTATTATGTAAGTTTCTGCAAAGTTTCTCACTTACTTTAAAATTAAGATAACCACATTTGCAAATAGCTTGTTCTTCAATTCTCATTCTTGACCCGTCTTCCTTCAAGTGATGTTGTTTTGGGTCCAGTAATTTAGGGACTGTTTAGTTTATCGGAGCATCTGTTTATCTCAACAGGAATGGCGCTAACATGGTTGGAGTGACTTTGACTTATTGAATGGGTTTCTTTTCGTTCCGTCAGTTTCTGATCTCTGACGATCATGTGCCAGGCAGGTCCGCAGTACAGGTCCCCCGCCCCAACCATGGTTTTTTTCTACCGTGAATGTTACGGGGGTTTCATGTATCTGCGGTTGGCTCGCTGAGACAACCCTTGCCACGGGTTTTAACGCTAACACTAGCGTTTGACGCTAGGAACCAGTTGCGATGTCGCAATCAACCAGCGACGATGTCCCTTCTCCACATCCACCCCCTCGCACTCGTTGGTGATTTATGATCTGGAGGAGAAGGAAGAGGGTGCACAGGGCTCCTCTTCTATGTAACAGCACCTAACAACCACCTGCCCCATCTTCATCATCATGAGGATTTAGGTAAATGACATGAATATTTTTGTGTTTGGTTCAAGGACAAGCAAACTTACTCCCCCTATCCCCATGTTTCCCATAGGGGCCTTGTATTTTCCAACCACGGTTTTACTAACCGTGGAGGTTTTCAAGAAAGTATCTCCCGTGGTTGGGGAGGGATACTTGTACTCCAAGGGACAAATGATGGTAGATCAGGCAGATTAGATTGTTGGCAGGAATTGGAAAGGTTGATTAGTAGTAGGTGGTAGGATTCTTTCCACTTAGATCCCATTAACTCTACAAGCCAAAGCCTTAACGGAGAGGGTTGTTCAAAGCTGGATAAGAAGTGGGAAGCATGCCAATGTTTGTAAAGCTAAGTGGTTTTAACTGGTTAAACTCCTCCAGTACCCCAAATGTGGTCCCCAAGCCTTGACTCTTGCCAACCTACACGTTACGCTTTCTGGGATTAGACAAGCACAGTATATCCCTGTAGGGCACTGGTTTGCAAACTGTGGGGCACGCCTCCCTTGGGGAGGAGGGAGTAGGGGGGTGCCTATCGTTGGCTCGGGTGGGGGGAGTGGGAGGGTGGCGCGGAGCTTTAGAGTCTCGAGCTCCCGAGTGCGTGTGGAGCCGAGGACACGAGTGTGTGGAGCTGAAGACCTGAGTGTGTGGAGCCGAGGACTGAGTGTGTGGAGCCGTGTGTGAAGGAGGGGGGGGGGGGGCTGCAATGAGAACTTTGCTGAGTTAGGGTGGGGTGGGCGCCGATATTTCAAGTTTGGAAGCCACTGCTCTAGGGAGAGTGATTGTTCCATTACCAGACAAATGGATGTAAAAGCAACCGGTGGCATGACACATCAGCGAGGCAGTGTTTGTTTGTGTACCTTATTCTCTGTTGGGACCTAACAGTTATTCCCATTAGAACATCTTTATCTTGTATGATTTGGAAACTGACCATTTTTGTACAGTACTCCTAACACTTACTGCAAATAACGTGCTCACCAAATTTCTGTCGGGTTTTTATGGCTCCTCGCTACCAAAGTCTCCCAAAATGTTACTTGTTGCAACACAGGCCCTGGAGTTTGGAAATTTAAAAGCACCAAAGCAACTTAGAAACATAGACATTCATCAAATCTGCGCTGGCTCTCAGAGCAAGGTATGCTTTCAATGCTTTCAAGTCTTACCCACTGCCCACTCTATCTCCTTACCCATTCAAGCCTCTCTAACTTGAGGAGAAAGTTTGCGGCCGGATCAGTTCCCTAACATTTCTGGCCTGAAATAAATTGGTTAAGGGCAGATTGCAGTGTGATATTGTACAGAAGCAGGAAGAGTGAACATGTCACTCCTTGCCACTGGAGGGCAGCTACCTTCAATCTTTTCATTACGCACTGTATCTGAATTTAAACGTTTCCCTACCTCCCTTCTGATTTATGTCAGAATTCTGGAGTCACATCATATTGGTGTGTTTCACCCAATATCCCAGAGAGGTCTGAAGTCAATGTAGTACAGGTATATGGATCACAGCTCCATGTATCAACAACAACAACAAAATTATATTTGTACAGCGTCTTTCACTTCAGGAGGATGTCCCAAGGCGCTAGACAGCGAATGTTTCAGACCTGAGCTGGGTCAGGGAAGGTGAGGGTGGAGGGAAAGGTGGGGATTTGGGGTGACCGATGGGACCGTCGAAGAGGAAGCTCTGAGACAGGACTTGAAGGAGACCATGGAGGGGGCGAGGTGGAGGGACTTCGGGATGGAGTTCCAGAGGTTAGGGATAGAGTGGCTGAAGGCTCGCCCATCAGGGGACGTGCAGCAGGCTGGAGCCTGCTGAGAGGAGGGGGGCGGGCTGGTTGGTAGGAAGTTAGGAGGTCGCAGAGGTAGTGTGGGCTGAGGCCATGGAGGGCTGTGAAGGTGTGGATCAGGATCTTGAATTAAATCCTCTGGGTGATGGGGAGCCAATGGAGTCGGGCGAGGATGGGGGAGATGGGATCACGGAGCTTGGAGCAGTAGAGGACATGGGCCGCAGAGTTCTGGATTATCTGCAGCCAATGGAGGGAGGAATTGGGAAGGCAGGGAGGAGAGGCATTGTAGGAGGATCGAGTGGTCAACAGCGTCAAAGGCATCAGAGAGGTCAAGGAGGACAAGGAGGCCGAGAGAGCCATGATCACAGATGTTTAAAATGTCCTAAAATATATCTGTGCTAACAGGCAGTCATTCAATGTTGAAGCCTGGTTTCCATGGATACAAATACTCTGACACTTCTGCTGATAGAGTATTGAAGTGTTGCGTCAGCCACACAATGCCCGGTGGATGAACTGGATAGTTAGCTCGAGGAAATTCCCGGACTCCACAAATACTGTGTCACAATAAGGAACCGCGATAGTTTGTTCCTGATTGATTACTTCTGAACGCAACACGAAATTTATTGAGTCCTGTAATCAAACATCCGGCCTGGCCTTCCCCTAGTGCCAATGCTAAACAAAGGACGAGACTCTGCAATGTCTGACATTCCGTGACGGATTCAATGTTCACATCGAACCCTGTTACGAAATGTCACAAATTTGACCTCCATATCTCAAAGATTCTGTGCTATCATTAATTCTATCATTTCCTCTAACAATAGCCAATCGATTGGTTGCTCTTTCCTTCCACTGCACCAGTACATACCGACCGGATGTCTCAACTAAGAACTTGCCAACTGCTACCTAACCCACGTCACCTCCAGCAATCATTTATCGGCAAAGCAAACGGCAAAGTAATGATATGATCTATTCTTTTCATTAAGTGAGGTGTTGCGATCACTGAATGTGCAGGCCAAGCAGGATAAAAAAAAAGGCTCTTGGGGATTTATGGAAGGATAAAATGCAATGAGTTAGATGCACACAGTTCACTTGTGTTTTTTGAGCTCAAAAATGATGTACAGTAGCTGTCATTTTGTTCTTTGTGGATATATACCTAGCACACATTTTATTAGCGATAAAAAAAATCATTGTTTTTTGATTCCTGCTGTTTGCCCTTGCTTTTAAGTTGTGAACAGTTATCTAATTTATCCAGTTCCTATCTGACTGCCAGAGAGTTAGTGAAATGGGTGGTTATTATTAGCTGTCAGCGAGACTGAGCTCTGTGGGTGCACAGACGCACAGCCGTGCAAGTAACTTTTTGATCTGAGCTACACAGTGGGGTAAAGAACAGTTTGTCTATAGCATGCGACCCAAACTCATGTAGAAGGTCAACATGAAATGTGACAGCTGGTTCAGATGGTGTGTCAGTGTCTTCAGCTCCTTGTACGTTGGAAACAGAATTTTAATGTATGGTATTGGTGCAATTAAAGTAATAGGCATAAAGAATGCCTGAGCTATAGCAATTAGACGCAACAGAGAGAGATGATGAAATGCGCTAGTTACAATAATGATGAAGCAGTGTTGCACAGTGAATGACTGGGTTCCTTCTACCTCCCACTGTTTAAAAAATGAATTAACAAAAAAAATGATCTTCAAGAAGCGAGAGAACAGTGGGAAATATATGGAGGCTGACGCAATCTATTTATGTTTGTCTGTTATATAAAATAGATCAATTCATACTCACAATGCCACTGTTGGACTGTTTGGTTTTATTCTATGCTTGTTACAGTAATTTCCAAAACTATTATTTTGTTCGGATACACAGGAAAATATACGTAAAGGTTGCTTTTGCTTGAAGATGGTGAATACAGATTAGCCACATTTGGGCTCCTGGTGGGGGGAAAAAAGCAACACATTGAGGTAATTAAGCAGAGTGAGAATTACTGATATCACATTCTCTGATGATGAGTTTATTAAAAAAAAGAGCTGGCCCTCAAATTTACCCCTGAAGCTCCCTGATGCCAATGCATTAAGGGTGTCAGAGTTGGAATCATTTCATTCTTCATGTATTCCACCTTGCCAACCATCAGTGGTCATGAACATTTCATCCCTTACTGGAGTTCTTGCTGAGTACTGCTTCAGTACAGTATTTGGCGTTTTAAGCGAAATACTATTTTCTATGTTGGTCTACGCTGCAGAATAATATAAAAAATGTAACACATCAAACACTGAGAAACATTCGACAAGTCCTCAAGCCGTTGAGTGGGCAACTATTTAACTAAGTGTGGGAAGCTCACCCACCTTCTCTAATTAAAAATGTGGCTTGTTGCTGTGGTTTGCGGCATGCAAACCATAGAAGGGATCACATTTTGAAAATGTGCTGTAATAATTTGCAACACAAAAATGAAATCAGATGACCATAGTTGGAGTATTACAAGAAATCACTCTAAGGTGGTGTAAATTGAAGCCCCCTCTATGTCAATGACGCCAGGCCTACAACAATGAACTATTAACAAATACTACATTCAACGCTTTATTTAGTCTTATGGATTGGCTGCTATAATTTTCAACATTGAATGATTCTGAAGGAAGCCCTACCATATAGACGTATACATATACTGTACATATAAAGTTGTTCAAAAAAGTGATTGTTTACTTATTATTTTACTACTAAGGCAAAGCATTTTGCAACAAGTAGAAAGCTTTAGACCTTCCTTCATTGGTATTGTTCTGCTCTTCAGAAAATGTATTCCATTTCTGACTCCATAACGCTATGTGACCCCCCCACATATTCAGGTGTGACTTCCCTCTTTTGGCAGGAGTATTTTCTCCCCTGGAAAACAGAACGCATGATAGACAGAACTGTTTTGCCTCCCATTATAAGTTGTGTTTGTTACATAAAATATATATAATGTGTGTCTACTAAATACATAGCAACGCTACACTTTACAATATATAGTATCCTGGTAAGTGCTTTGAGACATTCTTCCGACATCAATATCAAATGCAAGGATTATTTATGTTTTGATATACATTTTTTTAAAATCCTATCGAGAAATTCTATTATAAACCTTGTAAAATGTAAAGAAATGGTCATGTCCCAGTTTTATCAGGAGTGAGAAACAATGATGTATGAGTGCTACAGGCACTTGTATATGAAATCCTTAATAAATAGAAGATTCGGTTTCTCTCCACAGCCAAATTTGTTTCTCAAATAGCTAAGTGTGCTGTGTTTTATTTTACTTTAGACTTTCGATTTGAAATTTCTTTGCTACAAAAATGTCACTGCAGTACCAAAAAGTATCAATTCGTGGGTAAACAAATTGATGTTTGACACAAGGGAAAGTAGTAACAGATAACAAACCGGTTTGCATTTAACAGTACAATGAGAAATTAATGAAATGCTGTGCATCGAGCTTGCTACTTGTAGCATTTTTTAAACATATTACCATGGCTTCTCTTCAGGGGAAACTATGATTATTTCAATTTGCTTTCTGTAGCACATGCTTATTGAACCTCACGAACAGTGCTTTAAACTTATTTTGTTCTCACTGCCTTGCAATAAATTGGATTGTGTCTTCATAAGCACATTACTAATTGCTAATTAAACCCGGCAAGGGCATTCACACCCAGGAGGCTGATTGGATTGAAGGGATATCTCCAAAGTGTCAGGGCAAAAGTAACAGTCAAGAGGATTTTTTGCTTGAAATACTTGTACTTGAAATAATAATAATAATATTACAAATACTGAACTTAAGCATTCAGCAAATGGTAAGAATCGAGATCCATAGATCCTTTCAAGAATGCAGATATAGGAAAACTGGATTCTACTTAGTTTAGATATATTATTCCGTGTCCATTGATTTTATTTTCGATTAAAAAAAAGTAATCCTTACAAACTCTGCAGAATAAGCAACAAACTGTGATCATTTCCCAGCCACATTAAAGATATCTTTCCGACAACAAAACTTGTATCTTGAACTGTTTGATAACCTTGGTCGACCAAAATACTGATGAAAAGAAACACTGGAAATGTACTCGAGAGTGACGCATCTGAAAGAGAAAAGACGAGGGTTAACTCGTCTTTTCTGAGGTTATGCTAAATGAGAACTTGGAATACTAGCTTCCTCTTTCTCTTCCAGGTGCTGATTAAATGTGCTGTACATTTATAATGGTTTTATTTAATTGTAAAACATCATGCACCTTGGCAACAATTGATTTTTTCCAGTGTTCCCTTTTATTAATGTTGAATTATAGGACCGAACAATGCAGGTTTGCTATCCTCCCGTCCCTCTAGTAATTACATCAGTTACCATGACAAATTACAGTTTGTTTTGTATTCAGCCGTCCACTGTTACATGGTTTATCTGGAGTCCTGTAGCTCAGTGGTTTAGAGCACTCGCCTCGCAAGCAAGTAACCTTGGTTTGATTCCCAGCAGGGCAAAACCTTGGGCAAGTTTCCTTTCTCCACACGCCTGATAATAATCCTCTAAGAAAAAAACAATAATAAACTGGTCACTTCAGGCCATGACTGTTTGTGAGACACTGTTGTGCGCAATTGGCTGATATATTCTGCCCACAATTACACAGTCAATTCACTCTACAGTATATTCTGTGAAGCCCTTTGAGATGTCTAGAAAGTGTGAAAGGGGCGCTGTATCAAATGCAAAGATTATTTATTATTTATAAGACAACACAGTGAAAAATATTCTGCAATAATACCAGTCACTGTCAGTAGGTTTTGTGGACATCAGTCGTGCAAAACATCCCGACCACATTCAAAGAAATTAGCTGCAACAACAAGTACATGCATCTATATGGTGCCCTTACACAGGGCAGCATCGCAGAGTGCTTTATAATAGCTGCAATACTGTATAATGGTCTGATTACTGGAATCTGATTTTAACTTCAGTAACTGTTTGCAGTGCACAAGGTTAACACAATATTAGTACCAGGTTAATGAAAGGATACCACTCGGGAATTGAAGGAGAGATAACACTGCGATTTTGCAGCCATCAGAGGAATGTAATTGTAAATTCCAGGCAGAATACTGCTCAAGTAATAAATGACATTGAATTCAAGTCATCACTTGAATACCTTTATAAAGTACGCTCTTAAATTTTAATTTTATTTAATACAAGCAAAGTTCATCAGGCATTTTTACATCAGTCTTAATTACGATGCATCATTTGAGATCTGAAAATTAGGGCTGAATTTAAAGAATTTGTCTAATTCTCTATGCTTCATCATCCTAGGAAAACAATGTAAGTTTAGACCTTTGTTGAAATTTCTCCTCCTGTAGCAATGCTGGTGTTTGGTTTGTGTTAATGAAGCCAATGGAACTTTAAGTCTAACCCACACAGTCAAGCAGCCATTGGTTATAAGTAAAGCAACTAAGATTTCAAACCTTGCTGTACACCAAATGCCTTCTTAAAATAAATCCTTTCAGGTTTTGTTGCTGTGGAGTAGTCTCGAAGTGACAATTTGTTTTGATCAGCAACATTCAATAAGATTTAGAACAGAAATGTTGGGGCTCACTGTCATTTTCTGCACTGTAATTGCACGCAGTCTTGAAAGGTTGGAGATACGTTTGTTTAATTGGGGGGGGTGGGGGGGGTGGGGGTGCGTATCTCACCTTCATTAATATGCTGCTTTGAAAGTTTGGGAGGGGTGGGTGGGGAGTGAGGGGGGTCAAACGTTGCAGGAAAATATGATGAAAAGTAGTTCCATCCCGGCGCAAATCGGTGGAGGAAGGGACAAGTTGTGAGAGCCTGTCATTGTGGATGTACACTGCCGAGTGGATTTGTGTCAATTGCTTGATGAGAGTTTCTTCTTGATTAACACAAAAATCACAGAAAATTAAGAGAGTTCTAGATGCAAATGTACATCATCAAACATTTTGCCTTTCCCCTTCATTTTGTAACATGCAAATGCGGAGCTAAGCGGATTAGAGATCAAAAGTACTTTTGAAACTGCCCACTGCAGTGACTTGTATTAGGCACATGCAGCACTTAATGCTTTGAAGCCTGTACATTTTATGGAGTCTTTGGGGGGTGGGGGCTTTGTCATCTCTCCAGACTTGATAGAAGTAGACCTCATTATGAGTCTTCACATCGCTGTTTGTAGTTTTCCCTTGGCTCTGTGTTTTTATAGCTCTGATTTTCCAAAGCTGCTGTCTCTCACTTGCAGTGGAATGGTGTGGTCTAGCATCTGAGACACTTTCCTGCATGAAGGACGCTATACAAATGATATAGAAAGTTGTGGGTTTTGCATGATCAATATGGCTTGTTAGCTGTGCTCAGTTAATGTAATCTCTCTGTGACAATTCGACTGCTGTTTGATTCATTGTGTCAAAGATATCAAATGCAATTGGTTTGTGAAGTGAAGGATATTTTACTATATTGAATGTTTTGTTCGTGGCATGGGTGGGGGTGGGGAACGGGGGACAGTTGTATTGTGCAATACTCACAACCACCCGTTTGTGTTAATGGCCCCTTCTGTTTCGCAAACATCATATTGGGAAATTTAAGCCTGGTAAATTGGAAATATCAAGTTGTCAATGTATGAAAATGGACAGCAAGCAAATCTTTATTGTGATACGAGAAGTCTGTATTGCAGCCCACTTTGAATATGCCAGAATATATCAGCATTATATTGTTACGGTATTTCAATTGAAAGAAAACTGCTTCGCTGCTTAACATTTCTCTTAGAAACTCATTCAATCACTTTGGCAATGAACCCTACAATTTGAAAATGTGGCTAAACTAACTTGACCGATATGAATTCATACGTATTCATATGAATTCATTCGAATTGCATATGAATACGAATGCAAAACTCCTGCTGGTATTTGAAACACTGCGATGAAATTCATCTGCAAGTTTCATCGAATCTCCCCATATTGTTGCACTAAGATTATGCAATCTATCGAGCATCAGGCAATTCTAGCTGTTTAGGGACCAAGGGTTTTAAGCAAAACATATTACTTCACAAGCATTCATTCCTGTGCTTGTAGATACTATTACTGTCAATTAATCTTCTGCCTCTCTTGAGCAAAATATAGAAAGTAGAAGTAACCAACTTGTTAAGAAGCTTGAAATCATAAAACTTTCTCATAAAATTTTCAATGTCAGAATGAAAGGCCACCAATTGATAGTGCGTTTACAGCACAAAGCAAAGCCATTGAGATGATCTCCCGACATGACAGATGTTATATAAATGTAAATTGTGTTGTATCTATGCTGGAGTTAACCCCCTCTACACACAAAAGCACAAGAGAGATAGGAACACAGAAAGCCCTTTCACCCATTCAATCTCATCCTTCCAGAGTATCCACCAAATCTTCCCATTAAAGCAGCATGCTAATCCTTAACTCAATCTAATTCATGAACTGCATGGTTCCCTTAATACTTTCACATGACTGCAGTCTAGTTCCTTAATTCCACTGCTAGAAACCCACTGTAAGACTAAATATGTTTCATATGGTTGTGGAGTTGTTAACTGCTATTTGCAGTTTAACATTGCAAAGTACTAACTGAATTTGGCAGCTTACCTGAAGGTTTAATTGTTTTCCATTTAGACATACTTGATATCAGATCAAAAAGCTCTGTCCTCGGTCCCCTCCTTTTCACCCTTTACACGCTCCCTCTGGGCGACGTCATCCGCAGACATGGGGTAAATTTCCACATGTATGCAGATGACACCCAGTTGTACCTTTCTGCCTCATCCCTCAACCCCCAGACGATCGATGTTCTGACAGCATGTCTGTCCGACATCGAATCGTGGACGAGGGACAACTTTTTGCAATTGAACGTGAATAAGACTGAGGCCCTCCTGATTGGCTCAAGCCAGCGCCTCCGCACATCGGGCGCTGCCAACCTGAACATCCAAGGCTGCACTCTCCACCTCACAAAGCCAGTCAGGAACCTCGGCATCATGTTCGATCAAAAACTTTCCTTCCTCCCCCACATCCGCGCCTTGACCGGCACCGCCTATTTCCATCTGCGCAACATTGCCAGGCTCCGCAACTATCTTACCCCCCGCGCTGCCGAAACACTCGTGCACGCGTACATCACCTTACGGCTGGATTACGGAAATTCTCTCCTAGTCGGCCTCCCCAGTTCCTCCATTCACAGGCTGCAGGCCATCCAAAACTCTGCAGCCCGTGTACTATCCCGCACCCGCCTCCGTGACCACATAACCCCCACCCTCACCCGTCTCCACTGGCTCCCCATCCTCCAGAGGATCGAGTTTAAGATCCTCGTCCTCACCTACAAGGCCTTACACAGCCTTGCCCCATCCTACTTAACCGATCTACTCTCCCCCTACACACCCACCCGGACCCTCCGTTCATCAGGACTTGGCCTGCTCCAAGCCCCCCGCCCGAACCTCCCCACCATCGGAGGCCGGGCCTTCAGTTTCTCCGCTCCCACCTTATGGAATGCCATCCCTCAATCCCTCCGTTTCGTTTCTTCCCTTTCCTCTTTCAAGGCCGGTTTGAAGACTTTCCTCTTCGATCGTGCCTTTTGTTCCACCCCGAACTCTTTCACCTCCCCTTCGTGTTTCACCCCTTCCCAAACACTCCCCTCCCAGCTCGGGTCACACGCCTCTTGTTCAGCGCCTTGGGACGTCCTCCCGACGTGAAAGGCGCTCTATAAATGTAAATTGTTGTGGTTGTTGTTGTTATGATATATGGTAGTTTATAAGAGAAATATATCCTTCATTGGTTGCTTCCCTCTTTCCTCCTTCTTAAGTGCATGCTTAAAAGAAATATGGTGCTGCTTTTGAACTTCACATCTCATCGATATATGTGTTATCCTACTACGTACCTATGCAACGTGTACGCTGTGTATACTTAATAATAATAATAATCCTTGCATTTGATATAGTGCTTCTCACGTCTTCGATATGTCTCAAAGTGCCTCACAGAATATACTGTAAAGTGAATCGACTGTATATTTGTGGGCGAAACACAGCAGCCAATTGTACACAGCAGTGTCCCACAAACTGTCGTGAATTGAAATGACCTATTTATTATTGTTTTTATTTTGGAGGGATTATTATTAGGCGTATGGAGTAAGGAAACTTGCCCAAGGTTTTGCCCTACTGGGAATCGAACCCAGGTCTCTCACTTGCAAGGCGGGTGCTCTAACCACTGAGCTAGCTTCAGGGCTCCACGAAAACCCTGGATTATTATGTGTATGTATTCTATTTGAAACTAACTGGTGACTATTTTAAATGACTTTCTGGGTGTCTGGGCAGAGGGAAATGAAGAGAGTGGAATGGCCTGACTCACACTATGGTAATACTGTATTTACTTGTACAATATAATCAACATCAGACAAGTGGATAGTGAAACAGTGGTCAGAAACTTTAGTGGAAACAGCATTTTACTTCTTGCACTACGTGAGTGCTACTGAATAAAAGATAAGTTTAAGAGAAACTGCAATTCACTGGACATGCTACTCGTCAGCAATGTGGGAGGTGGGGGCTAACATGATGTTATTCAAAGCGATTGATTCTCTGTCTCACTTGAAATCCAGTATGTATAAAAGGGATCACTAGAATAATGGCAAACAAAGAGAGGTGTATGTACATTCTTGCGGATGATAATAAATTGGCAATTTTTAAAAGTGGTCATAATACTCATTTTTAATTGCACTATTACTCCTTGTCACATTTCGGTTAGCTTCTGCTCTAACTTATCTGTTTTATAAT
Organism: Hydrolagus colliei; assembly: GCA_035084275.1. Classification (NCBI taxonomy): domain Eukaryota; kingdom Metazoa; phylum Chordata; class Chondrichthyes; order Chimaeriformes; family Chimaeridae; genus Hydrolagus; species Hydrolagus colliei. The sequence goes on along the minus strand of CM068756.1, from coordinate 4,368,516 downwards.
AAAACATACTGCGTCAGTCTAGGCTTGAGGATCAAAGAATCAAAAGCTTTGTGGCCGCAATGCTGTATTACAGTATCTGTAATTCAAAGATAAATAGCCTTGCTTCATTCATTTCAATTTGTTCAGATAACATGTCTATTTGTTGGTTTGGTGTGTGAAATAATGTTGCCTCCTTTAAGTATCCACATGGAAAGACTGCACTTTCTTGCATCAAAAAGTCTACTCATGATGTTATTCCAATATGAACATTTACAGTAGCTCTGGGATCAAAGGTGAACTCCAGCATCTCTTTAGAGTCTCATAATATTGCCTGAGCTGTATTTCCATATCTAAATGAATGCAACAAAATGTCGTATGCTTTTGTCATGCCCCTCCATCCCATATTAGAGATATACTGTAGTTTGACCCTAGCTGTAATGCTCTCTATTCCAGCGACTTCTCAGTTCGAAATGTATTATTTTTAATACAATATAATATGCTTAATAATCCTTGCATTTTCACATCTTCTAGACATCTCAAAGTGCTTTACAGAATACATTGTAATGTGAATCGACTGTATGTATATGGGCGGAATTAATGGCTTAATAATAGTTTCATATTAGAAACTGTACAATCCACTCCCTCCAGTTTAGAGGCTCTGCACCTTTCTCCCCGTGCTTGTGACCAGACGCAAATACTGTTTGCCATATCTCATGTGACCTTCTCCACTGTGAGGAACCAATAATAACAGCAAATACACATTTTGGTTCATAAACAAACTTACAGAAAAACAGCTTCAAAATTAAGGCTGTGTTTCTGATTTTTTTCAAAATTCTATACACTCCCAAAAACAGTGGAATTTTACCTTAGAGTGTACTACATCACAAGGGTATATATTTTCAAATGTTGGAATCGAGAATTAACTTATATTATCTACTTGACCTTAGCTAATTATTCAAGTGTAGCTCAGTGGTTAGCCTTACAAGCGTGAGACCTGTGTTCGAATCCAGACAGTTCAGGGCGAAACCTTGGGCAAGTTCCCTTACTCCACATGCCTCATAATAATCCATCCAAAAAATCCCACAATAATAAAACAATTGGTCATTTTATTCCACGACTGTTTGTGGGACAGTGCTGTGTGAATTGGCTGCAGCATTTCACCTACAAATATACTGTACAGTCAATTCATGTTAGAGTATATTTTGTGAAGCGCTTTTAAACGTCGATAAAATGTGAAAAGCGCTATATCAAACATATCAAAGGATTACTATTTATTATTGTAAGTATGTTGTTTTAAGGTTGGAGAATTTGTGCAACAGACCATCCAGAAAAGAACAACAACACAAAATTGCACTTATAAAGCGCATTTCACGTCGGGAGGACGTCCCAAAGCGCTGAAAAGTCAGGTCAGGACGCGAGTGGGGGGTGCGGGGTGATGGTTTGAGCGATTTAGGCAGAGCTCAATCATTATAATACATCTCCAGTCACCTTGTCTTTCTTTAGCCCATGCACTTGGTCTGATATGCTTTTCAGTAGTAGTGATCGTTCTTATCTTAAATTGCAATCTTCCAACACTTCACTAAAAAACACCATTTGGACACTTCAAGTGTTGCAATGCATCACTTCTGCAACAGATGGACATGTGTGATCAGGACACTTGGTCAAAGAAACAGACCACTGTATAAAAGAGGAACATACTCTTTGGTCTAGGCCACATTGTAATGCAACATATAGAGGTTGTAATGACACAGCTTAATAAAACGGATGAGTCCAATTAACTCTTGAGAATGACAGCACATAGTGCTGTAGTATTTTACGAGCTAATTTTATACTGTTTGACTGACAGTGTGTCACCAATCAACATGCATACGCTTTTAAGAGAAAATGTGGAACAAAATCCTCCACATCAACAGAGTGATCAATTGACAGCTGACAGACAAATTGGTTTTTACTGAGCACACGTGACAAGAGGGGATGTCAGGTTTGGCTTCAATTATGTTCAGTCCAGTTATAAGAAAATTACTATTCAATGAAGGAGGAATAAAAACAAGTTCATGGAAAGCTATAATTGATTTGTTGACCATGTATTCATAATCATAATTCATAATTTATACATAATCAGGACTCTTATCACTGATCGTTTCCAATCGATCCAAATATATATCTGCCCTGAAGCTCAGCTAAACTTCAATAATTGGAATCACTTAACAAATCGAAACAGCTTATATGCTCTTAGTATATTCTAAAGAATTTACATAAGCCACGTCTGTTTGTAAGAGATAGTTGGGAACTGCGTGAAGCATACTTAGAACACCCTTAGTACAAACCGTTCTCTTTGCGTTATAAATAAATGATCACACTTAAATTGGTTTTACTTTACTACTTACTGGCCATAAGACATCTGAGTGTTGCCTGCTTATTGATTGCCATCACTTCCCTTTAGTCCGGTGATTGTTTTCGACAGGGGGAGGATTTGCCTTGGAAAATCAATACATATCATTACTACGAAATGCGCGAAATTATGCAGTTCATTTTCCAGCTGCATTGGGGGATTCTGGTCAACATTCACTGAAAACAAACCCAGTTAAGAGATGCCTTTAACTTTTGGTTGTTTATTGTGAGTTATTAACTCAACTGTGCTCTTAAGATTAGACATACCAGAGGCACACAGATAGACCACAATGTTTCAATATTCTTGTTGCTCATTGAACATAATAATTAAGAGCAGGAGTAGGCCATTTAGCCCCTCGAGCCTACGCCACTATTCAACAAGATCATGGCTGATCCTCTAATCTAATTTCACCTGCCCGCCTTATCCCCATATCCCTTAATCCATAAGAAATCTATTAATTTCAGTCTTGAATATGTTCAAGGACTGAGCATCTACAGCCTTTTGGGGTAGAGAATTCCATAAATTCATCACCCTCTGAGTGAAGAAGTTTTTCCTCAACTCGGTGCGAAAAGGCTGACCAATAATCTTAAAACTATGACACCTAGTTATAGTTTCTCCAACCAGGGGAAACAGTCTCCCATTGCTCCTTCCAGCTTTGTTGTAGGATTTAAATTAGATTTATGGAAATTACAGAAGAGAATGAAGCTACATCATTTCCAGCTGACACCTCTACTCCGCTAACACTACCTACTCTTTATCCAAATCCCTTTTCAACCTTGTTGAGACTTGGGACAACAGCTACTAGAAGGTGTCGTCCAAACAACAATAATATTATATTTATAGAGCCCCTTTCGTGTTGGGAGGACGTCCCAAGGCGCTGAACAGTCAGGTCGGGATCCGAGCAAGGGAGAGGGGCAGGGTAAGGTCCAGGTTTGTGAACACCCACTCACACACCTGGGGCTTGTCATCACCTTGATTGGTAAGCAGAGAAGTAAACACACGCTATTCAAGCTCCGCATCTCTAACTGGTGAAACTGCCAGTCAATGGGTCTGGAAGGGTGTCTAAGTCATGGGCGGAGGAACATTGGCAATGCTCTCATGAGTCAGTTCCTCCTCACTAGGAAGCTGGCAGGGAATTCCTGCTGTCCGTCTAGTGAGGGCTCAAACCTACGCTTGTCTGATATCTACTTTGTTTCAGAAAATGGGAGGGAAAACAATAACAACAACGATAAAATTACATTTCTAGAGAGTCTTTCATGTCGGGAGGATGTCCCAAGGTGCTGAAACAAACAAACAAAACAAACCGTCAATCCCAAATGTCCGAATTCTGTGCTTGACTTGGATTGAATAGCCACTGTTTATCAATTCTTGTGTTTGTTTGCAATAACAAAATCCAATGGTATTAATTTTGAATTTCATATAATCATTAATGTAAAAGTCTAATTAAGATCAGCCAAATTAACGATACATGCAGAGCAGCCTGAACTGAAATGGCCGAAGGCTGGCAAAAGGGTTGATATCTCTTATGAAACCTAATGCAAACTGATTACTTCTGTTCAAATTTTACATTATTTAAGAAAAGTATTTGATCTTAATGCCACCGTACATTATTCCCAGCATAAAATAGATCTCGTCCCTAAATATCTCTTTAGAACAACCAGTAACACAGCAATGAGTTCTAATTAATGGTAAGCCATGGAGGCAATGCAGTGTAGCTGAAGCCTTTTTGCTACTAAACGTTTCCCCCTATGTCTTGAGATATCCACCTGGCTAAGTCGGTAGCGTTTTTGCCTCCGAGTCATAATGTTTAAGTTCCCCTTAGCCACCTTACACAAAGTAAGCATAATTTGTTAAAAGGCAGCTTAATGATAGAATGTTGGAATTAATCTATCAAAAGAGAGTTGTCTGCAGTAAACAGCAGCCACCACCATTAAAACCGCATAGAAAATCAGGCTCTCTATCATATGTATACTATATTAATGTCGTAAAAGCTTTAATATTTGACGATCTTTCTTGAAACCACCCAAGCATAGGTTTTATGGAGGAGGAACAATAATCATGATAATTTTACGACATTCTGTATGAATAACAATCTCTCATTCTTGTTGAACACAAAATACTACAGATGCTGGGAATCTGAAACAAAAGCAACCCTTCGTCAGAAACGTTGACTCTTTTTCCTTTCTCCTTGGATGCTGCTTGACCTGCTGAGTTTCCCCAGTAACTTTTGTTTTTGTTTCTCGTTCTTGCTTCTTGCTTTCGATTATTCTGCCCCACTCGTATATTAATGTAGGTGTGTTCATACTGAAATATTATGTTGACCTATTGTCCCAAATAAAAAAACAATTGTAAAGCTGCAGACTCCGTTCTCTACGGTATTTCCTACTCACAAATCCTCATAGAAGGCGGGTTTAAATTAGTGCTAAGCTGGTTTATTATTTTCTCATCTATTTTTCAAAATGACAAAAGAGAAATCTTACACTATTCTGCTTCTTTCCCTTGTGAGCGTGAAGTGGGATGAATAATACCACACGAGTTTATCCCAGAAACCTTCAATGCTGCCCTGCGACTTGTTCTATGCATGTGATTTTGTGTGTGTGTGTGTCTGAAGGCCAATGCCCTAATGGGTCGATTGGTCCTACCTTGCCAAAAGGTGGGAAAGTTAACCGGATAGCTATATCAATGACATTCTATGTGGTTTTAACTGGTTAAGTCTCCAGTAGTACCCCTACACACACTCTGGGCTCCCCAAGCCCTGGCTCTTGCCGACCTGCGGCCAATCCAGAATAAGCAGGATGTGTAATCTATCGCTGGGATTTCCATGTGTAGGTGGGATGCATGGAAATCTCAGCTTTGTTTGGATGCTCTTAAGCGCAGTGATGGGTTTCCACATGTGTCGGACGCCTGGCTGACCCCACTGCTGTTGTTTTTCTGAAGCTCCCTCCTGATGTGTGCCCTTCTGGTCTTCGAACTGTTTGTGCCACACACGCCGCAACATGGGGGTTGATTTCTCCAGTCGTCTTCTGGTCGATCACTTGTTTGCGTTCTCATGTTTTGACGTTTTATTGTCCGACTCCATCAATCTTTTTGAAAGTTGCTTCTTCCTGTGGTATCGCCAGGTGTATATTCTGTTAAAGGCCCATCATAACACGAGCAGATTAATTTCTTCTGTGAGATTCACAGTTCTGTTATACGGCTTTAACGCTTTATACATTGCGTTGGCTCCAATAGTTTGTTTGACGCGGCAGACATGCTCACACATTTTGCACTTCCTCTACTCTGTCTCTCCTCTACCTTTAGCTGTCCTTGCCTGGACACAAAGAGGTAAGGAATATTAGAATATTAGCTTGGAGAAGGCGAAGTGGTGATCGATGCATCTCTTGCCATGAAGCAATGACAATTGGTTTGAATTCAAACCAAGTTGCCAATTTCAGTTAGGTCATGGGGCAAGAAGTGATGGGAAGACAGCCCTTGTAAAAAAAAGTTTCATGGTAATGGTGGTACTATCATGGTACTACCATTACCATGGTACTTTTTTACAAGGGAGTCTTCACAACTATTGTGCATTTCCTAATACAGTAGTAATGGAATCCTGTAACTCAGGGGTGAGAGCAATCGCCTTGCAAGAGAGAGACCTGGATTCGAGTTCAGGCTGGGAGTAACCTCGGGCAAGTTTCCTTACTCCACACGCCTAATAATAATAATAATCCCTCCCAAAAAAATGGTCATCTCAATTTGAATTTCATTTGAATTTCATTTCAATCCACATTGCTGTGCGCAAATGACTGCCACGTTCTGCCCACAAAATACAGTATAGTCAATTAATTTAACAGTATATTCTGTGAAAGCGATTTGATCTGTCGGAGGTGGAAGAAAGCGGGCGATCCGTCGGAGGTGGAATATAAACTTGAAATTAAATGAAAGTGCAGACACTGGGGTTTAATTAAATTGAATAATCTGAAACTCACCCTATTTAGTATAGATAACAATAAAAAATGTTTTTTTTCCTGCTGTAATTTTACATTTTAGTACCTTTGACATGAAGTGAGCATGGTCATTTTAAAAATGTAGGCCCTATCTCTCTGGTAGAGTTGGCCTTTACATTTTACACACATTCTATTCCCAAAGTAAACTGCAGAAGTAAAGTGCCTACCCCCTGTCAATGTATCCACCGCACGTCACTGGAAACCTAATTTTAAATGGGAGACCTGAAGCGGAGCAGCAGGGAATGGAACGGAATGTAAACTTATCATGAAATGTTTAGGATTTTGTGAAAATCCGCTCCGCTCAGAAATCTAAGACTCTGTGTCATGTGTTTGGTTTTTTCAAAGTCGATGTATATTTATTTTTTCTCTAATCTCAGCCGGTTGTTGAGAAACACTGATCTACAAGACGCGAAAAAGTACTATATCAAAATGTAAGGATTATTATTGTAGTACACTCAACAATAATCATAGTCCTGGAATTCTTTTAAATCCTTCTTTTTTGCATTTTACTTTTTGCAGTTATGTTATCTGAAGATTGTTTCATGGCACAGGATGATTTTAAGAGGGCGAGAGAGATCATAATGCCTCGTGTTATAGCTACGGTTATTGCATTCATGTGAATTAATGAAGTGATTGTAAATATCCACCACACTAATCTCCATTCTCTGTGCAGTGACCTGCAGACGAGCAGGACTATTATATTACCACTAACTTGTATCTTTGCCGAATGTAAATGATATATTTTAAACATCATAATTAATGCTGGTGGGGGCTGCAAGCTTTGAATGAGCAATTGTTTGTTCCAGCCCGTGCATGTATCTTTATTATAAGATGTTTGCCTTCAGTAGCTTCACTCCAGCATATTGCTCCTCTTTAACTCTTTCCTTCCCCCAACCACTATGCCTGCTCTGGTCCCTACATCTTTTCCTCCCTTTCTGCCCTCTTTTCTTCTCCCTCCCCCCCTGCTCTGGTCCCAACCTTGGGACGTTGTTGTATGCTGTGAAGCGCTTTGAGACATCGATAAATGTAAGGATTATTATTATTACTGTATAAAATAAATCACTCTAAGTGGAAAGTAAAAGATCTATATTTTCCCCAAAAGACACGATAGAATGCATTCTACTTGTATTTTCAACCACAAAATATACAGTCAATTCACTTCAGAGTATATTTCATGGAGCGCTTACAGACGCGATAAGGCGCTATATTAAATGCATGAATTATTTATTTTTTACTTCTGAACCACATGTGTGTACTAGAGTAGAAACTCGAACCAATGAACAAATCTGTGATAGATGCAGGATTATTATTATAATTGAAAAGGATTTAACTACTTTCTATCCACATCTTCTATTGGCAACTGCATCTCTAATAGGATAAAATACATGGACTACTCAGCTGCTGCTGTCATCTGTTCCAATCTCAGAGTTGTTTTGGGGATTCTAATTAAATTTAAAAAAAACTGAGTTTTATTTTCAGCCATCGAAAACTAAATAACTCAAAAAAAAACAGACATGACTGAGTCCATACATGTGATTGAATCAATGTTTTATCTCATCTACTTGCATCAAATAGAGACGCAAAACTGCGCAATAAATTATCTCATCAGTGGACTGAGGGAAGGTGCTGACCTGACAAGCTAAGTGCTTAGCAGCAGAAAAGCAAGAATTGATTGTGCATTCATGATCTCTAATTCTGCACTTACAGTCTACATTAAGTAAACTTGCTTTCCTCTGTATAAGCCTTTCCTACTAACGCTTTCTACAGCGTTTGGTGCGGGGGGGGGGGGGGGGGGAAACAGGCTGCTCAGCTCATTAAAGACTTGTTAAAGGCTGCTAAGTAGGGACACGTTATAGATGATTTGATCAGTGAGTCGCAGAGAGAGCAGAGGATTTCTAACTTGTGATTATTTGACTGTCCTCAGAGGATTGTACTGTAGGACTTTGGGAGGGCAGCAGTGAGTTGCAATAAGAGAATTCAGAATAAAAATATGTTTCAACATACCCAGAGACATGTAGCTCAGCACCACACTTCACCACGTTGCAACACAAACATTAAGCAGTAGCTCCTCTTGAACCACAATCCACAGTTGCTGACTCCAGCTGTTTCTAACATTGCTGAGTGTATATTTTGAATCGCAATACTATGGTAGCACTTTCAAAGCAGGGGCACCTTAAAGTAATAATAATATAATAATTTATAAACGATTCATAATAAACAACAATTATATAGCACCTTTTCACGTAAAAATAAACATCTCAAAGCCCGTAAATAACACTGAAAGGAAATTAAGTGAATGATACTCTACTGTATAGTCTTTTAAATTGTTTCAATAAATGCCTTTGTCTGGACATTGCAGCCTAGATAAAGCTGAGCAAACGGTTAAGTTTAGCATGGTATATTATCTTTAGTTTATAACTGGCTATGTCAAATGGCTCATGGAGTTATTTATCAAGCTAGATGTGGAATAGAATTTAAAACAACTATTTTGTCGTAGGCTCAGAACTATTAAAATTATTTTACTAATGACTATCAGAATCCAGCTTCTTCCAAACATTAACATGCGGTAACGTATATTCATAAAAAGACATTTCCTTTATCCATTATTCTACATAAATGAATATGGAGAATTTTGGCTTTCAAAACAATACACTTGACAGATATGCAATTAACTGGAGTAAAGTACTTAACTCTCTGAGTAAAGTGTTGAATGGATATTCATCACAGATTTTTCATTTGCTGGGCATTTATTGCAATTCTTTAGTGAAATGTATATCTAGTCTGTCACCTTTTGGTTAAAATTACAATGGTTTCCAATTATGAATTCTATGTGTAAATGTGTTTCTTTCAACTGAAACTTAAAGGGGAGGTGTGATTTTTTAATGAGAACAAAATGTATGCAATCTCTGCAGGGAATATGAAATAAATTAGAGACGGGTAAACTCACCCAGTCCTGCTGCCAACTGGATCGCCTGGAATAAAGTACATCTGACCTATCCTGGTGCTGGGGGATGTGTTCAGGATGGATGGAGGGCAGGTGGTGGTAATAATAATAATTATAAGATAGGGGAAGGAAGATGACCAAAGATGCAGAGAAAGAGGGTCTTAAGGCATGCCTTGAAGGAGGCAGGGGAGGGAGCGAGGCTGAGGGATTGTGTTAGGGAGTTGGGGGCAGAGAGGCTGAGGATCTAACGCTGATGATGGGGCAGGCCAGGCCGGGAGGGGGACATGGAGTGGGCCCTAGCCCACTGAGTGGAGGGAATGGACAGGGTTTAAATGGAGTAACATACCCCAGTGACAGCCCTAAACACATCGCTTACAGAAAACACTCAAGTCTATCCGTTGCCCCAGGCAAAACTTCAGTGTGTTGTCCCCCTCCTACCACCTAAGAAGTTCAATAGCTTTAGCAAGAGAGATGAATTTACATCAAAACGCCTACAGGTTGCCATTGGCGCTTGCACACAGCACTCGCTGCATTAAAATAAATCGCTTCTCCCAGAAATCTGCTTCTCTAGGTTGCTGCTGAGTTTGCCTATAGCTAGAGTGACATCTGGCTACTTTTATTCCAATTAATACACAGATATCAGGAACAGATGAAAAAAAGAGCTTTTTATCCCACGCATCAAAGTTGTGAAAGCCAGCCGGTAGGTTAGTTATCTAGTAAACCAGAATGGAATCATATGTAAGGGTGAAATCTGTGATATGTCTGCGTGTACTTCTTGTGCTAGTTAAGAGAACCAGCGTGTTAAGGAACACAGCAAACTTTATCTCCTAACTCTCACAAAGATGAATGAAAATCTTAAGCCAAAGATTGCCTACCAATTACACAGATACCAATGTGCACTTCACAGTAAATCTTAGGAAGCTCTTTAGGACGTCCTTGTGACATGAGAAGCGTTGCACTTTCACCAATACTACACTAATAATCATCGCATCTGGTATAGCACCTTGTCAGGTCGGAAGGACGTCTCAAATACCGATACATGTACGTTTATTAATATATTATTATCTATTATTGTTATGAAGGGGTTGCTAAAGTGTTGAATCCACTATCTCCCGGATTCAATTCACTATACGCAAACGCAAGGCAGGTCCCTCTATTTCAGTGGTTCCCAACCTCAGGTTCCCAAATCAGGGTCGTGGAGGTATCCTCAGTAGGGTCACGAAAGGTCATCAGAATTTTTTTCCCCCCACTTTTAATGAAGAAAATGCTTTTTTAATGCTTAACAAAAGCTTTTAACACTAAAAAACAATGCAACACTGCCGACCAATTTGTATATAGAGCGTACTGTACGTAGGAGTTGCGCTGAGTCCACAAAACAGACGGAGATAACATTTTGGCTGAGCTGAGCTTCAGTCGCGATATCGCCCCTAGTTGTGCGAGGACCAGTGGAAGGCTAATTTGGGACGCAGCAAAAAAAACTTTGGGTCGCGAGGACCTGCTATTGGTTAATTTAGGACGCAGCAAAAAAAAGTTGGGAACCACTGCTCTAGTTGCTAATTAACATTGAAGCTTGATGGCCCAATGTTAGATTTGTCAATTCCCAGCTATTTTGCTGGTGAGGGTTTGATCACCCGGGGTAAACTGACAGCCCGAGCACGTCACATTTGGCAGCTGTACCTGTTCCATTACAATCTCTCAGCTGTCTTGGAGAACTATTTCTATAAGGGGAGCTGGTTATAGAAACAAGGAAGGGGAAATCCCTTTCCACTGAGAATTGCATTTTTTTTGTTCCTTAATTCCAGATGTGTGATTCTTCTTGTTCCGCATTCAAGAAGGAAAGTCATCTACTGTAATGATGCACCTCTTAAGATGTTCCAATTTCCCTATGCTGTAGTCCAGCAATTACTCTGAATTACTTTTTTCTGACACAAACTATTCCTTATCAGTTTAAATCCCCAAGGACAATCCTTTCAGGCTCGAGCTTCACAACCTTTCATCACATCCCCACATGAAGATCTTTCCAAACTTTTCACCGTCTTCAGAAAATCATCTGTTTTCAGGACAACCTTTTCAGACTCTGCATCATTCCAACTGGTTCTTCCCCCCGGCAACTCAAAGCATCTTTTTAATCTGCATATCCAACTTGTTAAAAGCTTGTTTGAGAAACTCGCCATTCTTCTCGCTAGCATTTGGAGAAACAGACTGCTCGGCTCATTAAAGACTTGTTAAGGGCTATTAAGCAGCAACAAGTTATAGATTATTTGATTGGTGAGGCATGGAGAGAGCAGCGGATTTCTAACGTGTGATTATTGGGTTGTCCTCAGGAGATTGTACCGTGGGAATTCGAGACAGCAGCAGTGAGTTGCGACAAGAGAATTCAAAGTAAAAATGATACGTTTCAACACAAGTAGTCCAGCACCACACTTCACCACACCACAGCGCATACATTAAAGAGCAGCTCTTGAACCATAGACCACAGTCACTGACTCCAACTTTTTCTAATATTGCTCAGTGTATATTTGGAAACACAATAGTATGGTAGCACTTTCAAATCAGGGGCACCTTACAGTTCAGAAACAATTCAAGCTGCATAAGCTGCAATTATACAGCACCTTTTCGCATAAAAATAAACGTCTCAAAGCCCCCAAATAACATTGATGGGAAATGAAATGAATGATACTTTTCTACACAGGTGGCATTGTGGTCATCCCAGCAATTTCCCATAAACAACCACCCTCGAACATTCTCTCACAAGATCATTAACTACTGTGCAAACTAGTGTTAAGGTCCTGAACTTTCTCATGGTGGTGAGGGAGGGGGGTGGAGGGTTTGCAAAACCATCTGAAAAACATTCCCAGATTGGCTTTCTATTAGGCATTAGTCTCCTTCCTCAGCAAGATCTTTGGTTTCCCTTCTGCTCACCCAAAGCCAGCTGCTTGCACTGGAAAATAATAATAGAACTGACTAATCAAGCCAGTTTTTTAAAAAAAATTTAAAAGAGCTTCAGAGAATAGTATATAATGTAAAGATCTCTGTGTAAAACTTTAAAATGAATCCTGAAGGTTAATTAATAGAATTGTCTGCTACCAGATGGTGCTTGATTATCATGTGACATAAAAACACCCATCTGTGGTCTATATCCGCTCATTTATTTGCAAATTAGCCTTCAAGATTCCTCTAGGTGACTAAACTATTTGGAAAACTCCAAAGATTTTCTTCTTGTTATACTAATCAGACCAATATATTAAATTCTAACATTAAAAATGGGTTCCATCTTAGCACCACATTTTCTTCTCCTTGTAAAGTGCTATTAGATTTGAATTCAGCATCGGACTACATGAGCCAAAGCTCTAATGCGGGTAAACACTGAGAAAACATTGGTTAATCTAGTTTATTGCCATGAAAGTTTTATTGTTTGATCTTAAAAACAAGTAGGAATGTGGGCCAGCTTTTATCTCTTAAGGCAAACAGTTCCAGTCAGCTATAATGGAGTCTCACAGAAGCTCACACATCTGTTAAACGGTACTTGAAGCAGATGCTTTTTCCACAGCACCATGCAGTGGCACACCAAAGTTACAGCCAGCGGACAAACATGCCAATGGCACTTCATTGGAGAAGCAACAGGACCTCTCACCCCTCATAGCACTGAGCTCAATGTGACTAGAGCATATCCATGCTGGGCAAAATATGTCTTTTAAGGGGAGCTGGTTATAGAAACAAGGAAGGGGAAATCCCTTTCCACTGAGAATTGCATTTTTTTTGTTCCTTAATTCCAGATGTGTGATTCTTCTTGTTCCGCATTCAAGAAGGAAAGTCATCTACTGTAATGATGCACCTCTTAAGATGTTCCAATTTCCCTATGCTGTAGTCCAGCAATTACTCTGAATTACTTTTTTCTGACACAAACTATTCCTTATCAGTTTAAATCCCCAAGGACAATCCTTTCAGGCTCGAGCTTCACAACCTTTCATCACATCACCACATGAAGATCTTTCCAAACTTTTCACCGTCTTCAGAAAATCATCTGTTTTCAGGACAACCTTTTCAGACTCTGCATCATTCCAACTGGTTCTTCCCCCCGGCAACTCAAAGCATCTTTTTAATCTGCATATCCAACTTGTTAAAAGCTTGTTTGAGAAACTCGCCATTCTTCTCGCTAGCATTTGGAGAAACAGACTGCTCGGCTCATTAAAGACTTGTTAAGGGCTATTAAGCAGCAACAAGTTATAGATTATTTGATTGGTGAGGCATGGAGAGAGCAGCGGATTTCTAACGTATGATTATTGGGTTGTCCTCAGGAGGTTGTACCGTGGGAATTCGAGACAGCAGCAGTGAGTTGCGACAAGAGAATTCAAAGTAAAAATGACACGTTTCAACACAAGTAGTCCAGCACCACACTTCACCACACCACAGCGCATACATTAAACAGCAGCTCTTGAACCATAGACCACAGTCACTGACTCCAACTTTTTCTAATATTGCTCAGTGTATATTTGGAATCACAATAGTATGGTAGCACTTTCAAATCAGGGGCACCTTACAGTTCAGAAACAATTCAAGCTGCATAAGCTGCAATTATACAGCACCTTTTCGCATAAAAATAAACATCTCAAATCCCCCAAATAACATTGATGGGAAATGAAATGAATGATACTTTTCTGCACAGGTGGCATTGTGGTCATCCCAGCAATTTCCCATAAACAACCACCCTCGAACATTCTCTCACAAGATCATTAACTACTGTGCAAACTAGTGTTAAGGTCCTGAACTTTCTCATGGTGGTGAGGGAGGGGGGTGGAGGGTTTGCAAAACCATCTGAAAAACATTCCCAGATTGGCTTTCTATTAGGCATTAGTCTCCTTCCTCACTAAGATCTGTGGTTTCCCTTCTGCTCACCCAAAGCCAGCTGCTTGCACTGGAAAATAATAATAGAACTGACTAATCAAGCCAGTTTTTTAAAAAAAATTTAAAAGAGCTTCAGAGAATAGTATATAATGTAAAGATCTCTGTGTAAAACTTTAAAATGAATCCTGAAGGTTAATTAATAGAATTGTCTGCTACCAGATGGTGCTTGATTATCATGTGACATAAAAACACCCATCTGTGGTCTATATCCGCTCATTTATTTGCAAATTAGCCTTCAAGATTCCTCTAGGTGACTAAACTATTTGGAAAACTCCAAAGATTTTCTTCTTGTTATACTAATCAGACCAATATATTAAATTCTAACATTAAAAATGGGTTCCACCTTAACACCACATTTTCTTCTCCTTGTGAAGTGCTGTTTGATTTGAATTCAGCATCGGACAACATGAGCCAAAGCTCTAATGCGGGTAAACACTGAGAAAACATTGGTTAATCTAGTTTATTGCCATGAAAGTTTTATTGTTTGATCTTAAAAACAAGTAGGAATGTGGGCCAGCTTTTATCTCTTAAGGCAAACAGTTCCAGTCAGCTATAATGGAGCCTCACAGAAGCTCACACATCTGTTAAACGGTACTTGAAGCAGATGCTTTTTCCACAGCACCATGCAGTGGCACACCAAAGTTACAGCCAGCGGACAAACATGCCAATGGCACTTCATTGGAGAAGCAACAGGACCTCTCACCCCTCATAGCACTGAGCTCAATGTGACTAGAGCATATCCATGCTGCTGGGCAAAATATGTCTTTGCTTTGCTCACTTCTGTTACGGCCATGTTGATATGTACTTTGTAATTTGATGCTTCGTTAAGATTACTAACTCTTATGTCTGACCAGGAGTTAAACACTCACCTTTCAGTGTGCTTTCTAAGATGTGCGAGAGTTTTAAAATTCCTCCTTAACAGCCTTTATATCAAAGTCTTATTGAAATAAACCAAGCTCGCTCCGCATTTTTGCTAAAGATTTCAACTCCAGCGACTAATGTTTTCACTCACAACATACTGTAACACAGTATTTCCACTTTATAGTACAGTATATCCTGTGAAGTGTGTTTAGATGTCTCAATGACATGAAAGGTGCTGTATCAAATGCAAGGATTAAGAGATTGGAGAGCAGAGACTAGTACTGTATTAATCATGGAGAGCTCAACATTTAAACCCAGCCCTACATACCACACACAGCACACCTACTTACAAAACAATTTAAATGAAGTCAGTGAGTTCAGAGATATCCGATCTTTGTCTCAGTTTAATCTTTCCCAGTCTATTCAGTTGAATGGGACATGTTCCCTCGATTCACTCTGTTGAGTTTATTTACCTCTCTTCACATTATTTCATGAAACATATATATGGAGGCTATATTCTCTGCCACAATCATGCAGAAAGTATTATGGTTACCAAGGCAACTTTAGAGGATTATGCTTCAGGCAGATCTGTTCATAGAACAGTGCGTTTGAGTTGGAACAACATGAAAGATGGATTAGGAAGTCCGTTTGTCATTAAATAGCTGAATAAGGGAATGCCATTCCCTTGGGACTGTAATTCCTGTGGGGATGCTTCTCGCCTGACAGTTAACTAGAGTTTCGGAAAGATTTTGTTCTCAATATTCCATTGGTATTGGAGCCCCGAATGGCTGGTCCCAGCATACTTCGGTGTGCACACTTTCAAGCACGGTTTTGATTTTGAGTTGCCCACATTAGACACAGGAATCCGCTGCTGATAAAGAAAGGCTGGAGACAGCTCAGGAAGGAAAGAATAACACACGTGGATACCCTGCACACGTGCCACACTGGGAAAGACCTCCGTCGTCATTTGTAATCCAATCTAAAGAATGACCATCTGAGGTACAAATACCAGTTTGCTTCAATATACCACAACGCAATTTGTGTTTGCACAGCACCTTTCATGTCGAATGAGTCAAGCACCCAATGATTCCTGTAAATAAAAAAGTGTGCTTATGCACATTAGGCAAAATAAGAACTATATTGCAGTTCTAGAATTTTGCTAATTTGGGATTAGTGTGGGCGCACACATTCACATTTTGGTTGAAGCTTTAAGGGATTCCTATTCCTATTCTTTGTGCCTTCGTAGCTTCTAATAATAATAATAATCCTTGCATTTGATATAGTGCTCTTCACGTCTTCTAGACGTCTCAAAGCGCTTCACAGAATATGCTGCAAAGTTAATTGACTGTATATTTGCAGGAGAAACGCAGCAGCCAATTGCACACAGCAATGTCCCACAAACCGGCTTGAAATGGATTGAAATTATGATTTTTTTTTAAAAGGTAGTATTATTATTAGGAATGTGGAGTAAGGAAAATTGCCCAAGGTTTCGCCCTGCCGGGAATTGAACCCAGGTCTCTCGCTTGCAAGGTGAGTGCTCTAACCACTGAGCTGCAGGACTCCACAGTAATATCAAGCTATCAAAAACCATCAAGTCCTGATATTATTTTTGGATTTCAAATTAAAGACAGAAGGATGTAACAAAACATACTAGTTAGTTTAATCTGAGTTCTCGCATTGAAGGGAAAAAGCACAAATCTACAGATGGAAAAATTATTGAGATGTTAATGAGATCTTGTAAATTGGGTTATCCAACAATAGTCAAGTGAATTCAACACAAATTGATGAGATTTCACAATGAAGCACAACAAATGGAATCAACTTTGCATTCCACATAATTTTCATTTAAAAGAGTAATGGTTTGAAAGAGACATCCTGTGTGGAAAGCCCACTGAAGGACATTTGTGAAAGCCCATTCGTTTTTATATTATACACACAGGAAGATACACACAGTTGCTGATTTTAATATGGTATAATTCTATTAGTCCATAATTACTATTTCCTAACCTTCACAGATTGAAGCCTAATAATAATCTCTCCAAATTTGTTTTTTAAAATTGGTCATTTCAATCCATAACTATTTGTAGGTGTCTGCTGGGCGCAATTGGCTGCTGCAAAGTGTACATTTGCTGAAATGTACACTTTATTTTGAGTTGTGATTAGATAAGGTCTAAATAATATCACAGTAATATCTGTAGAAACATAGAAAAACAGAAGTAGGGGCGTAAAGCCTATTCTAGCAGTCTATTAGATATCAATAAATATTTTAATCCCATTGTCTCGCTCTGTCGATTGCTATTTTAAACATCTCTATCGATTCTGGTCTCCCCGGCCTTCTGGAGCAGATCATTCCACATCTTCCCAATCCTCTGCGTGAAGATGGTTTCTTCACCTCATTTCTAACCGTCCGCGTTCTGATTTGAAGGTGATTCCTCCCCGCCACCCCCAAATTGTCAAGGATTACTCTAACATGTTCAACATCATGGTTGCCAGGGTAACGCCAGGTGACAGATCTTTTATTAAGAATATCCACGAGCAGCAGGTGCTGAGAAAGATTGTGTTAGAAGGCTGCTTAATTGTTTGCGGTGAAACAGAAATGGTCTGTTCTATTATAAGACCACAGTCTGATCCTGCTTTTCAGTCTCCAGAGATAGTTTTGAAGGCAGCAGCTGCTATATTCAGGTGCACAGGTGAAAATTCATAATTCAGACATTACAATGGAACGAACAAGCCGTGACAAAATATTTTACAAAAATGCTATTATACCGCGATAATTCTAAAACCAATTATTATTTGTGTGCTGTTAGTTAATTTCTTGTAGGCTGTTACTGTAAGGAGAAACCACAGAAGGCAAGCACACAATACTGAAGGCATGAGGGTTCCTCACTCAATGAAACATTATTAAATGTTCTTTTACAGATTTTAATGCAGAGATTTGCTGGGTCTAGATTTGCTCTGTTGACAACATTTGAGAGCCTTCAGAATTTAGCAAATTCTTATTTGCAGCCTTAGTTATGAAAGAAGTTTTCTGTAAGGAGAGGCAAATATTTTGTAAATGTAAATATGATTAAGTTGTGAATAACTATTATTCCCAGTTATTCTGCACTTTTTCCAATGGTTTAATTAGTCCAATAGACTGTATATATGTGGATGAAATGCGGCAGCCAATTGCACACAGCAGTGCCCCACAAACAATCGTGGATTGAAATGACCAATTTATTATCGTGTTTTTTTGAGAGATTATTATCAGGCGCGTGGAATAAGAAAATTTGCCCAAGGTTTCACCCTGCCTGAAATCAAGCCCACGTATCTGGCTTTCAAGGCGAGTGCTCTAACCACCGAGGCAGTGGGACTGTCACCCAAATCTCCTCATCTAATCCCATTCCTTGACTTGCTACCTAATATTCCTCTTTCAAAGTATTTATCTCATTCTTTTCAAAACAGATTTTATGGACTTTCCTCCAACCAAGGTCAGTGATGTACTCCATACTCCAACCAGCTGCCATGTGATCTCTTCATAGAATGGAAATGTTAAAAACCTTAGTTAAAAATCTCAACATTGCTTAATTTTTAAGTGTTCAGTTGCTTAAAGAGCATGGACAGGAAAATAAAGTTGGAATATGGCATGAATTAGAAGTGAATAATTATGTTGATGTGATGTCAAATATTGTAGCCAAGTTACAATTTTACATAGTAGAGAGGGTGACTTTTGGAAAGCCAAGTAATACATGGAGCAGAAGTAAATATTTTTCGACTGCAATATTAGATTTTTTTATCTCAGCCTTTTGCATGATAATAAGTTTACAGAAGCAGCAGAGGGAATTGAAGTGATACTTGGATTATTTAGGGGCCGGGACAATTGGTGACATCTCACTTTCAACAGCATCTGAATCCTGACACGTCTCCCTCTACCCCGGCTTGTTAAATCCCAGGATACAATTCTCTATTGGTTTCACAAATGTATCTTTTGCACTGCTCTCTTCCCCAGAAACCATGTCATCCAGATTGTGCGCAAACATTGATGACTATACACATCTCTGAGTCTTCAAACCAATTTATTTTATGTAAACCACAGGCATATACAGCAACAACAAAGTTTGATGCATGTTAGTTACGATACAATATACATTCAACCGTGATAAATAATTATACAATTATAATGACCAAAACCAAAGATAAAATGAGCACAATTTCTCTGGGTATTCTCTGCCTGCATGTTCCTGGTATGATTTTCTTCAGTCCTTTGTAGAATGTTCCTGCTTGCGCAAAGAAGCAATCTTTTGTATTCCAGCATATGCCATCAGTGTCTTCATCAATGGATAGTGACCTGCTTTATATATCCTGTCCTTTACCCCCCACCCCCACCACCCCTTCATTGGCACCCAAACTTAAAGCCAGTCTCCCTCAATCTCTGGAACCAACCCTCAATACACAATGCCTCTCAGCAGCCACACCTCAACAAGCCCTGGCACACACTGATTCGGAAACTGAACTGAACCAGCGCTGTCAGACACTGACTCTGGGCAGCTAAAGTGAACCAGGCCTGACCAGACACTAATTCTGCAGCTAAACTGAACTAGCTCTGACACACACTCCTCTCAGCAGCCACACTCAACCAGCCCTGGAAAACACTGACAGCATCTACATTGAACAACACCCCACAGACAATGATTATGCAAACACACTAGCGAAGCCCAGGCACACATGGACTCTCAACAATGCACTGTACTAGCCCTGGCACATACTAACTCAGTATCAACACTAAATCAGCCTTGGTGGAAACTGAACCAGCCCCTAAAGTACACTGATCCTCAGCACCTACACTGAAACAGCCGGGGTCCGCTCGATAGTCCGAAGGTTCGATAGTCCGAAGGTTCTTTAATCCGAAGGTTCGATAGTCCAAACCGAAAATGAAATAAGGTTTGTTAATCCGAACATTTGGTGCGATAGTCTGAAGGTTCATTAGTCCAAAGGTTAGGGTTAGAGTTAGAGTTATGGTTAGGGCTAGGGGAAGCTTCGGACTAACGAACCTTCGGACTAACGAACCTTCGGGCTATCGAGCGGTAACCGAAACAGCCGTGGCAGACACTACTGACAACAACAAAATTACATCTGTGCAATGCCTTTGAGCAGCCAAACTGAACCAGCGTTGACACTCACTGATCTCAGCAACTGCACTAAACCAGCTCTGTCAGACACCAAGTCTCAGCAGTTACACTGAACCAGTGCTGACAGATACTGACTGTGCAACCACATTAATCCAGCTGTGACACCCACTGATATCAGCAGCCACACTGAACCAGCAGATACCAACAGATACCGACTTTCTGCAGCTACACACTGAACACAAAACCAGCGCTGCAGATACCGATTCTGGGCAGCTACACTGAACCACTGCTGTCAGATGCTGATTGTAGTTAAACTGATCTAGCCCTGCCCCTCACTATCACAGTACTGTACCAACACTAAACCATCTCTGGCACATACTCAACTTAGCGGCTAAGCTAAACCAGCCCTGGAAAACACTGACAGCAACTACACTGAACAACACCCCACAGACAAGGATTGTATACACACACGAGCGAAGCCCAGGCACACTGCAGTGGCAGATCCTGACTCTTCAGCTCCTCTGAACCAGCGCTGTCAGACACTGACTCTGGGCAGCTGAATGGAATTATTCAGTCTTTCCAAATGTGCAACTCTATCCCAGAGTCTCTCCGACTCCCTCCCTCCCCGCATCTCAAACCCATGTTTTCTGTCATTTTTACCGACAACTGACACCCAGGCTGCTCCCATCCTTCAGTGATCAATGTCCAAAGTTGACGTCCCTTCAATGTACTCACCTCACTATTGGAGGTTGAGCTTCCAGGCATTCTGTCTGTGTGTTTTGGAACTCTGATCAGCCCGACTCTGGAACAGCATCGCTGGGTCGCTCTGAAATCTGTCCTCCCGTATCACAGTGGTTGATGTCCATCCAAACCAGCAGCTCCATCCCCGAGTTAGTTCCCACTGCAGGACTGCAGCCCGGAGTCACTTCCCACAACATAACTCCATCCCGGAGTACCTTCCCTCAACCTAACTCCATCCCGGAGTTCCTTCGAACAAGCAAACTCCATCCCGGAGTCCATTGACACTCTGCAACTCCATCCCGGAGTACCTTCCCTCAACTGAACTCCATCCCGGAGTCCTCTCCCATTGAAAACTCCATCCTGGAGTCTACTCTAACAAACAAACTCCATCCCGGAGTCCTTTCCCACTGTCCAACGCCTGAAAGCACTTCACAGAATATATTGTGAAATGGATTTATCAACAATAATAATGTACTATGAAGTGAATTCATCAACATTAAGAATACACTGAAGTGAATTTGAAATAAAATAATAATTTTAGGATTTCACCTCACTTTTATTGTTCACCTGTATGTGGGAATGAGTTTTTATCTTACCCTTCATAAGTCGTATAATTGTCTAAGTGGTACTCGATTTAAAAAAAAATTATTTTGTGCTGCATTCGGTAGAAATATATAATTGCATTCACACTAAAGTTGAATTGCACAATTTTGTCCCCAACAAGGCTCCCTGTTTATATAAAAAGGATACACAATACCTCAACCTCAACCTTATTTTTTTAAAAAACAGCTCTTCCATTTGTGTGTTTTATATACAATAAATTGTGGCAGCTGTTGTTTTTAAACAGGATTGTCCCACTGACTTTAGGTGGGAAATACTGTCAGCTTTCCCACCTAAAGGCTTCCACGACTTTTCTCCTCACGTTCTGTGGCCTCTCACAATTTTGTGCCACATTCTCACCAGAGATAAATAATTCTATACCTGATAAATTTGAAACACTCAATTTTATCTCCTTACAAGATAGCTTTTTTTTTATATAAAGATACATTTTCTTATATAAAGATAACAGTTTATATAATAATAATAATCCTTGCATTTGATACAGCACATTTCACATCCGCTAGATGCCTCAAAGCGCTTCACAGAATACACCTTAAAGTGAACTGAGTATATATTTGTGGCCTAAACGTGGCAGCCAATTGAGCCCAGCAGTGTTCCGCAAACAATTGTGGATTGAAAAATTAACAATTTATTATTCTTTTTTTTCTTGAGGGATTGTTGTCAAGCTTGTGGAGTAAGGAAACTTGCCCAAGGTTTCACCTGATTGGCAAAACTTGGCCAAGTATCAAAAGGAGCAAAGCTCCCAATTGTGTTTAATTTACAATATGTGAACATGGCTCCAACCTCAATATTTTACATTAAATGAGTGGTTCTATAGACAGTAATATATACAGATATATATGTAAGTGAATATACTTTACAGTATATTCTGTGAAGCGCTTTGTAACATCTCGATGATGTGATCAGGCGCTTTATACAAGTTAAGGGACTGGTATTATTATTTTTATTTTATAATATGAGAATGATTATCCTCGCGTTCGATGTGGCGCCTTATCGCGTCCTTGAGACGCCTCAAAGCGCTTCACGGGATATACAGAATGAAGTGTAGTGACTGTTTATTTGTGGGCCACAAGCAATGGTTCGGAGTTTGCCCAGCAAACAGCTCAGACATACCGGCGCCAACACAAGGTGGTGGAGCGAACCTTGGGGGGAACCACCCCCAGCCCCCCCCCCTCCCAACAGGTGAGCAAAGTGACACGCGGACCGTGTAGAGCCAACCGCGTCAGTCTCTGGTCCCCCTCACTGCCAACTGTTTACCTGATGTCACCGAGGACGGGGCAAGTGGGGAATGGGAATGAGTTGGTGAGTAAGTGTGTCTATAGGTGTGTGTGTGTTGTGTGTGTGTCTTCCTTCCCATGGGATAGTGTGTCTATGTCTCCATAAGTGAGTGTGTGTCCATGAGTGAGTGTGTCTATGTGTGTGTCTCTCTCCATGAATGTGTGTGTCTCTCTCCATGAGTGAGTGTGTCTATGAGTGTGTGTCTCCATGAGTGAGTGTGTCTATGTGTGTGCGTGTCTTCATGAGTGAGTGTGTCTATGTGTGTGTGTGTGTCTCTCTCCATGAGTGAGTGTGTCTATGTGTGTGTGTGTGTCTCTCTCCATGAGTGAGTGTGTCTATGTGTGTGTGTGTCTTCATGAGTGAGTGTGTCTATGAGTGTGTATCTCCCCATGAGTGAGTGTGTCTATGTATGTCTCCATGTGTGTGTCTCTGTGAGTGTCTGTGAGTGAGTGAATCTGTGAGTGTGTTTCTGTGTGATTGAGTATCTATGTGTGAGTGTCTCTATGTCTGATTGAATGTCTCTATGTGTGTGTCAGTATCTCTATGAGTGAGTGTCTATGTGTGAGTGTGTCTGTGTGAGTACGGTATCCGTATGTGTCTTTGTGTCTCCTATATGTGAGTGTCTGTCTGTGTTATACTGTCTGTGTGACTGCATGTCTACGTGTGTGTGTATATCTGAGAATGTCTGTGATTGTGTGTGTGTACGTCTCTCTCTGTGTCAGGTTGCAGTGCTGGGCACCGGGAGATAGGAGGTGATGAACCTACTGTAGCCCTGCAATTTGGATACTGGGCTTTGATGTCAGTTTCTGTTAAAGAAGAAATTAATTAAAGTGCTTTGCAGAAATCTATTATTTCCTCGAGTTTCATTTTTAATCAATATAGTATAAAAACAAAGGTTAACATTAAAATATACCTCAATACACAAATCAACCCCCTTCAATTTTCCCCAAAGATCCATAAAATATGAAGTTATCATCAATTCCTAAACGGCAACATACTAAACAGGTGGGAAGAATAAAAAGAAACACATATAAATCTCTTTTACCCAATTCCATTTATTTGAGATCAGCTCAATATCAAAAACAAGGAGTCCCGCCAAATGCCCTTGCACTTTCACCTCCATACAGTCAAAACACGGAATGTTAGTCATCTTATATCGCTTGTGACTTATTCACTTCACTTGTAAAGAAATGTACATAACATTTTCATGCAGTCTTTAATCTCTATAATAGATGATGTAAAGCAGCCAGGGGAAAAAAAAAATCCAGAATTCAGAAAATGCAGCACATTTAAAAACGTTCATTTCGAAGCAGAACAATACAGAAGAGGTTGACGGGTCTGTCACTGGCATGCGTGTGTATCATACACTTTAACCGGCACTTTCATTCATTCAGCAAGCGGCAAACACAAAAGTATTATAGAATCTTATACTACAGAAAGAGGCCATTTGATCCATCTTGTCTGTGCCAGCTATTTGAAAGAACTATCAGATTAGTCCCACTCCACCACTCTTACTGCATAGCCCTGCAAATTTATATTTCAAATCATTTTTAAAAGTCTCTCTGCATAAACATTTTTGAATTTTTTTGTCAAATTTGTTAGGAATCACCTTACAGTATTTTTTAGGAACTGAGTCTGTGTGAGGCACCGCTCGGTCTCTTCAACCTCCTCCCTCCTCCCTCCCGTTAATCGTTCCTATGCAGCCGATACATTAATTTGAGGTCTGGAGCATTCTGCCTACTTCTTTTATATATCAAGTTTGTTGTTCTGCTAATAAATTACTCAAAAACTACGAAATAAACAAATTTACAGCACAGAACAGAAAGGCATTTAGTCTATCGTGTTTTTGTAGAGCAATTCTTTTCAGTCTCATTTAGCTGCCCTTCCCCAATACCCCAATACCCCTGCTAAATTCCTTTTTACCAATCTGTCTAGCTCCCTCTTAAAAGCTAAAATGAAATCTGCTGTTCCCTTCAGGGTAATCCATACCCTAACCACTCTGAGTGAAAAATGATTCCTAATCTAATCAATTCAGATCTTTTTAGTTGCCTACCGCTCGGGAAACTTGAAATTCCACCTGGTCTCATCCCATAAAGATAATTTGATCAGTGGGAGGATTGGGGCAATGTTCCAGATTACGACAAATTTAAGGAATTTCCCATAATTCGGAGGAGCTCTCCGACAAAATGATCATAGCAGTGCCCCACAAACAGTCGTTGATTGAAGTGACCCAATTAAAAAAAATTAGAAGAAATTATTACCACCAGAAAATCAATCGTCAAATAACTAACAACCAGGTTCCTACTTACTGCTGGGTAAACAGAGGTATGTGGAGTAAGGAAACTTTCCCAATATTTTGCTCCAGGTCTCCCGTGAGGCAAGAGCTCAAACCACTGAGCTCTTGTGAGGCAATTGCTCAAGACTCCACGGAGATTACTGTCTTATTTCACTACTATGTACTTTCCTCAAGTGAAACCGTTCATTTCTATGTATTGTCTAACCTGCGTTGGAATTCTGACAAATATATATGTTATTGACAATTTAATAGGCACATGACCACAATGAGATGCTAAAACGTGGACTGGGGTAACAGCTAATTAACTAACATGGAAAGCTATCGCAAGCAATTATTTTTGCTGTTTCACTATATAATTAACAGCATTTGAACATGGATAATAGCTCAACGTTTTAGATCCCAAATGCCACCTTGATAGCCGTATGGACAATTTTAAAGAGTATGTGTTGGCCTCAAGTTACAAACCTAGAAATGCCTCATTTTATAAAACATATCAGCTCCAAGCATCAAACACACAGCAGCTATAGTGCAAAGATGGGTTTTGTAGTTCAGTACATTGGGAAGGGTATCTTTAGGCGAGCAACACCAAACTTCCCCCCACCGCTCCATCATCCCTTCTCTTCCCAATGTGTGCACAAATGGAGATTGTGAAAGTGTCGGTGCTATAAAGATCTTTAGATAAGAGACCAACAATCCTCTGCCATGATGGTGCAGTGTGCAACTGGCTTAATTGTCCTCCGCAACTTTGGAGGAGTTACTGATGGATTTTATTCAAAGTGCTTTGTCTTGTGGGTTGAAGGTGAACGGCTGAAAATAAGTGCAAGATAGGATGATTCTGCCTGAACCAGCTCAGAAGACAGTATAATTCGATTTAACTACCAGCTGTTTTTCTAGCTCATATTTCTTTTTATATTAAGCATTAGCTAAAGGGTAAACCAAATTTGTTAATGGTAGAGAATGAATCTTGAATGTTTGAAGTACGGTTGTCTTGAAGTTGGGAGCTCAGCGTCGGTGGCAGAGTTGATTACCTGCTGGTAACGTCTGCACAACACACATCAGCAGCTCAATGCAAATCACACCATCAATTTCTCCGTTGGGATGGATTATAATAATATCACTCGGCATAATCTATCAGATAACCTTTCATCAAGAATCATACAAAACATATAACCGGCAACTGTGACATCGCTGCAGGAAAACCCTTTGTGGAGTATTGTTCTAGCATTCTCAAAGATTTCCATTTTACGATAAGACTGGAAAACCGCCAATGACAACATTAATCAGAGGCAATTATGCCAATCAGATTGAGAGCAACATTGGTGTCTATACACATCTCTGACAGACTTCAAACCAATCTAAGTATTTTTTATGACCAACAGACTTAAGATAGCGTATACAGTAGCAACAAAGTTTGGTACAACACATACAACATATATTCAGTCATGATGAATGACCATAGCTAATTTTAACCAATTCTACCAAGCGTTCAAAAGAGTGAGCACAGTATTTCCTTCATCCCCGACTGTTGATATGAAGCCTTGCACTAGTTTACAGACAGCTCCAATTGTGCAGGAGTGATATCCTCATCTGCTGTAGATCACAACTCATTGTGAAGCATTCCCACAAGATTTCATCTTCATAAACAAAACCAAAAGGAAATAGCTGCTAGATTTCTAAATTGCTGTAATGGGATTGTTTCTTCTTCACAAAAGAGTGGGAATGCCAAAGAGAAGGACGCATTTATATACAGTATAAGAGATAATGTAGAGAATTCTAGCTGGCTGAAAAAACACAAGGTCCAGCGTAAGTAGAAATACTGTTCACTCAACTAAGTAGCATTCACGTTTACACTTAATGCAATCACTTAATATGCACTGTACTATTCTATATTAAAATTGACTGTAACTACTGTATAGTATTTCACTTGGACTTGGCTCAGCTGCCTGGTGCAAAAGAGCTTCTCTTGCAATGTCATATTAATATCAGCAGTAAACTACAGCACTAGTCATGTTGTGCAAGCGTAAGGCATCAAGCAAAGGCTGGAAACATGTTCAGAGTATTCAGCTAATAGGTGTATTTGTGGACTTTGATGGGACTTATAATCAATTTGTGTTGGAGACTCTAATCCTGCCCTTGTTTTAACCAGTTGGACAACGAATGGAAGATAAAAGTCCACCACAGGTCCGAACAAGCAAACACAGAACAAGAAAGGGCAATTCACCTCAGGGAAATGTATCTAAACCCTCCCCACCAAAAAAATCTCCTCCTTCCCATCCCATTCTTCTACTTCTCTCCCAACCTTAAGAACAGAGAGATCTTCTTGCCCCAAGAAATATTGCTTGGGTTCAATCCTGTCTCTGTGCAGCGCTCTGAGATGCTACCCTGGGGTAAAGGCACTGTTGTCATTGTTGTTGTTTGTATATCTCAGTCTATATCTGTTCTTTTTCAACCTCCAATATTGTTTTCCAGTATGTACTGTACTTATCTAGTTTGAAGTAAAAAAAAACGAAGGAATAAAAACGAAACACGAACGGTTTGGTAATTTAACCAATGTATAGGAACTCTGCCAATCTCCATAATCTGTACAATCTGTCATGGATTTGATTCTAGTTGGTAACACATTTAGGTGTATTTTTACACTCATTGTAACCTGGGTATCAACACAACTGAAGACAGCTTTGATTACAACAATTACAACACCATCTATGAATAGTGGCGATCAGTATAATCATTTGCATCATTTCAAACGCGTTGCTTTACTCTAGTTCCTTTTGTGAACTGCGGATGCCAAATGCTGTAAATTACATCTTAATTTTACCCATTCTGACGTAGTCAATTCAAAAATAATTGATAGCTTTCTGGGGGGGTTTTCCCCTCATTATCTTTAATTTGTGTATTGAAGCACATTTTAATGTCTTCCTGTTGCGATTATCTCTGCCTTATTCAGGTTAATCTCCTATTGATTTTGACTTTGTTTCATTGATGTTAGACAAGAACATCAGAGGATACGGAGAAAGCATGAAATGGGGGTTAGGGTGGGCAGTTTCACAAAGATCGCTTTCTCTTCCCCATCCCAATGGGAGTTATTCGAGCATCAATTAGTCCAACGAGGATCTTCCTTGAGAAGTGGTGAAAGAAATTCGTTATGGATCTTAGTGCCTAAAGTTTGGCCAAATTTGAAATTTAAACTCATCCATTTGCTTGGGTGTTTAATACATTACAGTTAGCAAGAGTTAGCAAGAACTTAAGTTCACGATCACACATTCAGAAACACTCCATGCCTCTCTACACATAAACACATACAAGCTGGCACCCTCCCTCTCCCCCAAAACCCCCTCTCCCCCCACCCCCCTCCACACACCCACATGCACACACAGAAACAGACACATATAAAGTAATAGGAATTGAAGGTTATAATGGTGATTTCCGCCGAGATCACTGAGATGCAAGAAGTGTCTTGCCCCATCCTTTGCTGTGTTGGATACAGGGTGACCAGAAAAATGAATCACACCAATTCATCACAAGCCTCACTGTGCCCACTTGGTTATTTTGTTCTGCTCACTGGAACCAAATCTGGTTTCCCAAGAAGGGTTGTGGTACTCAACCTCCATAGTATATCATCATCCACCAGAGTTACAAGGGAGATATATCCTTAGAAACAGAATTACATTACCTCCCCCCCTACCCACTCCAAATCGGTGTAATGTTTCACATTGCTAGGATCAATGTGACATTATTGTGATTTATCAACAACAAATCAAGAAGGAAAGTAACTTGGAAACATCGTGCAAACAGTCTACACACTGTAACTACAGTTGCAGAGTAAATCATGCCTTAAAATACTGGGTTCCAACCAGCTTCTTTACACTGGCTAATAGTAATAATAATAATAATAATAATAATAATGATCCTTGCATTTGATAAAGCGCTTTTCACGTCTTCTAGACATCTCAAAGCTCTGAAGAGATATTCACCTGCAAAATACATAGTCACTCCGGTTTACAGTAAATTGTGTGAAGTGCTTTGAGATGTCCTCCCAACGTGAAAGGTGCTGCATCGAAAATTATTTTTATTACTACAGTAAGAAGTTTGACTTTGTTGAGCTGGTTCCCTGCTTTAGCTTCAGGTATGTTGTTTCCTTTGCAGTGGTTTCAATTACCTTTTACCTTTATAGAAAGAAACACTTTCCCCCTCGTGACATTTCTCCACTGTACAAAGCTCTTCCCACTTTGTATTTACAGCTATACCCCACTCCAGTCTGTCAACGCTGTACAACCAATCAACACAGGAAGCACTGACATCCCGATGTCTCCCATCGGGGGGAAGTCACAAGTTCACCTTCTAGTGTCGAGGATTTTCGCAAGGGGTTGATCACGAGGATGGATGGAACAAGTTTTTTTTTTAAAAAAAAACACATGTGTGATAACTGCTGAGTGAATTATTTCCTGAAAAAACGGGAGAAAAAAGCATGTGAGAAAAAAAATCAGTTACACAACGTAAATCGCTTTTAAGCTTCTTTATATCTTTAGTCTCTTTGGAGACTTGAACAGCTCAGTCAGTTTATTCGGGTGTGGTACATGCGGAACCCGAGGAGTCCAGCACTGGGCATTTTGGAGAAATAGCCTTATAACTGTAATATTCCACAACTTGCTTCGGAACCTCTGCTAAGACGCATTTCGCCAAAGCAGCCGGAGATGCCTGGAACACAGAAAGATATTTTAATTTTCAACATTTTTCACAGTTTCATTCTTTGAACGCAAATAATCCAAATAATAATCTCTGCATTTTGATATAGCGCCTTATCGAAGTCGTTGAGGCATCTCGCAAAGCTTTTCACAGCATAATAATGTAGAGTGGATCGACTGGATTTGTATTTTGTGGGCGAAAATAAGGCAGCCAACAAGGGTAACAACACATCAGTGTTCCACAAACAGTCTTTCTAAGTCGTGTCAATAGATAAGTAAATCACGTCAATAAAGAAAAATTGGTGTCAGGGCCAAGGCTTTCAATGGATCTTACATTTTTAAATTCCCGGAATGGCACAAACTGTACGATGTCTCGGAGCACGGGTTCCCCCTTTGGGGAGCGAAGGACCCCGTCATCGCCATCCAGGATCTGCATGTCTGTGAAGTCCGCGTTTCCCACCCCGACAATGATGATGGACATTGGAAGGTACGACGCTCTGACGATTGCCTCCCTCGTATCAGCCATGTCAGTGACAACTCCATCGGTCAGAATCAGCAGGATAAAGTATTTCTGCAGAGAGAAGAGAATCAGGATTGGACATGTCCCCTGGATAAGCTTTGTTGGAATCGCGGTGATTTGGTGACAATCGAAAAGCATCACCACAAACAACGACAATGTTACATTTATGGAGCGCCTTTCACGTTGTGGGGAGGGCGGAGGGGGGGTGGGGGATGAGTTCACTGGAGCACACCCAATGTTACTGCATTGCCTCATGTAGCTGTGTTCACGGACTGTTCTTTGGTCGACCATCTTATATTGTGATGCACGCAGTAACATGAAAATGTCCAAGCTTGCCTCTCACCAACAACCTGCGTTTATTATTCTGTGGAATTATATACGTAGGGTGCATTTGCCCAAGGAGAGGGGGGCACATTCCCTTCCAGGCATGAGGATATTTCCATGGGGTGGATACTCGTGCCGTGACGATGGGTTTCATCGTCACTCGCCCGACCCCACTTTTTTTTTTTTTTTTTAAATCACAACAAAGTGTTTGGTAAACCTTCTCTCGTTCAGCGAGGGAGAAGAGCTATGATTGTTTGCCATTTTTGTCAGAATAAAGTCAACGCACAAGTGTTGCGCTGAAGACGGTGCATTTCCCGCACCACAGTTTGTAAGTGAAAGGAAAAATCGCTACCAATCGCTTTTCCCCAACCCAATGCCCTTTGTAAAGTAGACATACAGATGCTTCTTTGGTCTTCTCTTCGTCAGCAGCCACTTTAGCCACTTTGCCTATTATCGGAGACACATTGGTTGGCCCGTAGAGTTGGATTTTGGGTAAACAGCTCTGATACGACTCAACGACTCCCTGTACCCCTTAAACAAATGCAAAGTTCAGTTAGAATTGGCTTATTCTAACACACATATTCAGTACACTATGTTCGATAATATGTAACGAAAACTGACTGCACCTAAATGGGAATTCAGAGATTGATACAATTTCTTCCTTCTGAAATCCTTACTTCCTCAGGATCGCATGCGACACCTGTGACAACGACAAGCTGCATTTATATAGCGCCCGCTCACGTGGTGTAGTGTCACAGATTGACAGAGAAATAGGGGACGTCAACTATACTAGGAAATCATTTAAGAATGTTGCATTGCACTGAAGAATCCTTTCTAATGAGTGATAAAAATAATTACAATTATAGCGGAGCAGTTTGGAAACAACCATAAAAGGCTGGACAACCGCGAGTACAGTAGTAGATTTATTTCTGACGAAGGGTTGGAGACCCGAAACGTTTACTCTTTTTCCTTTCTCCATGGATGCTGCCTGACCTGCTGAGTTTCCCCAGCAACTTCTGTTTTTGTTTCAGATTCCCAGCATCTGTAGTATTTTGTTGGTAGATATATTTTGTTGGGTACAGCTGCCTTTAAATTCAGATCATTAAATTGACAACTCATTTTTATTTAAAAACTCCTTGTTCGACAGCCAATATACAATAGTTTGTACTTTAGCACCAAAATAAATGAATAACAAGTGCCAGAATAATGGGGCCAATGTTTTGCTCTGCTCCATTAGTGATAGCTCTCGCCTATCCCTGGGCCAATTGATCTTTTACACTCTGGAGTGAATGTAGCAATGTTTCCACTTACCTTCACACTCGTCATCTTCAGAATTGAAATTAATGGCAAAGTTGTGCGAAACCTGCAAACGACAGGAATTAAAAACCCTTTTTGTTTTGCAAGGGACTGTGTCCCATTCTAATCTAATCAGCTTTAGACAACAGATTGCATTTATTTTCTTGGGGGGTGTTGGGGGAAAGCAATCAGGAGGAAGGCATGATTAATAAACACAAAACAAGTTTGCAGTCCAGATTCTTTGATATCTCATGTGTGAAATATTCTGTTTCTTTTCACAGCAGTGAAAATCACATTTACAGTCTGGATATGGAGATAGCAACTGGCTAATGTGCGGTTTAATTTTCATTCCAATTTCAAACGGAGTCTATCAGCCTTAAGTGCCTGTCGACTTGTTATTGTATATTAAACAAAGCAGTAATGTCATTTAATACAGGACGAAGAAATCTTAGTAGAAATTAGTGATATTTATATTGAATTTGTGTAGATTCAGTTGCTGTTAGGCTTTAATCCAAGTCACCGGTGAAACATTCTAAGTTGCAAAAGCATGATTCAGGCTTAGCACACTCCAGAAAATCTGTTATATTTCTATGAGTATCATACTTTGGGTTGAAATTTGCAGCCTTTGATAACAGATTTGAGATGATAATCACAGCAATGAGTTACGAGCGCTCACCCACCCACCCACCCACCCACCCACCCACATCCACAGGTAATTTCCAACCATGCCTCAAGAATGGTTGAAAGATTATCAAAATATACAGTCAATTCACTTTACAATATATGCTGTGAATTAGTTTGAGACGTCTCAATGAAGTGAAAAGATGTTACAGTATATCAAATGCAAGGATTATTATCATTAAGTCCCATTGCACTTCTGTTCATTTTGCTTCAATAGAGGCAAAGTATTAATCTATATCAACAAATCATAAACAGTATGATTGTAGAAACATGAAAATGTAGAAACAGAATTAAATTTAAGCATGTAGTTAAATAATGAAGTGGAGAGTAGCGAGCATGTGCAACGTAGCAAAGAATCTCTGCCAAGTAGCACTTTGGGACTGATAAAAAAAGGAAAAGATGGGCAGAACAGATTGTGTGGCAGAGAGCACAGAGCAGATTGACTTTTATTAAATAGATTTAAATGCGGCGTCTGAATCAGCAGCAAAGCTGGACAGGGTAGAGAGAGACTCCATAATGACTGGGAAGCACCACTGGGACATGAGAAGACAGCTTTTATCACAGAGCGGTGGAAAAGCTCGGAGCAAAGGGAGAGAGAAAAGAGGATCACATCCGTTAAAGGAACAAAAGCAGATATAGATGCTGCACACAGTGGGAGTTGTGGTGGGAAGGTGGAGATGGGTCTAGGAACAGGACGAGGGACCTGCCTGGCACACGGGCAAGCGTTTGGTCTCTCAAAAGAGCAAAAACAATTACTCACCACGTAATTAGGAGGAATTCTAGCTCCGAATCCCAAGGCGGAAAACTTCTTGTCACTAGACAAGAGAGAGAGAGAGAGAGAGAGAGGACACAGTTTGATTGAAATACAAAGCGGAGCAAAAAGCTGGCACATTTAACTCAAGCAAATTGAATTTACTCCGGGCCGCGGCAACAAAGAAAAGGAAGAGAATGGACATAAATGAGGAACTTGCAGGCACACGGATCTGTCCAGAACAGACGCTAATTGAGCCGCTTGTTTTCTTTCCCAGCTACACACGCCAGGGATATCACAGAATCTCACTCTGTGCGGAATCCCAGCGCCTTGGGGTCCTCCCGACTTAAAAGACGCTCTACACACGTAATTTTGTATTGTAATCTTCAAGTCAGACAGGGGTAGAAAATGTCAAAGTATCATCTATTTTATTTGGCTTCTCTTTCACCCTAAGGTCTGAAGCCCTAATTCATTCCCCAACAATTATTAACCTGAGAGGCAAAATATTACCCGATTTCCTTGTCAATCATTTTCTCAACATTACGGCCATTTGTTCTGTGTTCCATATCCAATCAGAAAGTTGTACTGATTTGAGTTTGATCAATTATTTAACGATTTGTTTCTAAAAGCATCTTTCTCAGATATGGATTTGGGATTGATCACTCTGGTCTCTCACTCTGTTTAATCATGTAGCAATGAGTGGAACTGGGAATCCAAAGAACGCCATTAGCTTACATATGGATCCTAAAGTAAATGTTATCTGACATTCCTACAGACCCATATACTTCAAGTGAAATATTCCTCTGGAGGGGATGAGGAAATGAGGAAAGATAGTAACAGCCTAAGTGGTTGCAGGAGTAAAAAATAATATCCCGCTGAGAGGCCGCAAAGACCTGTTGGCAAAGATATATTGGAAAGTTGGGAGAAAGTGAAACGAGATCTTCAACTTGGAAGAATGCAGTATGTGCTGTGATGTTGCCAACAGTGGTGTGTGATGTGATCATTGCCACCAATGATAATTACCACATTACACAATACAGCATGTTCATCTTTGGCAAGGTTACACATGCTGTATTCGAGAGTTATATTCTTAAATAGCACGGGTTACGTATTTTTATTTGAACTGGAAAGTTTTTTTTTCAAATATTGCACATACTTACCACAAAGAAATACAAGCAGAGGAGAAACGTTACTAAGCGGAAATAGAGCCAGAAATCCAAAGAAGGTTTAACACAAAACACTCATGCTTTAGTTAGAATTTAAATAAAAGCTTATACAGATCTGGGGAAATTAGAGAGACCTTGCTCTTTATTAAAATACCAGCACAGATTCATGAACACTTTTACAGCTAACTAGAGTGTGAGATGAGATTGTGTTGCGGTGGGTGGTTAACACTACCTGTCATAGTCCTGACAGATCTCACCGACAGAGATCAGAGCTTTCAGATACTCGTTGGGCTGGTAGGGATTGATGTAATGCAAGGAACAGCTGTTCCGTGGGTCTCCATTTGAAGCTGTGAAGTCAATGGCTACCTAAAATAGAACATGGTAATTCATTATTAACAACATTAGCCTCTGGATGCTACATTTCTTCAGGAGCTTGTGGTAAGGCAGAGCGTGTTAAATAAAAACATGCAACGTTCCTCAGAAATAATCACACCATTGTACGTCTACAAAATCAAGCTGTAGTATTAATTTGGTTCCAACAAAGGAAACATCTCAGTCAAAACACCTGCAGGAACAATAGGATGCAGTCCAATGCGTGTATACACGCATTGTATAAATAAACAATTTGATTACACAGAATTTGTCAAGTGAATGTCCTGGTTGGAAACTTTTACCATATAACTTCTTCACTGACCCAAGACTATAAACCAAAGTTTTCATTACAGCTTCCATTGATTTTGTGGTTAAAAATGATCATTTTTGTAAGAGTTTTTTCTCATTTACACTGATCATTTCCACTGATGGGTGGAAAGTGCCCAATGACACTTCAATAAATGATACAGTGGGAGACAAGAGAGGTCCACAAGGGATATTGTTCAGACATAAATCACTGCATTCATTACGCAGGAGATGTGCTGGTATGTTGATATGTTTCTTGGCTGTAAAAAAAAACTATCCTGCAGGAAGAAAAGGAGGTGAAGATTTATAGGACCCGTCGGGAGAATAAGGATCAGTTGAATATTGGCCAAATCATCTAGGTTGATGGTAACGCTGAAAGGTGTATCCAAATGAGCAGATAATAATAATATTAATCATACTCAGAAGAATTATCCTTGCATTGAGATCTCTGTCGTGTGATCACAGTCGTCTTTTAAGGCTCCAAAAAAATCACTTTTTGTTTTCCCCCACCGCAAAAAGTTCTAAACAGAGCTACAAAATCTCAGCTTGTTGTGTCACTCGGAACTAAAATTCCCTCACATTGCTAAAAATGTAAGTCACAAGATTGCTTTGAAGGGACCTCTATTCTAATGCAGCACAACAGCCTTTCCGAAGCCTTCAATCAACTGGGGAACTCCTGACTTGCAAGCCAGAAATCGCTGCAGACTTCCAAATGGGGAGTGTCAGAGCAAAGCTTTACTAACCAACACTTCCCCATTCCCCTTTATAAAGACAATCAATCAATCCCCAGGGTTGGAGTACAGCCCATTAATACACATTAGGTTTCGAATCGTAAGTGCTGACCTACCGTAAAGTGAATCTGGCATCCGCCCATTATGTAATCTAGAAAGGAGTATATCCTGTGCAACTTCAAAAAGATAAGAGATTTAAAGTTAGTCCAGGGGAAATATAACCAACCATTTCACAATATTCGTAATGGAATAATAACCCTGGATATCTTCCATGAAATTACCAACACCTTGCTCTACATGATTGATGTTCACACGATATACATGAAAGGTGCTGCTGCTAATGGCAACTACATGTTCATGTTATTTGCTCACCTCATGTTGATAGCTACTTAGATCTGAAAGAGCACATGTGATTATGCTGGAATGCATTGCCTGAAAAGGTGGTGGAGGCTGATTTGATAACAACTTTTAAAAGGGAATTAGATCATTATTTAGGGAGAACAGGTCTATTAGGCTATGGGGAGCGGGCAGGGCAGTGGGATTGAATCGCTCTTTTCAAAGAGCCGGCACAGACTAGATGGGCCGAATGGCCTCCTTTTGTGCCGTAAAATTCTATGAATCTATGAATCTATGTGATTATCTCTTTCATTAATCTTTCAAATTCACAGATGTGTCTTACCTTGCAGTCCAGCAGCATGACAACACCCGAATTCTTATAATGTCTCTTTTTTGCCTTATATTTAGGATTAATGCAATCCCAATGGACCTGGTGAAAAGGAGAAAATACAGCGGTTTCTACATTAGGCACTGAATGCATCTAATCAAACACATGTCCCAACGTGAAAGAGACATGAAGGGACATAGGTCAATGGGTAATCCAATTTGTGCACAGCCATACCCCACAAACAGCCATGAAAATACAATCAATAAAGTATCAGATGCTGACAGGAACACACTGTTTGATCACTTGCTGAACCTTTCAAAACACGATCTGAAATCTTAACATACCGCACAGTCTTATCTGATGTTTGCCTACAAATTACAGTCACCATGTATTGCTGTAAATTCTGTGAAGCGCTTTAGCATGTCCTCCCGAGGCAAAGGCGTTGTATCAAATACAACAATTATTACTTATTTATTGACACTATCCACATCAGCCTAAGTGACCGGGATTTCACAAAAAGCCATGAATGTCAAATAATTTTAATCTGTGTCCTACTGTCTGTCAGCATGAAAAGACTTGGGCTGAGCATCATCCATAAGGAAACAAATCATCTCTGTTGGCACAGAACTGCATCAAAATGAACCTCTCGGAGTAGAAGAGGAATTCCTTTATCTAGGCAGAAACATTGCAAGTAACAAAATCATCAGCAAAGAGCTCAGTGCCATGATGGACAGAAACGCCACTGTGTTGATCCAACTGAATAACAAATCTCCCTACAGACAAAACTATGTACTTACTGCACTGCATTGATATGGGTAATTACACACACTGAAAAGGGAAAGCTGCACACTACTAACTTGACACGAATCCTATACGGAAGCCAGGGGCGGTGTGTGCGAAATGAGACCATCCGAGGAAGGGAAAACGGTTCTAATGTCCTCAAACAGAAGTGTCTGATGTAGATCTGCCGTACTTGATGGCTGAATAATGAGAAGCTTCTCTGGAAACAAAGTGTTTGTACAGTGAGCTTTGACAGCTCATTTACATGTGCTGCTGTTAGTGCACTGCATGTTTAAATGTCACTGTTAACACGGTGTCACATGTGTCATGCACCAGCTGTACAGGGCATATACTAACCGAAGGCTGCAATATGGCCTTTGATACAAGATCATAAAATATGTATGGCTAAAGAAAGTCCTTTGATCCATTTGAGCTCATAATTTCTCAACGTCTGCCTTACTGTCTTCCTGTTAAAGCGCCAAACTGTTTCCTAAGTGCGTTAAGAGTCCTGACTTCTATTTCTTTGGTTTTTCAGCTACCCTCTGTGCCAAGAAATACTTGCCCTAAATTTGCTCTTCACAACTTTACTATGGATACGATGATGGACGACTTTACTTCACAGCCTTACTACGGATACAAAAGCGGTGGTTTTGGAGACAGGATTTCAAGATTTAAAGCCATTGTATGTTTGGGGGGAATTGGATACAGGACAGGGAGCTTTCCCAAAATGTAGGGGAAAGGGGTCGCTGTTGGTCTTTGCCTGAAGTGTGTAATAACACAAACACATTATTCGGGCACCACATAGTTTTCATATGTTGTGGATCGCATGACGAGGGATCTGACAGATTTGATCAGGGGGTGACATGCTGAACTGAAGGATTAACTACCATACTCCATCTTGGCAGTAGTGATTTCTAATGCAGATTTACCTCGTAGCTCAGTGAAGTTGGGCTATTTTTCAAGCATTCGGAACAAACAATAGGCAAATTACTGCTTCATTCAGGTAAATGGCATGCAGTCTGCGCTCCAAGTCAAACGGGTGGTGAAAATCTGTTGTGTAGGTGGCTAGTAACAGGATGAATGAGATGGGTTGAAAGCCCTCCCATCCTTCCTCCCTCCTTATGTTCATATTACAAAGTAATACCAGCACCTCTACTCCACCAGGACGTGAAAGACGCTGTACAAATGTAATTTTGTTGCTGTTACTCTCAAATACCAACACGTTTAAAGTTTAGCAGAATCGCTAAACTTGCCAAATAGGTGGAACCCACAACACCCATTTCTCCAACATCTCGTATAATTGGCCATAATTACTTCTAAATGCGCAATTAAAATGTCCATAAAGATATTTACGATCTCATTTACTCTGCCATTCACAAGTTGAATTAAATCCAAAATCCATTACAGTCTGACCATTGATTACTGCTATAAACAGCCTCGACATCCAGCACTCGAGCTTTAGGGATCTGTTTCATTACCGGACTCATTTGGAACCAATGCAACGGAATAGTAAATCAACAGCTGCATATGTTGCAATCTACCTGCTCTGTTTCACATCGTTCCCAGGACACATCATCCCATTGCGCCCCTTATCGTATTTGGCAGTTCTGGTATTCTGCCCATTGAATAAGAAAACTTGCACATTAGAAACAACCATTTGTATGCACACAGCGATTAAATATGTCCCATACTGACTATATACGATGGATTGTTTTTTTAAAATGGGCTCCAAGTAAAAATCTGACAAAAGACACACAATCTTACCACACAAAGTGGACTTGAAATGCAAAGGTCGTTTGCAGTTGTTTGGATGTGGGTCACAATGATTTGTTCTTTTTGAGTGGGGTTTTGCTGCAAGAGTTGTTAAAGCGATGCCTTAATTTTGATGGATTTCGCTATTGACTGGCAGGCACAAACAACAACCTACACTTATGTAGTGCCCACCACACAGGGCAGCACCTCCGAGTGCTTAAACAGGCTACTGACAGGAACAGGCCTGACACAGGGTTAATGATGGCCCAGATTAAAGGGTTCAAATGACTACCTGTCAGTGGTGATGTCCAGAATAGTGACATCTGACGGCAGAAATTGCAGAGGAGTGGGTGTAAACTGTCCTAATAGGTTAAGTAGTTGGCAGTTTGTAACCAGAATAACATTAGTCCATTGTATCTATGTTCAGGCTTAAACACTGGACATTCAAGAGATAGCTCAGTAACCATGAGTTAATACCAGCTGCAAAAAGTTGTTTTGTGTTGGCTGTAAAAATCACTGAAATATACATGCTTCTTTTTGCTTACGTGAATATAGTACAAGGATGCCAGCAAATAAAAGCCCCCAAAATGATGATGATAATAATAATAATCTTTACATTTGATATTGCGCCTTTTACATTGGAGAGTGTCTCAAAGCTTATGTTTGATAGGATTTACTGTGAAGTGAAGCGACCATCATTTTTGTAGGCAATCCCTGCATTCAAACAGATATATATTTGGTCAATCCGCTGTGTATTAAACTGCACTGCCACCGCAGAGATGAAATATCCTTCATTCCATCAATTATAGAACCAAGATTCTGTGCTGAGAAACTGCCCTGATTCAGTACCTTATTTTCTCCCATCGCTTTCCGCATTTCTTCAAAGTTTGTGTAAAACTCCCCAATGAAGTCATGCTTTCCACGAGAATCATAATCCCAGATTAAACACTAGAAAACAGAAAATGTATTAAAAGTAAATGCTAACTCTGTTCTCTCTTCAAATAGTCCACCAGAACAGGCAGGTAGGAACTCAGTTTAGCACTCCAATCTGATGGTCTGCCTTGTAATGCGTTTCGTCAGTTCTCATTGAATCCTCTACAGTGTGTTAGTCAGTAGTTTCTATCCCATGGGATGGAGAAGCCAATATTATCTATACCCTTTAATGCTATAAGCGCATTTAGTGACGGGCAATTCTCAGTAGTCATGAAACTAAATTAAATATGTCTGGTTATAATGGATTCTACTGTTGACAAAGTT
Source organism: Hydrolagus colliei (assembly GCA_035084275.1). Taxonomy (NCBI): domain Eukaryota; kingdom Metazoa; phylum Chordata; class Chondrichthyes; order Chimaeriformes; family Chimaeridae; genus Hydrolagus; species Hydrolagus colliei. The sequence continues at coordinate 4,328,120 of CM068756.1, read as the reverse complement.
AATGTTTTAACCCAAAATTTCGAATCTCTTGAATTTCCAAGTACAGTACCCTGTGTTTTTCCTCTTTCTCCTCATCTCTTCTTTCACTTCTCAGTCCTACTTGTCCCTTTGCCCTTCGTGTTTTATTTTCTTTTTCTCATTCCTTTATTCTTCACCCGTCATTCTTACCACAAGAGCTCCTACTACTGAACACTATCCCTAAATCCCTATGTTTCACGTCCTCTCTCTCAGCTTTCAAAAACCCTCCAGATTACCTACCTTAGGTAATGCAGTCGCCTCCGTCCTACCCTCCCTATCTCCCACTCTACCATGTTCTCCAGTCCAGCTCTGTGAAGTGCTTTGAGAGGTTTTTGCTATTTGATGTGTGCATTATATAAGTGTAGTTTGTTAATACTGCAAAATGACGCATTAAAAGTGTATTCTTGTACCTTCAGTTTTCTCTTTTCTTCACAGCTACAAAGTGAGCTCAGGGACACTTTAAAAGGATCCCATACTGGATTCAAGTTGTTCTTGATAACCTGAAAAAGGAAACAAACAGAATGATAATGATAAATAATAATAATCCTTACATTCGGTATGGCTTCCCTCACATCAGCAAGCCGTCTCAAACTGCCTCACAGGGAAATACTGCAAAGTAGACTGACTTTGTGTTTTGCGGATGAACGCGGCAGCCAATTTTTTGCACAACAACAAATTACATTTGTATAGTGTCTTTCATGTCAGGAGGATGTCCCACAAAATAGTTGTGATAATGCTGGTAGGTTGTTGAATCCCCACCTGCTCCATTGTAACACTGAGTTTCAAGATCTACTTCTACTTTTCCCTTTAAAAGCTAAGCACAGCATTGCACACTTTGATTAGGTTTGAAATTATGTTCCAAATGTATGTAATTGCATATCCCAAATAGACACAAATTGCATGCTGTACAACTCTTCACATCCAAAAGCTTTAATGAACAGTTCAGAAATCACTTAGTGCTGTCATCGACAGTTTCAATGAGGATTTTCATATGGAATGATTTTGGTAGCATTTTTTTTAAGACTTGCAATAGAATTTCTTCATGAGCCTTAACAACTAAAAGACGATAAATGGGGAGTTAAAGGATTTTAATTACTAACCCAGCAGTTAAAGCAATGTTCATTCCCGCCCACTGTGATGCGTCAGTGAGTGACAAGCTTATTAAACGTCTGAGATCTCAAATTATTGTTAACATCTGAGTGGTCTTGACAAAAGATTATAAAATAAAATCTTTCGTCTTGGGTTTAATGTATATAATTTACTGAGTGTTTCGTGCAATGCTCTGTCCTATATATTTTCATTTTAGTAAGTTTGTTTCCTAAAGTTAAGCAAGAGATTTTGAAGCAATAGAAGTGGCTTGACTAGATGACTGTCTCCAATAAAAGACACTTATTTTCACGGACCAAAGATACCTGTCTCCTGTCCATCTCTAGACTAACTTCTCCAATGGCTTCCTCCTTACTTCTCCTCCACAACTTCCAGTTCACCCAGGACTTCATAGCTCACCTTACCTCCCCCCACGCTCTGTCAGCCCAGCTCCATTGTTTCACCATCTGTCCCCATGGATCAACTTCTAGTATCTTCATGTTTTTGCACAACCCAACTCTGTGATTTATGCTTTTCGCCCACATATATACAGTCAATTCACTTTACAGTATTGTATATTCTGTAAAGCGCTTTGAGACGTCTTGAAGATGTGAAAAGTGTTATATCAAATAATATTATATATTATTATTATTATTACTCCTCTACTCATCCCTCTGTTGGATATCCCTTTACAAGAAAATGGAGTTGGAGAAGAACCAATGAGATAAGAGCAGGAACTACAAGAAGGAATGTATTTGGGGTTGTGGGTTTGTGGTTGGAGTATTGGAGCTGAGAATTAAAGAGTTACTTAATAATCGTACCTTCCACTCTGCCATTCCTTAACTCTCTCGGTCTCCCCACCTCTCCCCACCCCACCCCCACTTCTGTCAAAATCCCTCCACCTTGATTTGAGGAGCTATTGGATAATAGTGTGTATGAAAGGCCAGAATAAATATTGTGCATTTTGTGGGGATCTAAATGGAATTCACCACCAATAACATGGCAATGTGATTTTGAACGTATATATTCATTACATTTGAAATGACTCTGTCCTGTTCATCTCACAGTGCAAACACAGTGGTGTAATACACAATTTTCACTGCTGACCACTATGGGTCATATTCACATCCATCGATCTTCCAGCAAATCCATGTTCCAGCAATCGTTTCCCTACCTCAGTTCTGTAGACAAGCTGATCAGAATCATCATCATTGATCCGATAAATTTCCAAGAAAGGATCCGATTTACTGAAAAGGTCCTGTAAATGAAAGGAATATAACATGTTGCTGAGTTTTGCCTGGACACAAGTGTTATTGTTTTTTGCTACTCTGAGCTTTCCTGGAATGTGACCATTTCCACCAGAAAAGCTAACATATCTGTGGACTCTAATACTATGGCAAACTGTGGATCTGTCTATGTCCCATCTCCAAAATAGACAACATATTGCTTCCAGAAAATATTCTAATCTTTTCAGTCAATAGCAAGTTTTCTAAAACAAAATGGAATTGGTACAAAATAATATTTGCAGAAATTAATCTATGTTAAGGCATGAATCCATGTTGCTGAACAAGCCTTATCATGTTCACCAAAGGAAGCAACCTCTTCAAAGACAATCTTTCTGCTCAAATCTCACAATGATTGACACACGATCTGGGTCGAACCACTAAACAAAATAATCAAAGTTCAGAAGATCCAGGATATAAAAGATTCACTTTGTACATTCTGAGCACACTGCCCAGATATCTGATGTACCTTATCATCCAACTTCTTGCCACAAAACGCCAGTTCCACGTATCCATTGTTTCCAGTTATTTCCTCTGCAATAATCTGTTAACAGAAAAATGAAATAATCTTTACAATAGTCCTCACTGCAATCATTCACTCAGATTTCCCCCAGTGAATTCAATTTCAGTGAAACCAGCCTGTACTACAACTTCCCTGCTTATCAATGTATGATTCAGAATTTGCTGCCACTTCACTCAAATGTTGGAAAAAATCTAAAATTTAGTAAGAGCGAACGACACAGCTTGAAAACAGTGTGTTTGTTTGCTTTTACTGAATTTGAGCTTTTGTTCGCTGTGCTCGTTCGCTTCATTCATATGGATCCAAGGTATCCGAAGTCTTTTGCAGTTTGTCACCCTGAATTGAACATGAACAGCAACACAAAGCAAACATCCTGGGGGCAGAGGGCTTGCTGAACCCAAATGAACACTTCTGTTGTGTTTTACAAAATAATGAAGAGATTGAACAACAAGCCGCAATTGGAAGCAACGCTTTGAGCACCGCTTTGAGTGATCGGATAAATGGAACAGTTGAAAATACAGAAACACAGCCACAATTTCACAGCATCCAATGAATGCCTCTTTAATTAAAAGCACTTTCATTAAATTATCTGCCAGGGGTATGGAAGAGAGGCGGGTGATAATAAATGACACACAACATTGGTGCATGCTTCCTAACTTAATCTGTTTTTTCCTGCTAGCTATGAACTAACCAACCATGAGTTTTATTTGGCAGATTATTGTAACTTGATTTATCAACTTCCCCTTAAATGTTGGGTGCATTTCACCCACAAAACACATGGTCAAAACTTTTCACCCAAAGAGCAGTGGAGAATTGGAACCCTCCCAGCCAAAAGACTTTGCATGCTAGAACCAGTCACATCTTCAAGACATAAGTAGATAGATATTTGTTAGTCAGCATATTAAGTATATTAAGCATATTAAGTGAGACAGGGCAATTGGATTTGCAGCACAGATCAGCCATAATTTTATAAAATGGTGGAACAGACTTGAATATCCTACACCTGTTTCTGTGTTTCCAGGAAACCACTTTACCTTATAATAATCATTGCATTTGATATAGTGCCTTATCACGTCTTCTAGATGTCTCAAAGCCTTTCATAGAACATACTGTAAAGTGAGTTGACTGTATTTTTGTGGGTGAAATGTGGCAGCCATTTGCACACAGCAGCATCCTACAAATAGCCATAGATAGAAATGACTAATTTACCATCGTTTTTTTTTCTTGAGGGATTATTTTCAGGTGTGTGGAGTAAGGAAACCTGCTCAAGGTTTCGCCCTGCCTGGAATCGAACCCAGGTCTTTCACTTGCAAGGTGAATGCTCTAACCACAGAGCTACAGGACTCCACAAATATATTCTCTGAAGCGCCATTGGGACTTGACTACATGGTAAGGCACTATATTAAATGCAAGGATTATTACTAAACATTTTAATTTCTGACTAATTAATTATGTATGTATGATCATCCATCGCAGTCACAAATTGCATTAACCCACCGTAATTGTAGATTTTCCAGCATATTTGCCATATTTTAGGAACAAGGGCTTTGTCATCCTCTTTTGAGCCACAATCTGCAAAGCATCAAGTTAGAACACACAAAAGTGAAATTGGAAAACAAACCAAATTAATATTTTATTTCAGCTCAAAGAATAAAAAAGACTCTGTTTTGTTTCCAATCGTCCTTCATTTTTGACTGAATAGAGAAAAGCCATTATTTAGTAGTAGTTTAGACAGTTCAATGGCAGGTTAGTAAGAAAAATTGCTATGAAATCTTTGGATTTTGGAATCGTTGATCTGAACTGCAAAATTACACTAAATTTGGAGAGTTTTTACAAGTTCTACAATTTTTTAAAAAAGTCTTTATACATCTTCAGTTTATGAACTGAAGAAAAAGGTCTGAACTTATGAAATTGTGAAAAATATTCATTATTACTTAGAAAAATATCTTTTTTTTTGTACCACAGAAAGGATTTTTAGTTACTCTCTTTATAGCCATCAGTAAAGCTGTTTTGTTTCTTATTGCTTAACTCACCCAATGGCTTGGTGGGAAAAGGCATTGCACAGTGTAAAATCAAGTCATCCATCCTAGAAGATTGCAACTTCAACCCTGTTCTATGCCAAACAAACTGATATAAAACAAGGCATTTATTTTTGGATGTCTTAATGCTGAGGTTGGGGGGCAGAGGAGTGAGAGGGTGGGAGTCAGTCACATTTCCTGTTTGAGGAAACTGGACTAATGCAACAAATGCTTTTTGCAAATGATAGCACAAGGGAAAACAATCATCCCATTTCACTTACCTAATTTCTCCTGATGTAAGCTCACTGGATATGGATGTCCAAAGTTATGGAGTCTTCAATTACCATTGCTTTGGTAGTGGAGTGCAATAAACACTCTGAATCACCAACGTCTTGGACACCCACATTGTTTATGATTTAAAATCCCTAAATTTTAGTCTTCAGCTGCACACAGGAACAATAGGCTCAAGTTGCCATGAGCCACGCAGCCTGTCTGTGAGCTTTGTGCAAATGACTCTCGTGAGGGAGAATAAAGGAACCAGGCAGGAAATCAATTTAAAGAAACACAGAATTATAACTCATAAAAATTATTTCAACGTATTGTATCTTTGGCAAATTACCTGTCCCAGTGTACACTCCATCCCCCCCAGAAAGTCGTCATCGTGTGTGCCAATGCTGCAGTGACCGTGAATGTCATAGACCTCAAACCTGAGCTTCTGAATCTCCTCAAAATAATAATCCAAATTAAAGATTTTAGAGAAGACTGGATGCAGGTTACTCTTTATAACTTCCGTCCGGTCGAACTGTAAAGAAAAGAAGATAGATTTGTTTAGGTCAGCAATCAGCTATTTAACATACAGAGGCCAGGATACAGCTCCACCATGTTTCAGAAGGACTGGAGTAACTGTGCAATAATATAACTTACCGCAATAGCACATCAACGGTGCAAAGGGACACGTGAGTCATTGGCATTTTAGTTCAGAGAGCCATAGGGAAAAGGAATAGGATCAGGGATAGGAGCTGTAAATATACGAATGGCCATCAGTGACATCATTTCCGATCTGTAAACTGGGATCTTCAATGTCCATCTGATTAAGGTTTGGCATCCAGCCGAAGGACAACATCTCTGTAATGCAAAGCTCCCCAAGTAATGCATTGGAGTGTCAGCCTGGACCTATAATCTAGGGCTCAAACCAACAATCTTCTTAAACCAGAAGCAAGAGAACTATCAACTGAGCCAGGCTCAGACTGTGATAGTGTCATTGAGATTGTCTCACCAGGACGCATACGCACTAACTGTTTTCTTGATTGCTGTTAATGCATGACTTACTTTTAACTGAATCAAGGGTTGTTTATAAGTATAAATATGAAGATTTTAACCAAAAAATGCCGTCAATACCGCGAACTATTACATAGCTGTTACGAAAGAGCTGCTGAAATTCTATTTGAATTACTCATTCTATTTGAGTGGAATACAAGTAGGCATGTGAGTGTGTGGGCAAAATAATGGACAACTGCTGGCATAATTATTAATTAGCACACACCACTGCATTAAATGGTCTTGGAAAGTAACGTTCCTCAGGGCTCTGTCCTCGGCCCCCTCCCTTTCACCATTTACACGCTCCCTCTGGGCGATGTCATCCGCAAACATGGGGTAAATTTCCACATGTATGCGGACGACACCCAGCTGTACCTTTCTGCCTCATCCCTCAACACCCAGACCATCGATGTTCTGACAGCATGTCTGTCCGACATGGAGTCCTGGACGAGGGACAACTTCCTCCAATTGAAAGTGAGTAAGACCGAGGCCCTCCTTATCGGCTCAAGCCAGCGCCGCCGCACATCAAGCGCTGCCAGCCTCAACATCCAAGGCTGTACTCTCCACCTCACAAAGCCAGTCAGGAACCTCGGCATCACGTTCGACCAAAAACTCTCCTTCCTCCCCCACATCCGCGCCTTGACCGGCACCGCTTACTTCCACCTGCGCAACATTGCCAGGCTCCGCAATTATCTTACCCCCAGCGCTGCCGAAACACTCGTGCACGCGTACATCACCTCAAGGCTGGACTACGGAAACTCTCTCCTCGTCGGCCTCCCCAGTTCCTCCATTCACAGGCTGCAGGTCATCCAAAACTCTGCAGCCCATGTACTATCCCGCACCCGTATCCACGACCACATAACCCCCACCCTCGCCCGTCTCCACTGGCTCCCCATCCTCCAGAGGATCGAGTTCAAGATCCTCATCCTCACCTTCAAGGTCTTACATGGCCTTGCCCCGCCCTACTTAACCAATTTACTCTCCCCCTACAAGCCCACCCGGACCCTCCGTTCAGCAGGACTTGGCCTGTTCCAAGCCCCCCGCCCGAACCGCCCCACCATCGGAGGCCAGGCCTTCAGTTTTTCTGCTCCGACCTTATGGAATTCCATCCCCCAATCCTTCCGTCTCGTTTCTTCCCTTTCCTCTTTCAAGGCCGGTTTGAAGACTTTCCTCTTCAACCGTGCCTTTTGTTCCACCCCGAATTCTTCGACCTCCCCTACTTGTCTCACCCCTTCCCGTACACTCCCTTCCCAGCTCGGGTCACACGCCTCCTGTGCAGCGCCTTGGGACGTCCTCCCGACGTGAAAGGCGCTTTATAAGTGTAATTTGTTGTTGTTGTTGTTCCAACCAAGTGACTATTGCATATTCATGCGTGTGATAATGAGCTTCACTGGTGGGTGACTATCCTAACTTTGGACCATATATCAAACAGCAATTACTGGCATTAAACCAAGAAAGTGAGAAGTGTCAACTTTATCCCTAACAGCTTTGAAGTTTATTAATAAAATCATCGTTAAGTGTATGCTCTACCAAACCCAACACTGGAGACCAATTACAGTATTAATAAATTCCTGACTGCTGACTATTTTCCTCAGTTCCAGGTTGCACACCCCTGACTTTGATTTCTAAATGAAATTGGATTTCTTGTTTCATTCCTTCGATTATTGTTTGAATAGATGCATTGTTGCTCAATTATAATGTATTATTAATAAAGTCACACACAAGTTTTACTCCAGAAAAACAGGTAATTATGGTATAATCCTGACTATTACATAGGTATACATAGACTGTAGATCAACCAACCCAACCAGTTTGTGCCAGGGTTTATACTCCACTTGAGTATCCTTACCTACTGTCACATCCAGTAATACAAATACTATGTAGGAGTGTTGTACTCAAACACTCAGGAATGCATCATATTCTATACAGAGTATTAGATTCAACAAATGAAATTGATGATGTTATTCAAAACACTAAATACTACAGATGCTGGGAATCTGAAACAAAAACAGAAGTTGCTGGGGAAACTTAGCAGGTCAGGCAGCATCCATGGAGAAAGGGAAAAGAGTCAACGTTTCGGGTCTACAACCCTTCGTCAGAACTGGGGCTTGTTTGGAGGGAGAGGTTTTTTAAGGACGTTAGAGGGGGAGAGGCAGGACATGGAAGACAAAGAAGACAAAGGAAAAAGAAAAAAAGAGTGTGTTAACTGATGGGTTGAATATGTGATAACGACTTCAGGGGGAGAAACAAAAGGGGATGAGTTTAAACAAAACTGGGGAGAAGAAGGGTTTAGTGATGATAGAACAAACAAAACATCAGAGAGGGTGTCTGGAGTTGTGCTTGTGATAGTGTGGGGGGAGGGGGGGGGGGGTAAAGAAGGGGAAGCTTCATCTTAGACTTGATGGTTGAAATGGTGAGTGCTGAGTTTGCTGGTCTTAGCCAGGGATGCATGGTTGAGACTAAATTAACCAATTAACCCTGGTTAATTTACCAGGGTTCTACACTGCTCAGCTTCACACTTGAACAACGGCGACTTGGGTGGGGGTATCAGAGGGCAAGTTGTCTCCATGAAACTGCGCTCAGCAAGAAGAGTCCAGAAGCAGGGAGGCACATGGCATTTGGGGGAAAATTTAAAAAATAATTAGACTTTGTATTATATTAAAACAAACTCACACCCCCATGAGATATAAAATTAATATTATAATTGCCTTTTTAAATGAAGAATATATAATGATACAATTAAATTAGAACCTGTAATTTTAAAGTGATTAACCTTTAATTATAGTGCGAGTGTACAGTATTATGCACCAAATATTGCATCACAGTGAGGGATAAAGGAAGCTTTACAGTTGAGTGAAAGAAATTATCAAATTTTCCCCTATATCCCCAAGTCCTATTTCCAATTTGACTGAGTAAGCACCTTATAGTGTCCAAAAAAGAGTAAGAAATATTAGTTTAACTTATTCAAATCAGATTCTTTCCCCCAACAGAAAGTAATCTACAGCTCAGGAAATCATTGAGTCAGCCCATTGAGGTCAATTCAATTCAGCTCCTGCCTTATCCCCATACCCCTTTCGACAACCTCTGTTTCATAACAGAACTGGTCTTAATGGAGTTATCAGTTTACTTATTTTGCTTAAGCTATTTTACTGGCATGGGGACAATTGAAAAGAGCAGTAATTATTGTAATTGCTGAAATTGCCGCTGTGTCATGAAATGCAGTTCATTGGTAAATATATAGTATGGACACTTCATGCAGGATGATGTGAGACACAGAGAGGCAAGGTCTATTTATTTCCATTAATTTAATGTGCACACATGGAAAGATTCTCAGTGATACATACATCATTTTTGGCAATCTCTGACACTAATGAAATTTCCCATTATAGTCGCACATCATTAAAAGCTGTATGTGAGGTGAACAAAAGATTTTTTACCCAATAAATGCCCATAACAATTTTAAGATTTTTTGGTAAATTCCCTCCTTTTGTAGTTTTTTACAAGAATATCCATTGTTTCTTTGTTTTTTGGACAAACTGCTCACCATCAAAACACACAGTCGCATCGCTTTACAGTATATCCCGTGAAGCGCTTCAAGACATTTCAAAGATGTGATGATGTGATGAAGTGCTATATCGATTGTAAGGTTTACAATTTATTATTAGTACTAGTTGTAGTATTGGTATTCACTGAATTTGTAGTATAAATTTATTACATATTTATTTTTAATTATTTTACTTTTGTTTTCCCACTCTAGATAATGAAATATACAGGGTGACTCACACATAGGTCTACATGAGATATTTAAACTGCTTGTTATATACATGTTTACACATACCAACTCGGTGACAAAAACATTCACTAAGCCCATGAAAGACATCTGGTGTAATAGCAGCACACTCTACAACTATTGTCTTAAACAAAAAAAATTAATAACTGAAAACTCTCTGAGTAAGTAAAGACTTCTCATTCACTCTGTGTCTGATCATTTCACGCTAGGGGTTAAATATGTTAATTTTCATGAAGAATCTTCTGTGTGAAGAGCACACAGTCAAAACTCTTCATAAAATATTGAATTCAGCTTGGAGAATTTCAAGCTCCCCTCGCTTTGAACAATAGTGTTGTCACTGGTAACAACCTAGCTTTTCTCAACATAATTGATCACATTCCAACTCTCCCCAGTGGGATGACACTAACCTTTTAATGGAGTATTTATCTGAAGCCAGAGGTCTACTGTCTGAATGATTCAACAAATGGCAAGTTGGAATGATTAAACACTGTGAGCACTGGCATTGTTCTTTGCATACAAAAGCCAGTTGCACAAGTGAAATCCCAAGTGCGTTCAACATTTCTAAAAGCCATTTGTAATAAGTGCCTCTTTAGCTTTGATAGAAGAATATCAGAAAATGACAGTGAACTTGCAAAAATAATGACTTCACCCTCCAGAGGAAGCCAACAAGCCACGTGATCTAATCAGCTTTAATAAAAACCCACAAGGTTGAAGTGTGGAGAACGGAATTCAGTGCAAAACCTGATTTGCAAATCTCAATTTTGAAATGTTACCTTCCAGCTTTGGTGGGTATTGTAACAGAAGGGAAGCCAGATAGCAATTACATGAGTGTAATAATAATAATATTAATAATAATCCTAGCATTTGATATAGCAGCTTATCACATTGTTGAGCTGCAAAGCATTTTGCAGACTAGGTTGAAAAGTGAATTGACTGGTTATTTGTAGGCAAAACACATAAATACAGTAAAGTGTAAGTACATATAGGACATAGGGCTCTGTATTTACAGCTTCAGAAAAGTGGCTTTCAACAGGTCTCACAACAACAAACAACAACAACAAATTTCATTTATACAGAACCTTGCATGTCGGGAGGAACGACACGATGGTGAATGACATTTTACACCTCTCAAGAATGAAAAAAACAACATAAATAGTGTTGATTTATAATGTTTTCTTTCTCTCTCGGGAAACATTTGGATGTGTCAGCTGACAGTAATACTGAAGTGTGCTGGTGCTCCTTAGCGATGTGACAGCAACGTGACACATAACACACGCACATGTCGCCTGCAAACACAGCACCCTCACTTCAGATGATTCTTACTAAATTTATTAATGTTGTTCTTGCAAGAATTGAGATTTTTTTAAACTGGAAAATAAGCATGTGTCCTTTCCTTCCTCCTCCTATTGTGTGCTCACCTTTACCCAGGACAGTAGAAGAATACAATTAAATATAATTAGTTAGAGTACTCGTCTCACAGGCGAGAGGACCAGGATCCGATTTCTGGGTGGGATAAAACGTTAGGTACATTTCCGTACTTCACATGCCTCTATTTACCTAATGCTGAACAGTAATAAGTAGGAACCCAGTTGCTAGTCAACTACAGATTGCTTTTCTGGGGGTAATAATCCCATCAAAAATAAATAAATAATAATTTTTACAAACATTTGATCACTCAACCCATAACTGTTTGTGGGGTGCTGCTGTGCAGAATTGGCTGCCACATTTTTCCCACAAAATATACAACCAATTTACTTTACGGCATATTCTGCGAAGGGCTTAGCGACGTCTTGGAGACATAGGGCGTTAGATCAAATCCAAGGATCATATAAGGAATATTCTTATTAAAATAATCGAATTACATGTTGAATCATGAGCAGAACATTGGATCACATTCCACACAGACACAATTCTCCACTCACTCACTAAGTGAAATGTTTGACCTCCATTCAGTTTCTTTCACGGACAACACAATTCAGGAGGTTTCAATGTCTTTCAGAGGTGATCCTAACTCATGACCTTCAAAAGCTGCATGCCAGGTACTAATGTTGTTCAGATATCCTCTCAAGTTTTGTGTGAACGAATGTGAAATCAGGTCACCTCGTCATAAAAGAACAACACCAATTTTTTACGCTAAGCAAAACATGTGAAAATATATATTTAGCATTCCCTAAGGTGTCGTCGGTCAGGTGAGATCATCATTGATTCCAGAAGCCACAATGAGAAAGCCTTAATTTGATGAAAGTCATCAAACAACAATGCCTCAACGCAATACAAGGTTATCCAAAGTTCTAAGGCAAACCTGCCCTTTCAGTTTATGCTGCAATCCCATCAACCTCCCCATGAATCAATGCGGTGATGACAGGTACACAGTGTCTCATAGTGTGAGTGACTGAATGGTGTGTGACACCATTCACCAAGCACCTAGTTCCAGGCTCTACTACTATCACAAATATTGAAGATGTATATATTACACTTTAGATTGCAGAGTTATCGGGCAATTTGAGTGGGTTTCTACCTTTCTGGGATTTGTATTCTCTTTCTTTATTTACCAGCCCCAGAACTTCAGTCAAAGTCTGCTCCCAGATCTCTACCTATAGACTGAAGCTGGAGGGCAGTAAGGACCCCACCCTGGACTATAATAATGATGATAATAATAATCCTTGCATTTGATATAGCGCTTTTCACTACCTCTAGACTTCTCAAAGTGATTCACAGAATATACTGTAAAGTCAATTGACCATATATTTGTGGGCGAAATGAGGCAGCCAATTGTGCACAGCAGTGTCGCACAAACAGTCGTGGATTGAATCATAGAATCATAGAATCTTATGGCACAAAAGGAGGCCATTCGGCCCATCTAATCTGTGCTGGCTCTTTAAAAAGAGCAATTTAATCCCACTCCCCAGCTCTCTCCCCATAACCTTGCAAACCTTTCCTCCCCAAATAAATGTCTACCTCTCTTTTAAAGTAATTTCTTAAGTTTATAAGTTGTTAATAAACTTATTAAGTTGTTTTAAAGTAATTTAAAAGTTGAAACGTCCAATTTATGATTGTTTTTCTTGAGAGATTATTATCAGGCGTCTGGAGTAAGGAAACTTGCCCAAAGTTTCGCCATCTGGAATTGAACCCAGGTCTTTTACTTAGAAGGCAAGTGCGCTAACCACTGAGCTACGATTCCACAAACTCAATGTGAAATGCACAGATTCCTCTCTCAATGTCATTCGCATCAGCAACTCTGTAAAATCAATATCTTGTAACATGATAAAGATTTCCAGTACAGCAGACCATTGGTGTGTCTGTAACCTATCTATCCACTCTACTGTTATGCTTTAATGCCACAATGATTAGCAGCACAGGTTAGTGAAGCGTTATTGCAGTTTTTGAAAATTTTTAGTTAAAGTCAGTTGCGTCCAATGAAACAGCAACCATGTTAATATTTATTGGAATATTTCACGTGAAGAGCAGTGATTGATGGTAATTGTTCACTTTAGCAAAGAAAGAATCAACCCTATCCCTGGCACAATACTATTTATAGACACAGCATCCAATTAGGTTAGTGGTAGGTGATAGCAAAGGGGATTAGAGAGATACTGTAATATTTCAACTAAGTGAAAACACAATCTCTCTGTTCCTAACACTTGTCTGGTTACAGGCTAGTGGGGGAAAAAAAGTTAATATTTCGACATTAATTGACATTAAAGTGAAGCCATGCCTGAATGGATGTTCTGCTCCCATTTCTAATGTCAATAATAAATTTCATTTATTTTCATACAAATCGCACCAATGTTATTAAGAGAAGGCTGAATGGAGGTGTGCTCAATAAAGCACATTTTGGGGGAAAAAATGATGGACGCTTGATCTAACCATAGTGATTACATTTAGCTCCACCTAAAAGAAACAAACTATAAAATCCTCTGTATCTGTGCTTCTGCCTCCATGATGTCAAAGAACACAAGCTCAGTGCTATACAGGTCATCAATGTATATTGACGTGGGTCTCAATGCACTATGCCTCACATTGCCTTGTCTGCTGTATTCTGTGTGATGGGGTGATGGGAGGGAGGCTGCAGAGAAAGAAAAAGTATGATAGTTGTCACCTCACCAGTCGATTCCAGCAAGACTAAATACTCCTCGTCTGCAAAAAGGTACAGATTTTGTTTTTTTGTGTGTGTGTATGTAAAATGTTTCCTCTCTTTCAATTTCGGGTCTAGAAATGATCTTCCAACAGAATCTCTCAATCCTGCATCAATCTCAAAAGCACGATGAATGATTCAGAATCAAAATGGCAAGCAACATGATCGTTTTCCATTTCCCCCTAGTTCCAAGTGCTTTGGAGACATCCTCCTGATGCAAAAAGAATGAATTACATTATTGTAAACTCGTTTCCTGTGATTGAAAATGTTGCTTGTCCTCTGGTATGTTGGTTGAGACTTCTTCTAAGGCTGGGAAGGTCCATGTTGCTAAACCCCTTAGGGATATACAGCATGTCTGACTGATGGTAAGATGTGGACTCTGTCTAATTGTGGGTGAGAAGAGATACAGAGACCAGAGCAGCTGGGATTGCAGATGACACATCACGTGTCTGGCTCGTTTGGAATTATTTTCCAAACTGCACCACTGTGGAGATCAGATACACACACTTCAAGCTAAACCGCAAGGATGACAAGATGTGCACCTCCTACCCAGGATCCTTACCAAGTCATAAACTCAAATAATGATATATTCTTAACAAATCAAAATCAGCCTAGTTAAAACTGATTCTAGCTATAGTTTACATAAAGGTGTATTCTATTGTGTAGTATCAGCAGTTCATGCATTTAACCCTCCCCCTCAAAAAATCATAAGTCATATTATCAAATATCAATGAAGATGCTGGCGTCTATCAGACGGCAAAAATTAAAAAATGATGTTGGTCCAAGGTAATGTTTTAAATTCAACAAACATCAAATGTAGTACAAAACTCCCAATTTCTCAGAAATTGGCAGCTTTCATCAGTACTGTACCAGTGCTGCACATTGGCTGAGGTACATCTGAAGTTTCCAGCGAGACGCTGACATTTTAAGGATAAATATGTGATTTGCCAAGCTCCTATTTCATCCCCACTGCATTTATAATGTTGGAAAAGAGTTGGTCAGATCCCTTTAATATATACAACTGAGGTTTGGATGAAATATTTACAGATCTTTAATCAGTGTTAACTTTCCACCCCCACACGACCGCAGATAAGTGCAAGTTAATTTTGTTGCAAAATTACACGATAATTCTCTTATATCAGTAAATTCCCCTTGACACAAAGCAACCACAGACGCCTTCAATTTAGAATCTTCCATGAGAAGCCACTCATTAACCAAGGCAGTGGCAGATCTGAAACCACTGTGCTACATTGCATCGGCTTGGAATCATTGTTTTTTTTGCACAGTGTCAAATAGCAGAGACACCTATTGGCCAATAATACTATATAATTATAATAATAATACTAGTAATAATAATAATCCTTGCATTTGATATAGCGCTTTCCACCTCTTCTAAATGTCTCGATGCGCTTCACTGTAAAGTGAATTGACTGAATATTTTGTGAGCAAAATGAGGCAGCCAATGTGCGCACAATAGTGTCCCACAAACAGTCGTGGATTGAGGTGACCAATTTACTTTTGAGTCATGTGGAGTAAGGAAACTTGCCCAAGGTTTCGTCCTGCCAGGAATCGAACCCAGGTCTCCTACTTGCAACGCAGTTCTCTAACCACTGAGCCATAGGACTCCACCACTGGATTTTACCCATAAAGTGTAGTGACTGTGTGCTTTGTAAGCAAACAGAGAGGAAATACTATTATTCAAAACAAGAGGATAAAATACAAAGCTTAACCCCTAAGAGTGCAGCAAACCATAGTTGTCCCATGTCCAACCATTGTTTACAGAATTATCCTGATCACAAATCCTGCCCCATAAAATCAGCAGATATAGAGTATACAGCCACTACATACATTGCCACTTCCTTGCATTCAATGATGCTCAGGTACTTCTTCACTCTCACACACACACACACCCCAGAGTCCTGGTTGTGTTCAAATATCCTCTACCCACACAGAATGTCAATTGGATGTTTACACACCCACGCCTTCACTCAGCCTCTGCCATCTCTGCACAGTGATTCAGTGGCTGGATTCTCCCCCTGTGATAATCAAGAGTGATTATCTTACACTACAAAAAAAAATTGCCGGACTGAAAATACTTGATTTAAATATCACAGTGCGAGTGAAATAACGAAATTAGACGTAAGATGTAGTGTTTTTGCCAGTGGTATTGTTTCCAGTGAACACGCTCTTGAACAAACTAGACCTGTTGACTATGAAGAGTGCAATAACCTCTTCTCCCCACCAATCTGGTAAATTAATTAACCTGATTTCAGCTACAACTTATTTTATGAATGCACGTGATGTCCACACCAGTAAAATCTCCAGTTACTGAATCAGTCCTAAGATATCACTGCTCACATACAAGCCTTATATTGTTTGAACAATTGTATTTAAACAGCAATGGCTCTACAGTTTGGCTTTTTTCTAAAAAACAGTTACAATAAATAAATAAATGAGTATTTTTAAATCAGGTTTAAATCTAGTTTGGATTTTGCAGGTGAAAACACATGGAAAACTCATTGATAATGTGGAGTTTCTGAACTGATGGGACTGAGCAGAATTAAATTAACTGTATCACCTGCAGCTCTAGCCAACCTACTCAAATTACACATTTTTTTATGAAGCAAATTACATCTAGATTCAAAGCAATAGCACCTTAAGCATTCCCTACAGCTAGTAGCTCAAAAGAAGATTAAATGGAATACAAATGTTATTGCAAATTATATTCTCAATGCATACAGAATAGAGCATGTAATCAGATGCTAATTGTTAATGCCCTCCCTTTTCCCCACCTCCACTCGCCTAATCCTATTCTAAGCAAAGCTCACAGCAAAAAGACATCTTCTTTGTGGATATGAACTTTACAGCACATTCGAATTGCAGCGTTGAATGCGTGGCAATAATTTAAATGCTACACAAGAAAAGGCACAGAATGTATCTGTACCACTGCGGGAAGTGACCAAGACATGGAATTATAATAATAATCCTTAATAATAATCCTTGCATTTGATGTAGAGCTTTTCACGTCTTCTAGAGATCTCAAAGTGCGTCACAGAATATAATGTAAAGTGAATTAATTGTATATTTTGTACTCGAAACGCGGGAGCCAATTGCAGTTAGCAGCGTCCTACAAACAGACGTGGATTGAAATGACCAATGTTTATTATTTTCAGAGTCTGTACAGTACATAGATTTGATAGATTAGAAGGTAGCTTTCAAAATGGAATTAGTAATGTACTTACAAAGTAATGTGTATTTGTAATGTATTTACAAAGGAAACATTTCCAAGGCTATAGGGCAAGAGCTGTAGAGGTTGACTAATTGGATAGCTCTTTCAAACAATAGGCACAGGAACGATGGGCAAATGGCTTCCTTCTGTGCTGTATGGTTCTATGATTCTATGATATTCAGCAATGCAGATTATTTTCAAAAAAGAAACGTTGCCACTGCGTCCCAATGCAACACAATATAATGTACCAAGTGTGGGTGTTCATGTGATCTCTGGCATTAATCCCACAACTCTGAAGGAGCAATAACTGAACGGAAGGATACGTGGCTTCTCACATCACGGTGCAATTTCAGTGTGAATGAGTGCTCACAGCCAAAGCATCTACTTAATAGATGCTTTCTAATTTTTTTTTGCCTTTAGGGACAGAAATCTTCCCAAATACGATGAACAAAAAGCATTGACTGCTTCCCTGGCTGCGCATTTCCCTAGTGTGCAAAGGTCTGTTTCTCGGACTGATTACTCCGTTTCCCGATTCCCCAAGTTGCACTTTTCGCCCACAAATGTACAGTCAATTCACTTTATAGCATATTCCGTGAAGCGCTTGGAGACGTTTAGAAGATTTGAAAAGCACAATATCAAATGCAAGAATTATTATTATTAACATTACAGAAGGTACAATTTCACCAGGATCAGCCAGATCTTAAAGAACAAGGTAATTGTCTTGGGAATATTTTCACTATGAAATGCCTCTTATATCGTTCTTACTGCCTTGCTTTAAAAACTGGTTTACCGCATGTACACCAGAAGCTACCTTTGTCTTTTAACACATTCCTGACAAGGTTTTATTGAATCTGCTCCCAGATACCACAAACAACCGCAGTTAGTCTGCATCGACCCAGTTAAGAAGTCATTATTTTCTGTTTAACCAATGTTCTTCTCTAACCAGCTGTAAATATGCAAGAATGTAGGAATTAATTTAAAAAGAGAAGATTGCTTTTCCTCGACGATCTGGTGGTTAAGGGCACTGGCCAGTGAAATACAGTAATAATCCTTGCATTTTATATAGTGCCTTATCACTTCTGCGAGACGTCTCAAAGCGCTTCACGGAATATACTGTAAAATGAATTGAATGTACATTTTGTGGGAGAAACACTAAAATTATTCAGGTTAGAAGGTTGCTGATTCATTGGACTACCTGTGCTCTATTAGCTGGCCTCAGCCAGGGAGGTAACTCAGCAGCTGTGAAAGACCTGGAATACGATAAACAACCATCATCTCAGTAGAGAATGTTACACCAAAATTCTGCTCATATGTATCTTTACAAAAAATTATCCAACAGTTTCTAAGGTGGTGGACCTGATAATATCCACTTCGCTTGAATCAGACAGACTCGCTATTCACACACAAATTCACACAGGACCACAAACTCAATTGCATCTCCCAACCTCCGAGGTGAAACATACTGGCTTTTGGAACGGGTAAGAAAGATCTATTGTCCGGTCACCTACCTCCATCCAATGTCCTTGAGACTGCGTCAGAAGTAGCACAGATGGATCGGATTTATTGAGCGTGTCTCTGTCAAGCAAATTTCTGCAGGAAACGCGTAGCTCCACCTTGGAGACACAAGTGGTTGTCACAACACCCACTGAATTCGGGGACACCCTACCTGTGAGCTCAGTCATCCCTGAACCCAACCTCTTGACAGACCAATAGTAGAAGATCTTCAGGAGCGAAAGCTTCGCAGGGAGACAGATGGAAGTCTTCCTCACAGGAACCAACTCAACAATACCAACTCTGTGGGTTGATTTCAGATGCAACAAAGGTAATAGTGTTGTGATAGGATTGGTGTCTGTCCTTTCTAGGATTCTCCAGTCTAGACTTTGTTAATGATTTGATTCTTCCATCTTCCGATTCCAAGAGCAAAACAAAGTTATTTGAGAGTAATATCAATCTCTCTACACAACAATTTTATACTGGCTGATTTCAGAAGACCCTGTAAATAAAAATTAAGGAAAAAATTAGTTGTGATAAAGCCATAAGGCAAAAGGTTTGAAGTATTGCCTAATTGAGATGTGAATGACACAAGAATTCAAGAATTGTTTATTTGCTCAGTGTTTTTTGGCATAGTCCACAATATTTATTTTCATTGTTGATTTTCATTAAATCTGGCTGACTGTAGGGAGACTGAAATGAGCAAAAGAAGAAAGAAACACAAAAATGAGAGAAAAATGAAAGCTACGGTTAAACAAACACAAGACAGTAAGCAAACGATTAATTTTGAGCAAATGTGATCCCTGAGTGGCATTTGAGAATAATACCGGGGATTCTGCCAAGGAGTATTATGCTATGTGATTAGGAGCTAGTTTGTATGCAATATACAATATACCCTTTCATCATAGTACCTCAAGGATTCACTCCCATTACGTAGAATTCCAATGCATAAAATTGCCTTCTGTCCTCTACCGTTCAATGGAATGAAAATGTGGCAAACCACTTGTATTGTACAAAAACATAGAATGAAAAGAGTGGAGTGTCTAACCACAAGCAAAGCTTCCAAGATAAATCTCATTAAAACTTCAAGATATCCATCTTTTCACAATCTATATTGTTCAGCCCTATTCGTTCGCATCTTGTCTACTATATTTCCATGGCTTGACTATAATAACCTAAGTATTTGATCTTATATGTCTAAGCAGTTCTTTGTTGGAAGAACTAATCTAAATAGCATGAATAGCTTTCCTGTTTTCGGATATCCACCAGCTAATGATAAACACAATTATTCAGGCTTAAGTCTTCCTGAAGCTCATTAGCTCACATTCTCTCCTGTTTCAATTATATTGCAATTACCTGCTTAGAGTATTGTTGCCTTGTACTATTTTAAAGATGTGCATCATGTCCCCTCATAATCTTCTTTACCTCAATTAAAATAAACGTTAAGATGTTCTTTGATCTTCTCTAAGTAGCTTTGATGAACCCGTTCCAATGTTCTAAGTCTTTTGGTTCTGTTTCTGTTATTTGTTCTATATACTGTACAGCGTTTCACGGAATCACTTCCAAGCTGTTAGGTCTGCTTTGATTTTTTTATATTTGGTTAGTTTGCTAAAACTAACTCTGACCTAGCAGCCAATTGTACCCAGTAGTGTCCCACAAACAGTAGTGGCTTGAGTAACCAAATTATAAAAAAATGTTTTAGTATTATCCCCGGAAAAGAGATCCACCAATCGATTAACAACCGGGTTCCTAGTTACTGTTAGGTAAACAGCGGCGTGTGGAGTAAGGAAAATTGCCCAAGATTTTGCCCTGCAAGATCAGATAAAAGAGTTAGGGATAAAATAATCCCAAATTATTTGAGATCCGCTAATCTAGTGGAAAACTCCTCAGCAGGGGTTCTATACGATACAAGCTGGGTACAGTAGTACCTTTTCATTATTTAAAGTGCATCTTAAGAATACAGGATGTGAAAAAACAAAATCAACACCCACTCACTTTGTGAATCGGATCATGTCTGAAGCAAATGAGTTTTGAGTTTGTTTCTTTAGTTAAAGGAGAAATGCGGTTTATTTCCTTGTTTCTGCCTGCCTCTTGTCTTTGGCACTAACTGGATGTGGCTGTGTTGTACCCTACCCAAGTGATCATTCTACATGTGTGTGCCAAGACACTATGTGCTTGTGCATATCACAGCTGAGCCTTTTACTGTCTTCACCCAATGTCCACAGATGTGCACTTTCCAACTGGGGCCATTGTTAACAAACACAAAACAGAATCTGAACGTTTGTTCCTCTCCGTTATCCAGGGGCACTGAAAAAACAATTTTAGCATCACCACTGCTACTCCAGCTGAGATCATCAAACACAGCTCAGACCAGGCTTTGAACCTAGTTCCTTCCTCCTTTCTCAGGCCTTTTTCACCCATTGTTCCAAGCGAAAGGTGGTGCATTTACCCACTGAAGCACCAAGAAGCTACAAAGTTGTATGTCAATTCTCTCAACAGCTACCGTCTAAACATCCCATATTGAAAGAACAAAATACCAGAGAACATCAACCCCATAGGGTTAAAGGTGAAAATCTATTTGCACAATGCTGTATCCCAAATTCCATTCACAGATCACATGCTTCCAATTAGAATATGCCAGAAAATAAATCCTGTAACACTTTCACCAAACCCATAACTTGCACAATGTAAGTTAATTATCAAACACATTTTCTTCACAATAACCTAAAAATGATATTCATGAAACTCGAAATGCATAATTATTATCGTATTATGAACTATATTAATGAGTATTCTAATTGGATTCTATTTGCGTATGTCACAGATTCATAAAAAAAGAGGCTTTTTATTGATTTATGTGAGGTTGCGATACTTCAGTATTCAGGCTGTTGTTTGGTAGGTTGGAGAATAATAGTTACACTTGGTGCAGTTATAGTTCAGAAACCTTAGGTTAAATAAATCAAATCTAACCAGATTTGATTAGATAGAAAATATATGTTCATTACAATGCAAAACAATCATTTTTCTCGCCTCAAAATTTGGAGGATATTTTCTTTACATTATAAATGCTCTGGGATGCTATCCCGCATGAGCGGCACTAAATAAATGCAAGTTGTTGTTGTTTTGTGGTTTATGTTAATTTAACCAAACGCGTATGTACAGACTAAGTTGTTTGTGTCACATGTTGTATTTTGCCGTATTACTTGGATATGGAGTGTTGGGTCACGCAGATAAAATTCCAGTTATTGCTATGGAGACCATCACTAGAAGGAAAGGAAAGGTAAATTTCACAGCCATCTTAGCTCCAATGGAGATTGCTATTGAATGTGACAGATGGTTAGTTACTGTTACTGCCTGAAGTTAACAGGAGTAATGTTGGTACCTTTTAGATAGCAGCAGTGAGAATAGGGTGGGGGGGATTGACAGGTTTTTTTAAGTGTTAACAATGGAATTACACTGCTGTAGGTGAATAAAATGCAGTGTGTACAACAATATTGATCAATTTGCACTCTACATTCCATGTAAACATTCCACCAGTTACTGAATTTCACTGTGAAAACCCCACAGGAAAATAACTGAACTTAGCAAATGATCAAGGTTGATCAGTCAACACAAGGTATGTGTGACTGAGCTCAGCCTGTTCAAAAAATGCTAAGAGTTTCAAACATATTCCTTTTTTTAAAAAAAATAAGGTTTAAGGTGATCGTAAGCACGGTTGAAGAGGAAGGTTTTCAGGTGGGAATTGAAAAGGGGAGAGAGGGGGCAATGTGGAGTGTCATCGCTGAACTTCATTCGTTTCACTCCGTCCTTATTCTAAAAGACTTTCCCTTGCTACCCTCACTGCAATTGATACTTCCAATGTTAAAGGAAACGCCAAACATATCCCACACCAGCAGCTGTTTCTCGTGCGATGCGATCGCCAGAACAAAAAATCTCACAAACACATCTAATTTATCTTTTTTTTGTTTAAAACGTTGTCTTCTGAAAACTGTTGGAATACTTTTTATTATTTTATGGTCTTCAAGTACTTCTGATATCTAAGATAAATAATAATAATCCTTGCATTTGATATAGTGCCTTATCATCATTCGATTTCAAGGAATCTGATTTAAATTTATTAGCTGGAATTTAAATAACTATTATTTTGTTTTCTCCTTATTAAAGGAAATCAGTAATTGAATGCATCCTTTGGTATATAGGTAGTTTTCAGTATGAATGAGGTGCTAACTCAACAGCCATCTGCTAACAATGCAAATTGTATATAAAAATAACAGGATACTAACATTGTGCTCAGTACTACACTATAGGAAGATTATGCATATACAATTTGTAGTACACAAAAGAACGCAAAGAGCAGATGGTTCTAAATGTTCTGCTATGGCTTGAAAAATGATTGGTACATCCAAGTGCTGAAATCTATTTCAGGCTCCACAGCCCCGTGAAGCAGGGGATCATTAATGCAATAATTCATTAAAATTAAGATTATATTGAAAATAAAATGGGACTTATTTACTTACTAGTTTCATAGCATAACTCTGAGATAAATATATCAATGAAAATTGTTGCTGTTGTAGCTTTCAATACATAATATGTCTAGGACAGTGAAAAGGATTAAATTACAAGTGGTTAGAGCACTCGCCTCGCAAGTGAGAGACCTGGGTTCAATTCCCGGCAGGTCAAAACCTTAGACAAGTTTCTTTACTCCACACGCCTGATAATAATCCCTCAAGAAAAACACATAATAAATTAGTCACTTCAATCCATGTCTGTTTGTGGGACACTGCTGTGTGCAAATGGCTGCCGCGATTTCGCCCACAAATATACAGTCAATTCGCTTTACAGTATATGCTGTGAAGCACTTTGAGGTATCTAGAAGACGCAGTAAGAAGTTATATCAAATGTAAGGATTATTCTTCTTATTATGATAACAATCATTACTTTTAATGCCATCGCTTTGTGCTATCTTCAATGCATTGTGATTTGGTGAAGACCACAAGAATGAAATCAGTGTGCAAATAAAATAAGATTTTAGTACACATTTTCAAAAGGTGAAACCTGGATCTCTGCTTTCAGCGTTTCCAATGCCAATGCTTTGGGGAATGTAATATCCAGATGTAAGCAACCCGCTTTTACACAAACAGCAACTAATACAGCTAAAGTGAGAGATCAGGAAAGAACAAGCAACTCAACGGATGAATAGTGAATGTCAAGAGATAGAAAAGTGTTTGCCAAAAGACTCATCTGATGATTAAAATTAGCCATCATTGCAAAGGAAACATGTTTTTAAAAAAAAATTAAGCATGCAGTTCATGAATACATCAGAGGTTTAAAATTTGCTTTACAAAATCTGAACTGAGTGGCATTATATAGTTACAGTCTAGAGCTAGACAGCATAGTTCAAAAAAATCACTGCTTTATAACAAGCAGGTTTTACTTTTTACAATAATAGTTACTCAAATACTCAACAAGATTTCATCAAAAACTCACCGGTTGCTGGCAGTGTAACTGGGCTGGGTTCCATCTAACTCTCCACAAGCTCTTTATGGTCTTGTCGTCAAGCACTCCGTTCATCTAATATTTTCTGCACTCATCTTCTGCCACAAACAGTACAGAGAGAGAGACAGAGAGAGATAGAGAGAGAGAGAGACAGGCTGCTTTGCCTCCGACGCTAAGAGTAGCTGGAGGGAGAGCTGGATGCTAGCCTTGCTGCTGATTCAATACTGCCTGTTGTGTTGTGTTGTGTATCAGATGGTTTGTGCACAGATACGACGAGAGCAAGAGGCAAGTCAGACTTACACTAGGATACAGTAGTAGAGAGTGTGTGAGAGAGTGTGTGAGAGAGAGAGAGTGAGGGGGAGCTCTGAGCTAGAGCTTCAGGTAATTACACTCTTAGCACCTAGACACATCAGTTTGGCATTTACTCTAAAGGTAACTAACAACCTCTTGGGGCTTAATCGGTTTCCCTTAAACCAAACCTGGAGGTATATATAGAACATCTTTTTTTTCCACCTTGCTAGAGTATTTTGTATTGTACAGCCTCTCACTCTGGCTTTTAACCCTTCAACACTGCATTAGGTTTTTGTGCTGGGTTTCAGCAATGGGTGTCTATAAAGTATATTTATATTACCGTGCTGTGAAATGCTCAGTAAAATATCATCGCACACAGAGACAAAAAAACAACTGAATTATGCCCCTGGTTGAAGTCCTCCATCAAGCAATTTATCTCCAACACAATACAAATAGTCTAATTCTATTAGACTATTTGTCTATTTCCTATTAGAAAAATTGATTATTTTTCTCCCCCCCCAACTCAGTATAAACGGTAGAGATGAAAATATCTTGAGAGGTTTGAGGATCACAAGTTTCAGCAAAAATATTTCAAAAAGAAACATTCACTTCACCAGCGTCTGACAAAGATTCGCCTCACAAGCAAGTAAAATCTCAGGCAAATTTCCTTATTCCACACGGCTTTGTTTAAGCGCTCTGGGACGCTTACCTCGTTTGAAGGGCGCTGAATAAATACAGGTTGTTGTCGTTGTTTACCCAGCAGTAAGTAGGCACAAGGTTCTTAGTTGATTGGCGGATCGCTGTCCGGGGATAATAATCTTTTCACATAAACTGGGGGTCACTCCATCCATGACTGTTTATGGGACTCTGCTGTGCGCAATTGGCTGCCACGTTTTGCCCACACAAAACAATCAATTTTTACCAATGTATTCTGTGAAGAACTTTGAGACGTCTCAATGACATGATAAAGCGTTATAACAAATGCAAGGATTATTCTTAAGCGTTACCTTTTTGGACAAAACAAACAAGGTATTTGCGTTGATACCGAAGATCTATAAAAAAATTTACTGATGATTCATGATTATTTGTCGTTCCCCCCTCCCGCACACACACACACAATTCCCAGCTACAACAACAGCAACAACAACAAAATTACATTTGTAGAGCGCCTTTCACGTCGGGAGGAGTTACCAGAAGTGATGCAATATCAAGAACACACTTCTGGGCATAAGGTTAACCCCTGAAAGTGCTGAAATTTCAGCACTTTCAGGGGCTAACTAGAGACTTTTGCTATGCTAATATCGCTGTCGTCACCAGTTCTAGTGGTTGTATTTGAAACAGTTTTCCACTTGCTTGTTTCAGTGGTTAGGCAACTTTTCTAAACCATTTTTATCAATTTTCCTAGTGCTCCTTCTGATTTATTATTTTCTATTGCTTCTTTGTCCTTGCCTTTTCTCTTCATCCCTTGCGAGGTTTCAAAATAACCTCGTGGAAGCAAGGTGACCCGTGATCTTAGAATCATAGAATCATAGAATCATAGAATTTTACGGCACAAAAGGAGGCCATTCGGCCCATCTAGTCTGTGCCGGCTCTTTGAAAAGAGCGATTCAATCCCATTGCCCTGCCCGCTCCCCATAGCCTAATAGACCCGTTCTTCCTAAATAAAGATCTAATTCCCTTTTAAAAGTTGTTATCGAATCAGCCTCCACCACCTTTTCAGGCAATGCATTCCAGATTCGAACAACTCGCTGAGTGAAAAAATTTCTCCTCAGCTCCCCTCTACTGCGCCTTGAAACTATTTTAAATCTGTGACCACGAGTCACAGATTCACCCACGAGTGGAAATAGTTTTTCTCTATTTGCCCTGTCGAAACCCCTCATGATCTTATAAACCTCTATTAGGTCTCCCCTCAATCTTCTCTGCTCCAGAGAGAATAACCCTAGCCTATCTAGCCTCTCCTCATAGCTGAAGTCCCTCAATCCTGGCACCATCCTAGTAAATCTTCGTTGTACCCTTTCCAATGCCTTCACATCCTTTCTGTAGTGTGGTGACCAGAATTGAACACAGTATTCCAGCTGAGGCCTCACCAAAGTCCTATAGAGGTTAGTCAGCACTTCCTGACTTTTGTACTCTATACCCCTATTTATAAAGCCTAGTATCCCATATGCCTTCTTAACAGCCTTGTCTACCTGTCCTGCCACCTTCAACGAGTCACTAACACAAATCCCCAGGTCTCTCTGTTCCTTCACACCATTTAAAATTGTACTATCTAGCCTATATTGCCTCCCTTCATTTCTTCTCCCAAAATGCATCACCTCACACTTCTCTGCATTAAACTTCATCTGAAACAGTAACATGCTGATGTGTTCTGGCAAATGGGCTATGCTTTTATCTGGTGGTCTTTCCTTGCACTGAGTACATTAATTTCATCAAAGTAGTTGGATAATAGTTGGATAATCTGTGTTACTTTAACGTTTTAATACATTATACTATAATTGAATCATTTCAAGGAATTTATAACAATGTTGGCACACCTTAAAACTCCTCTGTGGTTAAACATAGCCATTGCTAACGAATTACAACAACAAAATTACACTTGTACAGCAGCCTTTCATAGCAGCTTTTGAAATTCACAATAGCTTGCTTAGTGGTAGATTTTGCTCGATTTATATAATGTAATTTATATTTCATGACAGAGGATTTATTACTGAGACTTCGTCCTGTAATTACTTCAAATGTATCTCAATTACGTGTCTTTAGAACCTGGAAAAAGTACGAGTAATTGAAAATCTTTACTGTGTTTGTATTAGTGTCTCTGACCTTTACTTAATAACCTAACAATTATTTAGAACTGTACTGCATGACTGTTAACATGACTGGCGGATACATGGAAGTAACATAATGGCCATTGAGCAGCCAGATGGGTTCCACTCAAACATTAGGATGGCTTTAATACTGCAATATCAATCTTAATTTGGTATAGCACTTTCACCATAGGACGCCTCAAAGTGCTTCACAGGATTTGCTTTAAAATTTAGT
Organism: Hydrolagus colliei; assembly: GCA_035084275.1. Lineage (NCBI taxonomy): Eukaryota > Metazoa > Chordata > Chondrichthyes > Chimaeriformes > Chimaeridae > Hydrolagus > Hydrolagus colliei. The sequence goes on along the minus strand of CM068756.1, from coordinate 4,300,407 downwards.
GACTGTGGGTCCTTTTCTGGACAAATTTGACAGCCAGTTGTGCACATAGTAATGTGCCACAAATAGCTGTGGCCACCCCTACCCCAACCACACACTCCACCATTGTGGAGTCTTGTAGCTCAGTGGTTAGAGCACTCGGCTTTCATGCATGAGATCTGGCTTCAATTCCCGACGGGGCCAAAACGTTGGGAAAGTTTATTTACTCCACATGCCTCTGTTACCAACAATAAGTGAAAACCCGGTTGTTGGATCACTCTTCTGGGGGTAATAATTCCTTAAGTTAATGATAATAAACCGGTCACTTCAATTCCTGACTGTTTTGTGGGGCACTGCTGTGTGCAACTCGCTGCCACGTTTCACCCATAAAATATATTTGCAGCATATTCTGTGAAGCGCTTTGAGATGCCTCGAAGCCATAACAAAGTACTATATCAAAAACAAGGATTATTACAATTGTTATTGGTTTGTCAGCCTTGAGCCCAAGTCTACATGAAATCCAAATCCTGACAGTGAGCTTGAAACCACAATGCCTCAAGGTGAGAGTGCTATCAACTAAGTTAGACTGACCAACTCACAGCAATGTACTAACATAAGGATTAGTATAAATTCCAAAACATAATGCAATTGAAAATTGAGCAATTGAGCAATCGCCAAGAAAAATGATTTCCTCCATGTGAAAACATGCCCAAAAGGCAAGACAAATCCATTACAAACACTATCTCAACTGCATTAGACCACCCCCGTTCTTGATAAGTCGTTTTAGCCCCTTGATAAACGTGCCTGAGGTTTAAACTCGATTCATCCAAGACAACAATGATTCCTCACCATTATGGATTGATTGGAAACCACTGGAGCAAAATGTCCAAAAATACTACGGTATCCATGGGAACAGGGTTGCCACAATTGCCGATTAGCCTCCCCAGTCTCGCAAAGGAGTGGAGATTTTGTGTGGTAATGACAGGTAGGTAGATAATGCATTGCCAGCATTCACAAAGAGGCTTGATTAGCAGCGAATCATGACAAATCAGTGATCTCTCCAACGGTTCAGAAACAAACATCAAGGAGCTATCAACGGAGGCTTTAACAGTTTACGACCAATATCTGAAGACACAATCATATTACAACTCTCTCAGCGCTTCTCTGCTTCTCTGTCATGGTGTAATCCGTCCATAACAAACCTAGAATAAATTGGCCATTTCAACCCACGACTGTTTGTGGGACGCTGCTGTGCGCAATCGGCTGCCGCGTTTCGCCCACAAATATACAGTCATTTCACTTTGCAGTATATTCTGTGAAGCGCTTTGAGATGTCTAGAAGATGTGAAAAGCCCTATAACAAATGCAAGGATTATTATACATATACAGTTCTGCAATGTTAATGTTTATATTGTGAATTTTAGGTCTGCTTGAGAGCCAGCAGTTAGTGAGTACACAATACCAGTTACTGATGTTCCACATCACTGAGGCAACAAGACGGTTGCACTAGAGGATTAACAGTGGAAACTACACTCGAGCAATTATCTGCAGCCAAGCAGTGAGACGTTTTGTCTATGTAGTTTTAGTCATCTTCAATTCTACACAATAGGAAAATGTCTGTATGGTCCTGTATATATGACTATATGGTCAAGAAGAGAGGAAGACATATATGAGTGGTAACTATACACCAGTCAGCCCAACATCTGTAGTGGGTAAACTTTTAGAAGCCATAGTAGAGAATAAAATAAAAAATCACTTAGAGAGGCCTGAGTTGATCAACAACAGCCAGCATTGATTTGTAGAATGCAAGTCTTGCCTGGCAAGAAATTAGAAATGTTTTGAGTGCGTTGATAAAGTCAATGGATTTTAAAGATGTATTGAAAACAAAAAGGAAAGTGATGTGACCTGACCGACTGAAAGACAAACATCTTTCAACACCTTGGGACGTCCTTCCAACGTGAAAGACTCTATACAAATGTAACTTGTTGTGTAGTTCAGGAAGTTGACAAGTCACAAGGTTTACACTCGGTGCATAGTAGGTTGGTATGTTTAACAAATTGTAAATTGCATGGGTAGGGGTAAGGGTAGTTAGTATAGCTTGTGATTATTGAAAATGAGCAGTAATCTATTTCCTGGTCTGTATAATTCACAAAATTCACAGTAATCTATTTCCTGGTCTGTATAGTAGATGATGAATTTAATAAGAATAAGAATAAGAATCCTTGCATTTGATATAGGGCTTTTCACAACTTCTAGATGTTTCAAACAGCTTCATAGAATATGCAGTAAAGTGAATTGACTGTATATTTGTTGGTGAAAAGCAGCAGCCAATTACGCACAGCAGTGTCCCACAAACGGTCGTGGAATGAAATGACAATTTTTTTTGGAGACATTACCATCAGGCGTGTGGAGTAAGGAAATTTGCCCAAGGTTTCGCCCAACCTGGAATCAAACTTTTTAAGGTGAATGCTCTAACCACTGAGCTGCAGGACTCCAACTGCTGAGCTACAGGACAATGAGTTTAAAGCTTTGGCCGGAAATTAGCCAGACTAACGTGGTTCTCATCTGGAAGTAAAATGGCAACAAACAAGACTTTTCCAGCAGATTTAATTCAACAAGTACCACTGTGATTCAACAGTATGTCAGTAATCCACATCCGCTGTACTGTAAGCCATTATCTGGCTTTTAGTGTTCGAGCCAATAATTAACTTAACAAAACCTAACCTGGGGAAATCTCAATTGAGAGAGCTGCAGCCTGATGATTTGAGCCCAATTTGCGACCTTCCCTTTGAGAGACAAGCACTCAACTGCTTGAGCTGTTGAGCTGCACCTGGATTCTGCTGTTGTTTTGCATCTATGACTAACACTGCTGAACACAACAGAAGCTGAAATGTGTTTTGCTTTTGACTATGCTCTAAACAGAATCATTAACCACATCATTTTCTATTTGGTTCTGCGATCGGTCTTGTGAAACAAGTGCCTTTATAGCACATTTATAGTTTCAGGGTGAGATTCAATGGTCATTTTTTAAATTATTGAACTACAGTACAATGAAATTACAGTAACATGTGTGTGTGTGTACAGGTTGAAACTAACTGGCAAGATTAAAAAGTGCCTTAGCTACAGGAAGCAGATAGAAAAGATGAACGGAAAGAATTCCACTGCCAGTGGGAAATCATTGTCTAACAAGAGATCCTTTGGGAAGACTCTGACTATTTCAGGATGGCTTGGAGCAATATTCAATTCCTCTTGATAGCTTATGAGCTGCCGATGATGCCAAGACATGTGCCCAGATGATTGATACAAAGGAGACAAACACCAATGAATGACATGTGGAGCAAGTAAATGGATCATGTAGTAACCTTTGGATTTTAGTGTGGATAAAGTATGTTAATGGAATGGCAAACAGGAATTATGCACTCAACAAGGGGATGTATATTAAAACAATTTTCATGCCAGTGTAACATTATGTGTTGCTTGTAGCTTAACAATTCCAAATTGCATATGTTCTTTATTGGTTGTATGCTACATCTCTTGGATATCTTGTGGGGTCCTATAGTTCAGTGGATAGAGCACTCGACTTGCAAGCGAGAGACATGGCTTCGATTCCAGGCAAGGCAAAACCTTTGGCAAGTTATCTTACTCCATGTGTCTGATTATCGCTATATCAAATGCAAGGATTTTTATTATTTTTATTATTACAAGAGGTGAAGAAAATGAGCGAATTGCTAGCAATTACTGATAATTCACTGAATTTTCTAAATCAAATATGAATATATTATCACAAAGCTAATCAAAACCCAAGCTTGATTTGACAATCAAACAAAGTTATTCTGTCTGGTTTGACACTCTACCTTCAGGTGGGATGGATTGACTGATGGTTTGGAAGAATTCAAAGATGAGTGAGGGCCAAGGACGAATATTCAATCATGTTCACCTGAATATTCCTGGGTTTGAAACCCTGATCTGTGCTAAATTAGCTGATCTCAATAGTTGAGGCCCCGGGATCTGCAACTGAGCTCAGAAATCCTGAGCTACAAAGCGAGGGATGAGAAGGATAAAGCAGCCTGGGTTTATGCTTCCCACCCAGCTTCACTATCACCAGCTTCTCAGGATGAATTAATCGACTGGGAAGCTGCTGATGTTCAACAGAAGATGGTCGTGTGAACATAATTTGTGGATGGGATCAGGCTGGCCGGATATTTGAAAAGTTTCTCTCAAATCACAGTTTAATTTGAGACATGGAGAATAGTCACTTGAAGCAGTCCACAGGTGTGAAAAAAAACACTTCCCAGCATCAGACAGTGTTCACAGGAAAGGAGGGGAGCAAAGCATAGAAGTACATTCACAGACAAACTAACCCTCCAGAGGTTAGAGCGGAGATGCCCGGCGAAGTGGTTAGACTATAATTAGAAAAGCTCCATTAATCTACCCAAGCATGGGAATTGTCTATGCCGAGCGCAGATTAAAGCATCAGCTCTTAGTGGAATTGTGACATTAAAGTGCAAAACAGCTGCTTCCTTATTAAGGGAGAACACATTTCTCGACACAGACAAACAATGTGGGGCAATAATCCGCATCAGTCAGATGTATGCATTACTCATTTTGCAGAAAAAAATTGTCTTTCAGAAAAAGAGAAAGCAATCAGTGTGTAAATCTGTTTTCTGCCTGGTTCAGTCAGTAATACCAGTGGCTCTGAATTTGAACAGCACATCAACAACAATAAAAATTACATTTCTATAGAGCCTTTCAGTCAGGAGGACGTCTCAAGGCGTTCGACAGTCACTGTGTCAGATCCGAGCTGGGGACGAGGGGGGAGGGAAGTGGGGTATTAGGAGTTGCCAATGGGACCATCGAAGAGGACATTAGGACTTTGAGCTCATAGTCTAAGCTGTTGCTGCAGTGTTGTCCTCGAGGAGCACTATATTTTCAGAGGTGTGGTTGTTTGGATGCTTTGCAGGCATTAAACCAAGGTCCCACGTCTACCTATTCAGGTGGACCTTAAAAATCCCATGTTACTCGACAGAAAGGAAAATGAGTTTCTCCTATGGTCCTGGTCAACAATCCTCCCGATAAAAATGATCATTTACCGTAAGGCTGACGTGAGATATTGTTGTGTGAAAACCGACTGCCTCGTTTGTGGGGGATTTCATTTAGCTTAATTTTCAATCTGTCATTCAAAACGCAAGCAGTAATGAGAAGTGACATTAAAAGCTTTATTCCTCGGAGACAAATTCTCAGTCAAGCACTTTTGCAAGAAAAACACATCAGTAGAGTAGGTACGCCACTTCCTGCGGTCATTAATGCTGAGCTGATGACTCTGATTGCACTGTTAGAAGAGGGAAGCGAGAGTATTTGCATATGAATGGTGGGGCGAGTAAGATGCAAAATTACACACACACGTGATTACCAGAAACAGGAGATGTGAGCTAAGAGAATATATAATTAGGAAACATAACTGTTAGGTCAGATGGTATATTTTAAGTACACTATAGTAATTGGAATTAGAGAGTACATCACCTTTTGACTGAAGCCAACCAGTGGAGTCTGGATTAGGTTTCACCGTCAAAATCACAGCCAAGTCAAATTGATTTAAAAATTTGTGCGTGTACTTTTACAGCTGGTTAAGAGGAATCCTTTTCTTTCAATCGCTGGTCTTTAAAATGCAATATGAAGTAATAATGGCTTACTATATCATCCCTCACTTTTTAAAAAATCTATTTCTGTTGACATGTTAAATATTCCACTCTGTGCTGCTCTCAGGGAAGGAAAGTGGCTTGGAGGAATAATATTAATCCTTGTACGGTATTTGATATGGCGCTTTTCACGTCTTCTCGGCATCTCAAAGCACTTCACACTGCCTCTATCATTATTTCATATGGTAAAGTGAATTAACTGTACATTTGTGGGCGAAACGCGGCAGCCAATTGCACACAGCAGTGTCCCACAAAGAGTCGAGGATTGTTAGCCAATTTAACATTGTTTTTTTTCGAGGGATTATATCAGGCATGTGGAGCAAGGAAATTTGTCCAAGGTTTGCCCCACCAAGAATTAAACCCAGGTCTTTTGCTTTATAAGGCAAGTGCTCTAACCACTGAGCTACATGACTCCAGAAAGGAATCATTAAGGTGCATATTGTGAGCAAATTGACAAACACTATGTTTGTATGTTGAAAACTTTTCTCACTCCACCTCCACCCCAACCCTACCCCAATCTCCTCTGGCTGAATGAGTAACATTTTATCTTTCATAACTCAAATAATGATAGAGACAATCAAAGAGACAATAATTATTTGTAATGGCTTAATTTTTCAAATGCAGCTCTGTAGAGAGATATGAAGTGAGTTTTGAGGAAATTAAATTCCCTTACATGGTTTGGGTTAGCAGAAAATGGTCTGAGTTTGTAAAGGGAAAATTTCCTAGAAAATGCTACAATGTCCATTGTAAAGTGGACAAGAGACATAACACCTTCAAAGATTAGATCAATTTAGGCATTGTACTGTACATTGTTGGGAGAAAATCCATAATCTGAGGGAATTAAACTGAGAACCTTCTAAACAGCTATTCAAGACCAAATTCTGAGTGAGTGATTGAAACAGTCTCAGTATCCCCAAAGTCATTATTTGGTGGTTGGAGTGCAATTCAAAGCAGCAGCAGTCAACATTGCAATAGAGCTGTGAACTAAAGATCATCACTTCAGAAGGTAAATCTCCTGGTTTTAATTTGTGCTGTGTGTTGCTCCTATATCTGAGAACAATGTTTAGACACAGAATCATTAAGAGCTAGACATTTTCAGTACATAAGGAGATCATTCACTGTTGCATTTGTGTTTTCATTTTAGATTAACTTTTTAATTCACCAGCTCTTCCATTGTATCCCTTCATATTGTTGATTGAGGATTAGAACAGACTGTTTGTGTGTGGATAGTTTGGGAAGCAGCAACAGGATAACAGATGGGTTTACTTTGTTACCAGAGAGAAACCGAACTATGAGAGGTACTAAATAATCAATGTAAAATAACAAAGAGTTTGAGAAAGTAAAATGGGAGAATATCTATTTGAAGCAATGGAGACAATACAAAGAAACTAAATTGAAATTGAAGCGTTGAAAGCATAAGAGCATCAGTTCAGTCTTCTGCGATCATACTTTGACATCAGCCTGACACCTATCTAAATACCTGAACAATTTGGTTTCTGTAAATCATACCTCAATATAGCTACTGTACATGGCAAAACCATTGTTTTTGATTTGTTCTAAGATACAATTAATTTCTAAGAGACAATGATATTAAGTTGAATAAAGGCTGGTCTGAAAACCTTATTAAATATGCTATTTCTAACTAATTATTCACCTATGAAATTAAACATCAGACTCTGACTTCTACTCAAGTCTCCAACTCCAGAGCACCAGAGCTCTGTATATCACAGCACACATTGTAGAATATCTTTAATATTATGTACAATGCCCATTTTAATATTGATAGCCCAATTATTAAACCAACAAGGCATAGTGAATGATAAGCGCTCTGTCCCCCTCTTTGTTCCCTTGTTCTCATTCAGTTACAGTAATATTGTATAACAAACTGACAACGGTGTTGTCAAGATGTATTTTGAAATTGGTCCCTTCATGGATGTTTGTCAGACATTGCTGTGTGCAAATTGGCCTGCAAAATAAACATTCACTACACTTGACAGTAAATTCCTGTGAAATGTTTTCAGACATCCTCCCGATGTTAAAGGCTACTAAGTTACAAATTAACAGAATATAACAACAAAATATAAATTGCCATTATATAGCACCTTTCACATCGGATAAATACGTTACTATGTTAACATTACAGGACAAATCTGTTTTGGGCAAGTGTTTGATTTCAACATGTTCTGACGACTGAATGTTCTGAAGTGATGGCACGCGAAGGTATATTTGATGACTAATTTGCCAAAATTGCGACTTCAGTCAACGTGAATTTGATGTCAGAGTTACTTTTAAAAATAACCCCATCCCTGATAACCCCATCATCTACGAACAACAGACGCCGTCCAGAGCTCTGATTGTCGAACTTGATTCAAGTTATATAATTGTCTCTTGCTTTGATTCTCCACATCAGTTGCCACTTAAACCACCCACCCCACCCCAGCCCACCCCACCCACCTGCTGAATTATGTTCAATGCTGGAAATGTTATGATTAGTCACAAAACAGCAGTACTTGACCTGTGTTTACACACAACTGAAGAAAATTTTGTTGACTGCTTAATTCATGTAATCTGATTACGCAAGAGCAAATTCATTGACAAGGACCACTCCAGTTGACCAAATCAGAATCATTGCACTAATATGGACAGACCCTAAACGTAGAGCCCCAGACACCACCACACATTGAGTAGAAAAGTGCATATCTATAATCCTTGCATTTTGATACAACGCTTTTCATGTCTTCTGGATGTCTCAAAGCGCTTCACAGAATATACTGTAAAATGAATTGACTGTATATTTGTGGGTGAAACGCGGCAGCCAATTGTGCGCAGCAATGTCCCACAAACATTCGTGGATTGAATTGACCATTTTTTTATTGTAGGTTGTTTTTGCACGGATTATTATTAGGCGTGTGGAGTAAAGAAACTTACCCAAGGTTTCACCCTGAACTGCCTGGATTTGAAATACAGGTCTCACGTTTGTAAGGCGTGTGCTCTAACCACTGAGCTACAGGACTCCACTATATATCTATATAGATATTTATATCTATCTACACACCGGCAACCTTCCTGTATTGTACATAAAATAGAGCAGTTTAATGATTCTTTTACACTATTTGTGATAAAAACAGAAACATAATTAATTCAAAGTATATGAACAAAATAAAGTGGTGGAGGCGAGACAATGAAATAAAACTGGTAGTTCTTTTCTAAAGTGCTTTCTAACAGGTTGCAATTGTATCTTTTCCATTGAAAACAATGCGAGTACAAGTGGCCAGCTAAATTGGTACAATTGGACTGAAGTTCATCTGTGCTTGAGTGTCTTTGCTGCTGTTTTCAATGGAAAACAGAAACACACACTAACCAGGGTGTTATATCTACAACGCGAATAAAGTCTGGCTCAAAAAATGAAATTTTGACAGCAATTAATTAAAACAATTAAGAGAAACAAGGAATCTTTTCTTGGTTGCTAACGTTTTTATTACCTAATATTTAGGATGAAGGAAATCTGAGTTCTTCCACACAGAGTTGAGCTCACAAAAGGTTCCAACCAGTGGAATAATATAGAATGTTACAGCATAAAAACAGGCTATTTAGCCCAAATAGCCTATGCCAGTATATTGACAACATAAAACAGTAATGCACTCACTCCTCAAACAATAAAATGATCAAAGTGGCATGAACTGTCATCCTTTGATTGTTGCACTCGATAGTGAGACTCATTCTCAGCAGAACATTAATGTCTCATCCGAAGGATGGATTAATTTATTTCAATGTATTTTGCCTGAAGCAACAGAGTGCAAATATGGCTTTTGTCAATTTTCAGATTTTTCCCCATTCATCAGCACACAATATAAACCTTGCATTTAATACAGCACCGTATCACATCTTCGAGACATCTCAAAGCACTTCACAGAATATACTGTGTAATGAATTGACTGTACATTTTGTGGGTGAAACGAGGGATGAGGGATCAGCCGTTTGCTTGAGGAATGCTGGGGCCACTGTAGCTCCCCAAACAATCATCAGAGTGTGTAATTGTCCATCCCTCGAGCCGCTCCAGACCAGCACATGTGCATTACTGTGTCAATACCATAGCATTTTACTTTTGCTAATTTCTCCATCTCTGGAGGGACATTAACAGAGATGTCAACTGGTCCACCTCATGTCCTTTTGATTGGAGATTGGCTTGAGAGAGCTTAAAAACAGGATCAAGAAGGATTTAAGAAGGATTGAACAGGAGATATGAGATTTTTTTTTCCTCCCATCATGATTAGCACTATTTAATTCCCTTGAATGAATAATAATGATCTTTCCATTTGGAATAGTGCCTTTCACGTCAGGGAGGATGACCCAAAGCCCTTTGCATGGTGTAACAAGCTTAAACAACCAATGTTGCAATCACTACAACAACAGCAATAACAAAATTACATTTCTATAGCGACTTTCATGTCGAGAGGACGTCCCAAGGCGCTGAACAGTCAGGTCGGGACCCGAGCAGGGGAGAGGGACAGGGTAGTGGGGGGGAGGGCCGGGAGAGAATTAGGAGGGGAGGGAGAGAGTTGGGAGGGCAGCACAAGGCATGATTGAAGAGGAGGGTCTTGAGACCAGCCTTGAAGGAGGCAAGGGAGGAAGCAAAGCGAAACTGAATCCCAGGATTCAGTGAAGTCACTTCTGGATTTCAAAAGAGATTTTGAAAGTTCAAGGTGTTTCTTTAAATATTAAGGGCATTGCATTTGCAGTATTTCCTAACAAGCTTTAACTTAGCATGCAATTACAAATCTGCTCTACTCTCCGCTTTATGATAAAGAACTTTGAGATGTTTTCCCAATTGAAAGGTGCTGTGTCAAAGGTAAGGATTATCATTATTATAACAAGAATCTTTGATAAGGAATCTGAATCATGCATATAACAAGGGCCCCCTTATAGAAGGATTGCATTTTTAAAGATTACAATTTTTTAAAATGGTTCAAATTAGACGACATTATATTTTAAACTAAACTCAGGCTGTACCATAGGCATCATCACCTGCCTTGACCATAATCAATGAGTGAAATGTCCATATCTGTGCTTTGCATCACTGTTTGAATCACTGGAGCTATGTGGGAAAACTCTTTTTTTTGTTATTCTGATTATTACATTTCTTGTGCCTTACTAGACATCTAATCAACTCAAATCTACTTTCAGACTGGTTTGGCAGATCAAGAAGATTTCTATCACCTGTCATTTCTCAGTATCTTCAGACAAGACTCAAACCAGCTGCTGTTTGAGCTGCCAGGTTGCGCCTGTTTCTCTTTCTCTCTCTTCCAGGTATTAGACCAGGGTGAAATTCATTATTTTTTGCAATAGGCTCTCATTCATTCAAATGTCTTCAGTGTGTTTGCTGTTTGATTATTATTAATAATCATCGGTGTATGAGTGCCTTTGTAATTAAGGCCTTTATATTATTAAATATTAATTTGGTTTTAATTTCATTAATTTATTGAGTTTAATGTTATTAATTTATTGAGTGCCTTTATATTATTAAATATTAATAATAATAATCCTTGCATTTGATATTGTGCCTCATCACTTCTTCCATGTGTCTCAAAGCGATCACTGAATACATTGTGCCTTCACTTCGTCTCCTCCGACGGCCTCTCCTCCGGCCCCCGCACAGTCACATGCAGCGTTCCCCAGGGCTCTGTCCTTGGCCCCCTGCTCTTCACCCTCTATACTCTCCCCCTGGGCGACATCATCCACAGACATGGGGTAAATTTCCACATGTATGCAGATGACACCCAACTCTACCTTCCATGTCAACCCTCGATTCCAGGACTACTGGTATTTTGTCTGTATGTCTGTCCGACATTGAGTCCTGGACGAGGGCAAATTTCCGACAACTCAACGTCAACAAGACAGAAGCCCTCCTGTTTGGTTCACATCGGCATCTCCGCACCTCCGGTGCTGACAACATCAGCATTCAAAGCTGCTCTCTCCACCTCTTGAAGCCAATCAGGAATCTGTGCGTCTTGTTCGACCCCAAACTATCCTTCCTCCCCCAAATCCGCTCCATGACCGGCACAGCCTTCCATCACCTCCGTAATATTGCCAGACTCCGCCACTAGCTCACCCCCCACACAGTGGAAACTATCATCCGTGCCTTTGTCACTTCCAGGCTCAACTACAGGAACTCTCTCCTCGTCGGCCTCCCCAGCTCCTCCCTTCACAGGCTGTAAATTATTCAGAATTCTGCAGCTCGTGTACTCTCCCGCACCAGGCTTCACGACCACATCACTCCCACCCTCGCCCGTCTCCACTGGCTCCCCGTCACCCAGAGGATCCAATTCAAGGTCCTTGTTCTCACTTTCAAGGCCATTCACGGCCTTGCCCCCGCCTATCTCTCTGACCTGCTGTCTCCCTATCAGCCTGCCCACATCCCCTGTTCAGCAGACTCAGATCTGCTCCGCGTCCACCTCCCTAACCACCCAACCATTGACGGTCGGGCTTTCAGCCTCTCTGCTCCCACACTTGTTTCCCCTCTTTCCTCCTTCAAGGCCGGTCTCAAGACCTTCCTCTTCGACCGCGCCTTTGGCTGCCCCACTAACTCTTCCCCCTCTCACCCTCTCCTTCCCCTTCCCCTCCCCTCCCCTCCCCCCACTCGGGTCCTGACCTGACTGTTCAGCGCATTGGGACGTCCTCAATTTAAGTGCAATTTTTGTTGTTGTTGTTGTTGTTGTGAAGTGTATTAACTGTACATTTTGTGGGCAAATAATTGCGCACATCAGTGACCCACAAGCAGTGACCAAATTGAGTGACCAAATTATTATTATTATTATTTTGATTTAGCAGACTATCATGGACAAGAAAATGTGTATCACTGGATAGGAACAAAGTCACTGCAATACCTTGCAGCTGCTTAGTGATGATTTACATGTAGTTTGTGACACCGGCAGCATTGCCAAACCAGAGGAAAAACAATTGTCATAGCCACAGTTCTGCCACAATCCTATTCTAGGTAGAGTTTCCCTTCAGCTCTTGACTACTCGAACCAATTAGCAATTCAAGACATGAAACACTTTCACAGAAGGGATGGTTGACAGCTGCTGAGACAACCTCATCATCTTACGTTTGGTCATTTTGCCTTTACAGTCAATTCCAAGACAGCCGGGCAGAAATCCTAAGGAAAAACCTGTCAACATGTAGAACCTATATATATCATCAAATCCTCTTACCTACCCTGGCAGCAATAAGATCAAGTACAAGCAGCAAAGCAAATTAAATACAAAATCAAAATGAATCCAAATGTACCCCATATATTAACCTTAAAATAGCATTCTTTCATAAATATTTTTGTAAGGAATAGCTTTGACAAGCACCGAAGGACTATATTGTTATTTACAATAAAGACTGAAATCCCTTCCTCCCATTAAATAATTCAGCATTCCTGAGTTGTTGTTGTGCAATTAAATAAATTGTTCTTAAATTGTGCGGTCATGTTGCCAATGCCTGTAGATGACAATTGCCAGACGTGTTGCTGGATCGATTGAGATGTTTAAAAGAGCGAGAGGGAGAAGAGAGAGAGGAATTACTTAACAACAACAACAACAACAACAACTTTGATTTATATAGCGCCCTCCACGCCGGACGGCGTCTCGGAGTGCTCAAGGCATAGAAGTGGGTTTCAAAATAAAGTTGTCAGGGTGAATAGTCTGCTCCTCTGCCATGTTTCTAAGTAAAAGATCACTGACACACGAGAGCACATAAGCAATAGTTTGTAATACAGCGTTTCAAACAAAATAAGGTACGTTGTCACTGCCGCTAAAGTGGAAAATTACCCAAGTGCCATTGTGCCTCTTTTTACACATAAAGGTTATTACACTCATCCTGAGGACTTTAATGCTGCCATCCGTCAAATGAAGAAAATGTGTTTGGAGGTAATCGAATAATTCGAGCAACAAATATTGAAGTGCTGTACCTGTGTTACTACTAAAAAATTGAAAAGTCAAAGTGTATGCTGCTACTAATACAACAAAACTAGGAGGCAACTTAGCCCAAAGCAAAGAAACCGTTCGTTCAGGTTGAAAATACAGGTTTAATCGATCATTCTTTTAGCTCTCTGTCAACTTATACAGATTCATCCATGGATACGTAAGGCAATTAAAATGTTATTAACATAGGGTTGCCACAATGGTCAAGTTGGTCATCTTCACTCATAGACTGAGTTGGCAGCTGGATAGTGACCTGATAGACCTAATCCGCTCAACTTCTCAGGTTTTAAAAGAAAAACTCAACCAAATGAAAAATAAAAATATAATAGGTTTGAGAGGAAAGGGACAATATAAATATTGTTCAAATAGATTCCAGCTACTAATTAATAATAATCCTTGCATTTGATCAATCACAATTAGTTATCAATCACAAGCAGGTCAGCCATATCATATATAATTGCTGCGTGTTAAATTGAAGTCAGCGCATTCCCTACGTATTTGATGGGCAGTATTGCTAACAACATCAGGAAGGCAGATCGCTATTATACTAATTGAGGTACTCCAAGCTCTTTCAGGTTGTTCCAATCACGTCAAAAATACCACAAATAGCTTTTACCTTCTCAACCCTCTTTCATGAAAATAATGAGAATATTAGATTACAAACGGTTAGGACTGAGTAAAGTCTGGTCTCTGCAGGTTAAGTTAGTAACGTGGTATTGCTTCATCGTGTTTACAGGCTTTCTAGAAGAGGTTTGAATCCTGGGATAAATAAATCCTGGACTGAACCAGATTGTTGAGTTCCAGGTGCTTTGGTGTTGTCTTATTGTTCTAATTTAACAATGTCTTCTTCATTGACCACAGTAACTTTCATCAAAGAAATACGAATTGCATTCAGCACTAATAAATCCTACCTATAGAAAAAGTGCTATTAAATGGTTTTGTCTTGCTTATTTTTGCATCGACTCAGGTACTGTTCACCAAAGCACACTTAAAGTAGACCATCATAAAGTGCCAATAAAATCAGTTACTCTAATTTACTATAATATATCATGTGAAGTGTTTTGAGATGCCTTCCCTACACGAAAGGTGGTATATCAAATATAAGGATTAGTATAACTATATTATTATTATCTTTATTAAAGTGACCTCATGAACACATCTTGTCAGCATCAAAAACTATTGTGTTCCTGTTCTTTCACTTTGAGAAAAGACAACCAACTGAAGTGATAGACATTCTCTGCTTCCATTGCACCACATACCCAGCGCACTGATCCTTTCAAATAGCCCCTAAGCTACACGCAGTTGTAAATTATTCTTATATGCGTTCTAACTAACAAACTTATTTGTTAAACGTAAACAAAGGCAGAAGCAAGGATTTGTTTCATTTCCATTTCTGTAACGACATTATCAAAAACATAATAATGTTCCATCATCTCTATGGAATGTGTCTAAATTCTCACAATTACAGGCCCACTATATTACTTCTTCCTATGGGATTAATCTAAATGTGTTCCAAAGACATCATTACGTAATCAGCCCCAATTTAAATAAGGCTGACTAGCCTACAGGAAATCATTTCCACTCTATTAGCAGAGTTGATTGACCACTGAACACCAGAGAATATTAGAAGTGCTGTATTTGCAATTAGTGAAATATGCTCAGTTCTTGATTCAGCCAATGGGAAAATTGTGATTATACATTATTAAACTTTTATTAATCAAATATCTTACTGGTGAGCAAAAACTTGATTCCAGCCCCCGCAATGATATCACTCAGTGATGCTCTTTAGTTGTGTTGAGAGTTTGCAATGCGACAGTCGTTATCGCCCGATTTCTCTCGTGGCTCCTCTTGCTCAGTATATTCTGTGAAGCGCTTTGAAAATTCTCGAACATGTGATAAGGCTCTATATCAAATGCAAGGATTATTATTACAGTATTATGACCCCAGCCTGTGCTCCAGATTTGAGAGAGCTCAGCGCTGTGTAAAAACGAAAGTGGTCCATTCCTCAGCCCTGATGCTCCTCGTGTTAATGGCCGTGATTACACACAAACCAATACAAAAGCGGAGAAACGCAATTTGAAGGAATGTACTTCATGTTTATTTCACTCACGAGGCGGAACTGTTGTAGTTGAACGTGAAAATGAATTTTAAAAAATCTTGCGTGTTGATTCATTAATAATAATAATCCTTGCATTTGATAAAGCTCTTTTCACATCTTCTGAATGCCTCAATTTACAGGTCTATAAGAGGATATATTAAAAGAGATAATAACCCTTCCTGTGAGATGTATTTGCCCGTTGAACATCGCAGAATCCTGGGGTTTTTTCCTACTTAAATTTCCTTCATAAAAAGAGAGATCACGAGAGTTCATGGTGAAGAAAGCCTTTCAGCCCATTGGATCTAATCAATCCAGATTACCCCACTGGTCTCTTCATCAGCCTGACACTGTGGTAGCACTCTCACCTTTGAGCCAGAAGGTTGTGAATTCAGGCCCCGCATCGGGATTTAGTATCACGTAGTCTAAGATGATACTCCAATGCAGCACTGTGGAGGTGTGGCATTGTCGGAGGTGCTGTTCTTCGGATGAGGTGCTAAACCAACTTGAATTTACATTACAACTGTTCGACATGCTATTTTGGGTCCAAAAAAACACAGATCTGGGAAAAATGCAAATAAAATCTATTTAGCACAAGTCCTTCATCTTCCTCCATAGACACAGTAATTATTGATAATGCATTCAGTGTGAGAAGAGTGAAGTAATGTATTTCATGTACTCTAAATTCAGTTACAATATACTGTATTCAGTTGCAGCATAAAACTCTTTCAGTTCACGTGTAGTTATTGCCACCACACAAGCTGATTTTGTTTTTAGAATTCCATCAAGCAACCCACGCCAAACACAACGTTGGAAGAGCAGCTTCTCTCATAAGGCAGTTGATTTCTGTTCAGAAGATTTGTGTTGGAATCCCTATCTAAACTCTACAACACACAATGGGGCATATTGTCTTAGTTTTCAGCTCAGCCTTGTCCATATGGAAATGAAGTGCTTTGGTGCGCAAAAAAACCCCACTGAACACAGCTTTCATTGTCAATAGAACAGCATTGATGGAGTTCATATTGAAATCCACAAGAATTATTATTTCACCCTGCTTCAAAAAAGGCACCTAATTTTACAGAAAATCCTGTGAAGCATTTTTAGATGATTGACAATGTGGTAAGGCACTATATCAAATTGCTAGGATTATTATTATGTAAAAAATTCCACCCACACCCAGACACATATAGTCCTTTTTATTTCACAATGCTAATTAAAAGAATTTGTTTCAAATGACTGGGATCAATAATTTCACCACCTACAAAATCACATGTGATATCCAAGCTACAATTCACATATTTAGAGGTCAATATAATACTTCAGCGGTGAAGGACATTTGTCCAAATCATTGGATAATTCATTTTATGACAAACTACTTCACTGTTAGATAATCACATACAGAATACAGTATCTCACAAGTAATGTAATGCCATGGGCTTGAGACAACCGGAAAACACCATATCTCACTCTCACTAGCAGAGAGTGAGATACTCTCACTAGTTCTAATCTTTCACTCAAGAAATGTAACATTTCATCCACAAAATATACAGCCCATTCACTTGACAGTATACTCAGTGAAGCGCTCTGAGACGTCTCGAAGGCATGATAAAGCGCTACATCAAATGCAAGGATTATTATGTGTGAGAATATACAAGTATATTGTGAAGTATACAATGGAGGATTTTAATGGGATCTGGTGGAATGTCACACCTACCTGTGGGAACTCTGCTCTGACAAAGTTCCAAAGATTTCCTGTGAGCCAATGAAGAACATCACTTTAAATCCTTTTATTTTAGTCCCCAGGCTGACAGTTATAAGAAATCACAGTGGACTGGATGTATAATGCTACACTTTGTAATTGCAGACAATGATAACTTGCAACATAATAAACTGGAAATGTAAACTGGCAGACACGCTAAAAGGACATTCAAGAAGCAAATTTGATTAAATTTCTGATGCGTGTCTTGCTGCTCGTACTTTAATAGAATCTACGTTAGTAGATAGCTCAAAACCACAAACAAATTCAATATTGAAATCCGCATTGAAATACGTTTCAAAAGTTATATTACACTGATATTATATTGAAATAAGATCAGGGAAACACACTTAGCTTGCCAATAAAAATGAAAATATATACTGTACTCAGGACCTTAAAAATCTCCATGGGATAGCATGTTAAGACACTATAGAGTGGCAATAAGCTCTTGTTTTACCTATGCTGTCTCAGAAAAACAAGTGGATCCCAGTGCTTTGGAACGTCCTCCTGACATGAAAGGTGCTATACAGGTATAATTTTGTTGTTGATGTAGAGGGGAATGCATGTACAGTACACCATCTAGTGGTTATTTCAAGATTGACATAGAAGTTTGGCAGAAATTGAGCCGCTCAATGTATTGTAAGGAGTAAGGGAGAGCTCTAACAAGAGCAGTCTGTCTCTGTAACTTGGGATTTTATCCTCATTAAAAGTTATATTTCAGGTGGTTCATTAAATAGAAATGCAACCTTTCACCACTGAGCACATCAGATGATATTAGGATGCCTACACTAACATTCACAATATTTTACAGTAATTACTTATAAACCGTTTTCTCCAGCTTGGAATCAGGAGGCGTAGAATAGCAAAGGGATGTTGTAGGTGGGAGGATGACTGAAGGTATGATCTGAGGTCATGAGATGGGCCTTGGAAGGAAGCAAGGGAGGTGCTGAGGCAAAAGAATTCCAGGACAGAGTTCCAGAGGGTGTAGGCAGAAAGGCTGAAGTCCCGACTGCTAATATTGAGGCAGCAGGGAACATGGAGCAAGTCACTGACCACTGAGCAGAGCAGGTTAGTAAGGTTTAGCACGTAGCAGAACTAGCGAAGAGCAAGACCGTGGAGGGCTTTGAGAGGACGAGGATTTCAAGACCCAACAGAACCATCTTGTGGCAATGATATGCAAGTGCACACTTAAAATCTGTCAATGGACTATCTCCAGTTAGAATGTTACCAGGTCCAAAAGGGTTAAGTTACAAGGAATGGCTGCGTAAACCTGGTCTGTGTTCCCTTGAGTTTAGGTTGAGGGGTGATTTGATTGAGGTATAAGAAGAAAAAGGGATTTGATAAGGTAGATACAGAGAAGCTATTTCCTCTGGTAGGGAATCCAAAACAAAGGAGCAGTCTTACAATTAAAATCAATTTGATTTAAGAGTCAAATCACGAAGCATTTTTTCCACTCAAAGGTTGGTAGAAATCAGGAATTCTCTTCACCATAAGGTAGTGGACACTGGATCTATCCACACCTTCAAGTGAGGTTCTTAGATATTTGTTAGGTCAGGGTGTTAAGGGATATGAGAAAGTGGGAAATTGGAATTGAATGGATCAGTAGAGGTAAAGATCAGCCATGATCTAATTAAATAGTGGATCAAGCTCAAAGGGATAAATGACCTACTCCTGTTCCTATGTTCCTAATCTCTTGGCTTTAGCACTCTTATTTGCTCCATTTCCAGTTAGATAAAAATGAACTTTCCACTGAAAATGGAATTGTAAATTCAGAACTTTTCAGTTTTCTTGCTCCTAATGTCAAATCAAGCATAAACCACTTCCACAAGCTCTCTTTTGTCATTAATTCAGTGAGTTGACAAGTTATTGGTCCTTTCTCCTTTGAATTATAGCTGTTGAATGAAAACACAAGAGGGAAACTAACACTTAAAAAAAAACTTCAGTCATTTGAGATGGTTTGTAGATATTGGTTTTATAAATTCTCATGGGTTTTCTAACCAGTCTTTAACCAGTTTCAAAGCTAAACATACAACAAGGGATATCCGAGATAGCCTTCCCTTATTAACATTGAAGATTTATGGAACATTTAGCAAGGTCATTTGACAATTAAATTTGTCCTACGGTTTTGGTCTGTCATTGTGAAGCAAAACCATACATCAATACTCTTGCATTGCAGAGGCAGCCATCTTACACTTCACAGAAGCAAATGTTTGAATAGTGTGGGTTTGATGCACTTGTAAGTGTCAGTTTCAAATATAAAAATATTAAAGGCATCAGTCAGGCAGACAATGTGAAGGCAGAACTGGCCTAAACTAATGATGAAACAAGACAATCAAATTGAATACTTTACGAGACATTTATTGCAAAAGTTCCAGATATAATTTCAAACTTTTATTTTTTCTTCTCAACATCTTGATCAGCTGCTTCCTTGGCTCTCTTTGCCCGTATACCAAACAGACGAGCATTTGCCCGGGCCATACGAAGAGAGACAAAGGCCATGAACTTCTTTTCATCCTCAGAGATTACACGGGCCTTCTCTTTCTTGTATATCTGGAAGAAAAAAAAATGGTTTGTACAAGATTGTCTCATATACATGCAACACATTCCTTTTTGCTTTGACCCAAATTGATAATAATAATTGAGATGGGTTTTCTACAAGTGGATGGCTAGGCTCTTAATTTTTTGCTTAATGTGTGACCCATCGTAACCCAAACTGGATAACAGGCAAAATTAAACTTGTTAAAACAATATTTTCTAGTCATCAACATTTAATATGCTCAAACTGTGCAGACAGAAAGTCCAAGTGTAGTCATGGAATGTATACACAGCAGCATGAACAACCAGGAGAGCAATGCCCTATTTAGTGAACAGCTCTCAACCCCCCATTAATATAAATCTAAAAACTACAGAAGAATTTGAAAGGTCAAATAGGACTTTAAACATTACAAAAACGACACCATTGCCAGCGTAGCCATGGGTTGAAAAGTACGTGAAACTGCTACTGAAGACTCAAGTACATTTTAACACAAAAGACAAGACTTTTTACTCCATTTATTATTGCAGTTTCCCTCAACCAAAGTTTGTAGTTAGTGCAAGCTCCCTTCACTTTGTCACATGCATTGATAGGCTAGAATTAATTAGCCTTCAAACTTCTGTCAATCTGAGTCAGGTAAGTTTCGCACCAGGCAAAGAGTCACCCAAAACAGTTTAGACACATGTCAAGATACCTCAATGGACATCTTGATTGTATTTGATCATAAAAATGTGTTTCCCCTGGGACAAACTTTAAGGATAAACTTTTACGGATTTTTTAAAAATTACGATTCACCTATTTCATAATTTAGTGAGGCTGAGTGTTCTAGAATTAAGCCATTTTAAAATTGTTACTCACATTCTTGATGGGCATGACTGGTCCGCTCAGCTGAGTTGCCAGCTTCATTTCTTCAGGCTGTGAAAAATAAATAGTAAACCATTGAAAAGTCCTTCACAGAAACAAAATTACATAAAAATCACTGGACAAGGTTCCAACAGTAGTCATTAATACAAAGATTCCAGAGATATTGTCACCGCACTGTGGAGAAGGGCGGATTATCCCTCGCTGAATTAGTTTGTTATTCCTTTCCTATGGCAAAATACAAAGAATTGCCTTAAGAAGTACAGGCAGAAAATCCCTTCAGCAAATTCTCAGGTACACTTTGCTCAAAGGTTGACCCATGTTATATATGATCCTAACTTTGGGAATTAACATAAATGTGTCTTGCTCTAAGAGTGCACATTTTGCTACTTTATGCTAGGATATTACATTTATGATTTTCAATGTGACAACTACAGTTCCATCTAATAAATTTGAAAATGGGAATAGAATCATTAATCATTTAATTTATTATATTTTAATATCGATTATTATAAATTTGTCCTCACATCAGCATATATCAATTTAGCCCATTGTATGGACATAGAAAACTGGCATTTACTTTGGTTTTCCAAATATTAAGAGCCACTTTCCTTTAATGTGTACTCCCAATGGCTTAGTTGATAAAACAACCTAACTTGGAAGAGCCAAACAAACTCAGAAGATGTCAAGCTCAATCCCATATCAGTGCTGCCAGTTAAGACAATAGCAGCAGTACAATGCACCTCGGTATCCCAGACTACAAATGAAAATACAGCCACGTGGGATTCATTTTGATTTCGATACCCTTAATTGTGGTATGGATTTCTGCATGTGTCAGAAGCACAGCTAATTTAATAAAATAATTAACTTAATAAAGTAAACTGGGGTCTCTGATAAGTCTATACCAAGACTAACAAGCGAACTGTGCGAACACTTACAGAAGCATCACCCTTCTTAGGCGCAGAAGCCTTCTTCGGGAAGACAATGAGTTTGGAGCGGTACTCCTTCAGCCGCTGAGCATTACATTGAATAGTTTCTGTTGACCTGTTGCGTCGTCTATGGTCAACAGCAATGCCAATAGTACGTGCTATTTTCTTGTTTATGCCCGCTGCCTAATAACAGACAAATATACATTGTTATGAGGTGAAGACAAGAACCGACTCAAAAGATAGCAGATAAACGACAGTCATCAGATGGAAAAGGGTTCGACGATAATCATCATTGATTTACAGAGATTCCGGAGAAGTGTCATCACTTGACTGCGGTGAATATTTAGATGAATATACATCAATTACTGAAACGTTACTCTATTCAGCAATTTACCAACATATTGTAATATTACCTTGAGCTCCTCCAAGCTGAAGCCTCGGCCAGCACGTACTTTAGTGTGATACCTAATAGTAGGACACCTAACAATTGGTCGAAGGGCACCTGCAACTGGGCGTGGAGCAATCCGGCGGGACTTAGCTTGTCGTGCCTTACGTCTGTCGACAGATCAAAAATTAACACATCAATTTAGAGCTGAAAAACACAACTATATTTCTATAGCACAAGCACAGGAATTAAAACCCCAACTATTGTTACAGCAAATGTACTGCAACATTCATTAACCAATACAAGATGCTCACTATATGCATTTGCAAAAAAAATCATAAATCAAAAATTGTGACAGAATCTACTTGAGAACTCATTATAACTTTCTTCAGCCCGATAGCATTACCTCACATATATTGCTGGTGTTCTACAGACCCAAGGTAACCAGAGCAGGATACCCAGCTTGTGCTAAAACATGATTTGACTTCCAGGTCAACATGAAGCAACGACAGTGGTAACACTACAGAAATCAGCCAAGTTTTCACACATCAGGTACTGAACTCTTTTAATTCTCCTGCAGAATTCCCAATAACTTGACTGCTGTGAAATTGGAGACACGATATGCAATTCCTTTAAACTGGATGTTTTAATTTTTTTAAAAAAAGCTTTTAACTAATCCACAGCCATCAGCAAAAAGGGTTCAATGGTAATCATCAATGGTATACAGAGATTCCGGAGAAATTGTCATCATCTGACTGTGGAAAACCAGCTTTGGCAACACAGCATTAAATGCTGTATATATTAAATATCTCCAATCAATGACCCCCACAGATCCCTATCAAATTTGACCCTGTAAATCCAATTAACAGCCTAGAAGCAGAAAAGTGACTCACTTATTGGCATTCCACCCTAATTTAACTTAGATCATCACAAACATATTGTTTTTGTATTGATGATGTTTAAAAGAGCAGTAGAGTTTTAATACTCGGCAATCAATTACCTCCGGATTTTTCTTGCTGGCTGATTAAACCAAGTCCGGACTCTCTTCTGCCAGTCCTTGTGGAAATGAGGGTTCAGAATCATCCCATTCCGACTTGGCGCCATGGCTGCTTACGTTTGTGCTGAAGCAACCCTGGAAAAGACAAAATTAAATGTAGAAAATATTTAAAAGCTATATACAATCTACCATTACTTTTAACATAACAATAATCATCCTTGCATTTGATATAGCTCCTTGTCATGTCCAAGATGTCTCAAAGCACTTCTCAGAATATACTGCAAAGTGAATTGACTAATATTTTGTGGGCAAAACCAATCACACACGACAGTGTCCCACAAACAATTATAGATTGAGTGACCACAACTTTTTGGCAGTCCCACAATTATGTCTGGATAGTTTTATAAATAGATATATTTAATCAATCACCAACGTAATGGTTCAGCAGTCCAGAGCCATCAGCAAACTCACTGGATATCATCAATGTTATACAGAGATCCCGGAGAAATCATCATTTGACTGTGGAAAACCAACTTTGGTGATAATAATAATAATCCTTGCATTTGATACAACGCCTTTATCATACCTTCTAGAAGCCTCAGCGTGCTTCACAGAATAATAATAATACTGTAACGTTACAAACATACATTAAATATACTGTAACATTAATTGACTATATATGTTTGCGCGTGAAAAGTAGCAGCCGATTGCGCAAACAGCCGTGCATTGAGTAACCAATTATTATTATTAATGAATCAATTATTTTGTGAATCTTACTGCTCGGCAAACAAGAGGCACGTGGAGCAAAGAAACTCGCCCAACGTTTCACCCCCACCTGCGATCGAACTCTCTTGCTTGAGCAGAGTGTGGTCCAGCCACCGAGCTACAGGTCCCCTGTGAGGACCATTCTCGTTTAGCCTGGATGCCAAATTACCAACCGAGGGACGACCCCGCTGTTTTGTGGGACGCCACTGCACTCGCACTCATTCGCCAACACATGCAATCACTTTCCATTCCTACTACTAAATTCAATTCTTTCTAAGACGTCCTTCCGACAAGCTTCAGGCTTTCACCAAACGCAATGGGTCACCTAACCCTGCATCTCTTCCTCCTCTCCTTATTCAGTTGCCGCGTCGGCAATAAAAGGCCACGTCCCCGCCACACGACAAGACACCGTTGAGACCTGAATGAAATCGACCCCCCCCCACCCCCCTCGATTAATTCAAACCCACACACTTAGGCCCCGGCGCCCTCTCCGGCCGAACATCACGAGCCAAGAGTCCCAAGTAGCCGCATCTAGCCCGAAATGGTGACATATCTCGAGAGCTTAATCTTTCCCCAATCACCGTGGGTCGTTTCGGGGCCAATTTCCAGCAGCTGAACAAGCAGATGGATTGGGATTCATTTCGGCTGCTTGGCCCAACACATACCGTAAGCAGGAAAATGGCCGAAAAGAAAGAGGGAGCGAACGCGACGCCCTCTGGGATATGTTCGGCGTCGGGCAGATTGGCCAATCAGCGCAGCGGAAGGCTGCCCCGCACAAACATGGCGACATGGGCAACACCCACCCCCACCACTCTCTTCCGCGCACAAACATGGCGGCCAACGCATATACACACACCCCACCCGCTTGCCCCGCACTGACATGGAAGCTGGAGCCCTTGGGAGAGTACCTCGTTGCCCGAATCTAAACGCAACCCGCCGTGAAAGCGATCAATTTTCACCAAGGTTTCCCCCCCACAAGGAAACTGCACTTGCTCCAGTCCACCTTCTGCAATGCAAGACTCACTATAAACCTGGCGAGCAGGAGGGAGCCCCCGCCTCCCCCCTTTACCTCGTTTAACCCATCGGTGCCCCCCCCCCCCCCCCCCCCAGGACATGTTTCTGGGGAACTTGCATGTACAGAGCGGCCTTCACGCGGTGCACCGTTCCCGAGACTCGTCTCCTTCGCCTGTTTCCAGCAGTTGACGCTGCCGAGCACAATCGGCCGCCGCGTCTCGCCCACAAACATACAGTCAATTCACTTTACAGTATATTATATAGAGTATATTATAGTATATACTGTATATTCTGTGAAGCGCTTTGAGACGTGACGATAAGCTGTGAAAAGCGCTATGTCAAATGCAAGGATTATTATTATTATTATTATCGCATAAAGCTGGATAGACCTACACTTTCCTCTCTCCCTTCCCTCTCTATCAAGGCCCAACTCAAGACCCTCTTTTCCAACCGTGCCTCCAGCCGCCCTCCTGACTCTCTGCTCTCCCTCACACCTATCCTGCCCCGCTCTCCCTGCCCCCCATTACATTTATATAGCGCCTTTCACATCGGGAGTACGTCCCAAGGCTCTCAACAGTCAGGTCGGGACCAGAGCAGTGGGGGAGGGGTCGGGGGAGGGGGAAGGAGAGTAGGAGAATTGACTGTATATTTGTGGGCGAATTAAAACAATTGATCAACTTTTACCTGTAAACAATTTACAGTAACCTACCAACATTTTCATGTGTAGTGTGAAAATATTTTAATGGACTACATTTCCGTATTTTGGTATTGTATACTGGTTTCAGATTTGAATGATATAAAAACAGTACAAATTTCTTTGAAAGTTAATGTTTTTCAAAGTCAATTATTTTTTTCTTACTGCTCATAAGTATGATTCTTCTTCCCTGCAGTGTTCCATTTCACTATTTGTCCACCTTTATTTCCTTGCATCTCTAATGTTATGTAATCCTCCTCTCTATCCCTATCAAAAATGGAAGCAGATGAGGATAAACACAGTTTCAAAATTATAACAATTCAAGTTTTATTTTTTCAAAATGTACATACAATAAATTAAATTACAGGAATATTTACAATAAACAATAATCTTAAACTCACACCTAAATGTTTGATTTAGAAATTGTATAAAAAAACTTAAATCTGATAGTTTTCATAACTTGCAGCTTTAAGTGTCAACTTACAACCCTTATCATTCATTGCCTGATGGGTGTAGCCACACTCAAGCACACACACAGCCACTTTAGTTTGATTACAATTATGAATCAGAAAGGATACAGAACAAATTATGGAAAAAATATTACATACGGTACATCACCCTGTCATCATAAAATGGTCTGCAAATGCTGGGTAATGAACACTTAGATTTTACACTGAAAATTCAGAAGCCTTTTAGGGTCAGAAATGGTATAACGTGCGGTAATACTGATTCTATCAGTAGAAATGTTCCTGTTGAAACTCTGGTTTCCTCGGAGGGAGCAGATCCCAGGTGCTATAATTAGCCCTGAATCCCTCAGGCAAAGAAAAGTACAGTAACAGGCTTCCCACCTCTGATTGCTACCCAGTGACCCCTGCTGGGCTGCAGCCTTTGGCAAATCGTCAGAGAACACTCATTGCGTTTCCTAACACAAGGAATGACCACAAAAGTCCAAGCTAAGGCAATGTGCTCCCGCAGAAGATGACTTCAGCTGAGCAAATAAAAGGGACAAACTGAGAAAATGATTAAATATAGAATTCCGTGACCTGCCCCAGTGCGAGGTTGTGCACAAGCATTGGTACCAGTTCCATGAAGTTCTTATAGAGCAGATTCATCCTTTGGTTTACTATTTATAAACCATGTATAGTATTCAATGATAATCAGTTCAGACTGGGTTTATGTTTTGCTCAACTTCCTGCACGTGCCTTGGTGGTGGTGATGGCGGTGTCTCCTCTCCCGTGTCTTGTTTATCTTTTTCGGCCTCAACCCAGCTCTGCATTGCCATTGTTTTCTTTTGGCCGTGAGGTGGGCTGCCGATAAGTACTTCAATGTCATCATAATTTAGAACTTCTCTTTCCACAAGCGCGTTGGCCAGCTGAAATGTAGACAGAAAAGATCACAGAGAATAAAAAGCTAAACATAAGAGAATCCCTGAAATGATGCAGCACATAAAGAAAAATTAAAACAACTGCTTTGGGTGAGATTAAAACTAGCAAAGAGGAAAGAGAAAAGGATGAAACAAGTTTCACTGTTTCCAGATCAGAAGGCTTTTGTTCGGACTGTGCAAAATTACATGAAGTGCAAATTGATCATATTTTGGACCCATTGCCAAAACTGATATAGTCGCATTAAACAATTCACTGCTAACCAGGACTCCAGTACAGTCAGATGCTGAGCTTCTTAATGTCATTACATCGGAGTCAGAAGGTAAGACTGGGAAGGCAGCCTATTTCCACTCACCACAATGTAATGGAGCCATTTAATTCATTCGAACGGGTCTTTACAAAATATGTCTTTAGAAATACAAAATGATGGATCTCCTGGCTGTATTTTTTGACAGGCACAAATAAGAATCTCTCATTAATGGGATAAGAGATTTTCAATAATTCATCTCTCGTTTCTATTGCATATTTGAGGGTGGGTCGTGGTAGTGGGAGATAGACACTGGGGAGGAATGTCCTGGAATATCTCAAAGTGAGAACAGATCTAACTTACCGTCACCAGTTTGTCTCTGTTATCCAGCAGAAGCTTCTCGGTTTTCCTGTATGCATGAGCTATCAAGACCTTGGCTTCCTATAAAATGTATAAAATTAAATTAAATCTAATCCATAGGGAGGTAGGTATACATGTGCATTACACATACTATATAGTAGGTGGAATTATGTGCGAGAAGCATCTCTGATGCCACATCCTTTGTACAGTGACGTCAGCAAAAGGTAGTGGATAGAATGCAATGAGCGGTATTACTGGAGACTTCTTGCACAGCTCACAGAAAGCAATATCAACATCCTATTGCATCCACTTCAGAATCTATGTTATACATGGCAAAATGTACTTGTTTAAATTTCACACATTCCTTGTTATCCATTATGCACCCTGTCCACAGAGACAAAGGGTAAACTCACAAAAGCTCTTTCCATATTAGTTTAAAGACCTACGTGATCCATCCGCTCTTGAAGTCCTTGACTGAATGGACGTCGACCAATTGCCCCCTGCTCCTCAGTTTCAGGGAACGAGATGTGACCGATTCCTTCAACCATCCCGTATGATTTCACCATGGAATAAGCCACTTTGGTCGTCTTCCGCAGGTCGTCCTGAGCACCTGCATGTGAAAGATTACACTGCTTGGAACATTAACCAATATACCTCAGTCTTGTCTGTGGGGTTGGTTGGGTTACGTTTATATTTCTGACGCAAATCATGTGTAAATTACACTACTCAACAATGTGGTACATCCCTAATCTCAGAAAAGCACCCCCTGTTTCACTATTACTAAGTGATTAATGCTTTAACCAGATGAATAACCAATGTTGGAAACAATTGATGCATATTGCTAAACTGAATGTAAGTATTTTTCTTTTTTGATGTTGGAGTAGACATCTGGTCTCCGCGAAAATTCTAATACAGCCATCTATCAGGGAGCATAAGGAAACATAAAAATAACTTAGAAAAGAGCAACTTTCACTCTTAAAAAAAAATGACATAAGAGAAAGGGATTTGGAGAAATATGAGGCAAATAGAATATAAACTACTGAACACAACAGTCAAAAACAACACTGAATAAGGGATTAATAAGGGAAGTGCCCTATAAAGATTATCTTAGGTTTAGGAAATTATACCTGTTGTGACCTTATTGAAGGTGATGGCTTCTGCAACTCGACCTCCAAGAGCCATACACATCCGCTCAATAAGCTGCTCTTTGGTAAATAGGTGCTGATCTCGTGGCAACATCTGCGAGAATCCCAAAGCAGCGTTTGTTCGTGGAGCTATGGAGATCTTACAAAGCAACAAAGATTAGACTTCCATAAAGGTTTTCAGAGACTGCATGTGCCACTGTCACTGTTTGTGTTTCAACTATACTAATGGTGTAGATAGCTGGAGAATTTATATATGATTTTGTGTTATTATATTAAAAATTAGGAAACTGCAGGATATACAAATAAAAATGTGGAATGTGTTATTCCTGAAAATAGGAGTATTGTTTTGCAATGGTGGATCCCGAGGCCGAGCCAGAGGAAGGTGACCGTAAGCACAGTCGAACAGAAAGGACGTCAGGCGCGACTTGCAGTTGAGGAAGGAGTGGGTGAGGTGAAAGGGTTGAGGGAGGGAGTTCCAAAGTTTCGGGACATAGTGGCTGAAAGCAGAGCCAGTGATGGAGCAGAGGATTCGAGGGACAAGGACATGGAGGGAGCTATATAATGCAAGTTGTAGTTGAGTATTGCTTTACTAATGGACGAATGAAAAGTGTCATTGCCTGGTGCACAGCTAAAGCACACAAACTATAATCACCAAAAAGAATTGGATTCACTAACAAATGTGTGCATGTACACACTTATATGAAAAATACACACAAAAATATGGTCAACATTGACTTAGAATCAATTAATATAATAAATAATAAAGCAGACCTTCAACACAGCTTCTGTATCTTCTAGAAGCCAGCCTGCTAGGGCATGTCCTGACTCATGGAAGGCCACGATTCTCTGTTCTTCCTTGGACAGGATTTTACTTTTCTTGGCAGCACCTAAGTGTAAGATAAGCATTTATTGATACAGTACTCACAAATTTGAGTTGTAGCTTACAAAACACGTTCACGCATTGTCTAAGGAGGAAAATTGAAAGAATACAAAACACTACACTTTTAAAACTGTTTTTAATATTACGCGTAACACCCTAAAAAATCTAAAGTATATTATTTCACAACTAGTTTAGTGAATGGAAAACAGACGTACCTGCTAAGATTCTCTCTACTGCATATTCAAAGCTGGAGGTGTCAACAGACTTTTGACCTTCCCTTGCTGCATGTAATGCTGCTTCATTGCAAATGTTGGCAATGTCTGCGCCTATTAATAAAATAATGACTTAGGTATAAATTTATTTATTTGAACAGATTGCCCATCTAATTGCCCATACAAAAAACTAACTGCAGCTCCTTGCTACTATCTTAGATTTTAGTTGACAACGTTCAACACGTATTAAATTTCTACTGAGGTGTGTATTCCAAAATGGTCTAATAAGTGACTGTAACATCTAAATACATTGATGCTGTAAAGATTTCTAAGATAGATATTTTGATAAGAATTTACTATAATTTCTACAATGACAAATGGAATTAGCAAACACTTAGAAAACCATAAACTAACTAGATTAATATGAATTTGTGAACAGCAAACCATGCTTGACCAATTTGACCACACTTGAGGAAATTACAGAACATCTAGATAAAGGGAACACAAGAGGAAATTATATGGATTTTTAAAAGGCATTTGAAACAGTGCAAGAAGCTACAATCGTCTGACCCTGAAGGCAAGACACCATAAACTTCAAACTTGCAACAAGACTTCTAAAACTGAAATGAAAATCCTACACGTTACTTTAGCTAGTAGTAAAGTCTTACCACTGAATCCCGGTGCAAGCTCAGCCAGTCGTTGGGAATAAAAACTGGCTGGTCGAGTTAATTTGAGAATCTGCAAATGTTGCTCAAAGATCTCCTTCCTCTCCTAAAAATGTAAAGTTGAGGAAAAATGAAACCAGAGGCACTGACAATGAAAACAACAACAACTTTGATTTATATCCGCCGTCCGGATGACGTGATCAAAATGGAGCACGTTCTCTCTACTTTCTAGATTTGGAGATCACGCCTCACATATTCTTAACAAATCAGTTTATAGATTGATCGCTCAACAGCTCGATTAAATGTCCACTAGAGGGCAATGCAACACTACAATCAAAATACTGTATTTGGCAATTTAACAAAACAAATTAATTCTCATTGATTGATCAAAACAACTCTTCACGTTAGAATCACAATATGGTTAGTTTGCTAATTCTTTCCCAAAGGCAGCATTGATATAAAGCTTAATGCGAATGAGCAAAATTAACATGATATTCATGTAGTCTTTTTTTAAATAGTAAGAATTAATTTTTAACTAAAAATCTCTGGTACAATCTCTGGAGGAATCCTAACTCAAACAGATTCTGGGGAGTTTTTAAACAAGTGCCTGTTTGCTTATGGTCAAAAGATCCTGGCTTCAATTTTGTCTTTATTTCCTTATATTAAAAGTTTTAATATCCCGAGTTAGACTAAAATCTGTTCTCGTTAATAACAGCATACCAAATATTGTACAGCTTCATTCTTTCCATTACTTTTTCAACTACAAACACCAGTGTTAATTAATACAACGAAAGTCACAATTTTCAGCCTAGGTTTTGATATTTTAAGTTGCCATTCACAACCCATTTGGTAGAGGCGAAAAGGATCCCAAGTTTTACACAAATGTGTCCATTGTTGGAAAGGTTAACTTAAGATCAGTCCCACTAAAGATTAGAAAAATAGATAGTAGATTCTACTCCTCGTACTTGCTAAGTGGAAAATTCAGTGGACAAAACATCCTTTGTAACTTGTAAATGCCTCTTTATATTCCCAAACGCTACTGACTTTCAGACGCGCGAGCTTCTGTTGATTTATATTTTCTTTATCGGTGCTATGTATAATAACACCAAGTTTGATTTTTTTCCCCTCCTCAATTGAAAAATCTGAAAAGTTTTACTTGGACTAATTGAATCAATTCATAGCAAATAACAGATTAACTTTTGTTCAAAACAATGTCATGACAATACTATCAAATTTTCTGTATTTCCAATTACTCCTGGATACATTTCACAATTGCTATGCAAACTACTGTACATTCCAAATGTAAACCTGCAAGGTACATTTGAAATGCCTTAAACTGTTCCTTTCACATTGTTGTAAATGTGATAAAAGGGCATTACTAAAATAATACCAATGTATGTTCATTCTTAGTTATATTTTTTGTAGGTTTATATTACAAGAGCAAAAATACACATGGTATTTCCTTAATTATAATGTATTACAGTAATGTTAATTTCAGCACCGTTAGTTTGGAAATGAATATGTATAGCAGTACAAGTTTATTGTACCTGTTAGCAGTCTGAAGGTTAAAAACCACAAATTACATTTGCATAGTGCCTTTCACGTCGGGAGGATGTCCCAAGGCACTAAAAATACAAATGTGGGAAAAGTTACTTTATGTGATTACCTGCAATGTTGGAAAATCAATAAATATATGTCGATCCAGCCGGCCTGGCCTCATCAGGGCATTATCCAAAATGTCAGCACGATTGGTTGATGCCAGAACTATCACATGATCAGTTGTACCCATTCCTGCTCAAACAAGAAGAAATGGTTAAAATGAAAATAAATACTGTATGCCTATGCAGAACAAAAGTGTTCATTTGCACAAAGCAATTGAGGCTACACTGATCTTCCTTCAACAGTTGGTGCAGCACAGAATTTTATATACTCATCAGATATACATTTGATGGGAAAGAGTAAACTATCAGCCTACGAGTCTTGTTACAGAATTGCTGACATATGGTACGCACCAATCGGCGACTGCATTAGAATTTCAGAGGGAGACTTGATCTGGTCTGGTTTGAACCAGAATGACTGAAAATCTGCTAGGCTTTTCAACTCTAGTGAATAATCTCAATTTCAGTCGTACTTTCAATATTAATGAGATCATTCACTCCTGCAGAACTGAAGCACCATTGTTCTAGAATCCTAATGTTGCTGCCATCTGGACACCAGAGGATTCTGAAACACAGTATAACCACTCACCCCAGTCACTATTTAATTCAATTCAAAATTTAACCATCCGAAAGTCAGTATTTCAGCAAAGGAGAAATTACCCAACATAAAAATATTCTGCAAGTTGAAGAATACATTTTTAAATACTAAAAGTTTCACCCACAAAATATACAGTCAATCCACTTTGAGCAATTTGAGCGATCTCAACAATGTGACAAGGCGCTACATCAATTGCAAGAATTATTATTACTACTACTTTAAATTATTACAGAATGCCAAGCTGTTACACACTTAAAATAGTGAATTCACAGTATTAGATTGATGCTTATATACAAAATATATACTGCAGTGTAACACTCACCATCCATTTCCACTAACAGTTGATTTAGTGTTTGCTCCTCCTCAGTGTTAGCAAATCCAGACATGTTAGCAGAACGCTTTTTGCCTACTGCATCAATTTCATCAATGTAAACTATGCAGGGGGCTCGAGCCCGGGCCTCCTTGAAGAGACTCCTCACCCTCGCAGCACCCAAGCCTAGAGTTTAGGATGAAAATTAAAAGATTATTTAAAACAAAAATAAAAGGGTAATAAAATAGCAAGTTATTAAAAAGTAAAGACGTATTTTATATACAATACCCTGAGAGGTTTATCAATACAATCACAATACATACAATATCAATAAACTCTAATGTAGAAGTGAAAAATGCAATCCAAAATCTGGAGTGAAATGCAATGTATTCAAACTCCAAAGGAAACACATATGCATGTTCTGACAAGTCAATAATTAGTCAAACGGTATTAATAATAATCCCTTCATTTGATATGGCGCTTTTCACATCTTCTAGACATCTCAAAGCGCTTCAAAGATTATATTGTAAAGTGAATTGATTGTATATATATGGTAGCCAATTGCACACAGGAGTGTCCCACAAACAGTCTGGGATTGAAATGACCAATTTATTGGGGGGGTTTTGAGGGATTATTATCAGGTGTGTGGAGCAAGGAATCTTGCCCAAGGTTTCATACTGCCTGGAATTGAAGCTAGGTCTCACTTGTAAGGCGAGTGCTCTAACCATTGAGTTACAGGACTCCACAATTGTATTCCATCAAACATTAATTTAGCAATGAAACAGACACTGAACATAAGGAAATTATTTTACATATAGATGGAATGTCAGATAACTGATCAGGTTGATACTTTATTTGGAGAATTGTGGTTAAATTGTTATTCTAATTAGTGATTATGGTGCAAAAATTAACTTCTAAATATCCCATCCTTCCATGTTTCAATTCTGCATTCTTTGTTCTTATTAAAAAAAATGTTTTGCCTGATCAGCCTCCCTCCATCATTACAATAAATACATTTATAAAATATGGTATTACAATACAGTACTACTACTCTTAGTAGTAGGTCTCTCCCCTCCCCCATTGTAAATTGAGAGTGGAACGGTTCTCTTAAAAGGTAATATAAATTGGTTGTCAGGGTGGGGAGAGGGAGTTGGGGGGGGCGTGGGGGAGAGAGAGGGAAGAGGGTAAGTAACTTCATTCAAGCTTTTACTGAGGTCTAAAGGTTATATCAAAGGCTTTGATCATCAGAGTCTCCACAACTGACTGAGGGTAGATACAGCCATCGAACAAAGCATTATTGGTGTGCACTCAAGGCACTTAAGGGATCAAACTGGATCTTTCCCAAAGCTTTTCACTTCAGTTTAATAAGAGCTGGTGAATATATTTGGGATCTCTTTGCATTTAGTGACCAGTATCGAGCAAGGTGCAGTCCTCAATACATTCTCCACTTCACAGAGAAGGCCCTTAGAGTGAACTTATTAACAGCCACCTCCAAAACATTTTTGATGGTTCTTTTAAATTTGCTATTTGCTTTTTACCTTTTAGCTAACCCAGTAAATCTAAATTTCTCTCCTGCACTAATCAGTGGAAAGTTTCCAACCACTACATTCCAAAAATGTAGTTAGAATTCCTATTAAGTCATAGTTATTATATTACAAGAGCATTATTTTCCGGCTTTCGATTGTTTTATCCCTCTGGTTTACTGTGAAGCAGTAAGCTTTTAAACAATGCAAGGGATGTGATTGTAGACTGATATGTTGGTTTGTGCAGTCAACACGATCAGATTGTGTTACACAAAGGATTGCAGAACTGATGACTGAAAACTATTTAAGAATACCATGCCAGATAATTGCTCTTGAAATTAAACACATAAATAGTAGGTGTTCTATAACTACAGTACATTTATATACAGTATATATATTTTTTAATTGGTCATGAGTTATAAAAATAGTTGATTTAGAGGTAGTGTTTATATGCAAAATTTCTGAATGCATTTTTGGACAAATTATAAATCACAAGATCAAAACATCAGTTCAGATAACATATCCATAGATCTACACCTACCACAATATCCATCCTCCCAATGTAGCATCAAGTGGTTTCTTAAACCATCTAGAGTCCTGGCCTCAACAACCCTTTATTGTAATTTGTTTGTCCATAATTATTCTCTAGGTAAAGAAAAATATCCTGGGTCAGTACAGAAACCGCCCTTTGCCACTCTGAATCTCTGCTCTCTTGTTCTGCTGACCTGGCGTATCCGATTGTATTGTTTTGGTTCACCTTCTCAATCTCATTTAACATTTTATTTACCCCTTAGGTATGCCTCTTATCAAGGCCCATTCATGGTAATCATATCTCTGCTGTTAAAAAACTATTTCCCTTTCTAACACTGTCCTTTAGCAAGAAGTCAGGCATTAAATGGACTAGAAATATATTATGCACAATAACATGCAGACCTTTTCTACTGATCTATGAGAGAAAATGAATGCTGGTTTCAGTTACTGGACATTATCCGGACCCCTGGTTTTGCCAGCAACTCCCAAGGAATTATTATCCTGTAAATCTAAAGGAACAACAATGGCATATTGAATTTTGGAAGCAATAAAACTACTTCTCACCTCCGATCACCTCAACAAATTCTGACCCAGCCATGGCGAGGAAAGGAACCTGAGCTTCTGAAGCGACAGCCTTTGCCAGAAGTGTTTTCCCACACCCTGGGGGTCCAAGCAACAGAGACCCCTTTGGAACTTTGGCACCAAGCTGGAGGTAGCGCTCTGGATTCTGAAAAAGAGAATGGTTTTTTTTTTTGCATTCCTCAAATATTACATTATCATTGGCTTCTGCTTTAAATGATAGCTCTGACTAGTCATTTGCTGTGATTAATATTTATCAACGGCTGTAAAATTATGCCAATACAGAAAACTGCAGTATTTACACTACTATGTACCCTTCTTTGTATTGTATAAAGCATCTTACCTTCAGATAGTCCACAAATTCCTTCACTTCTTGTTTTGCCTCATGCATTCCTGCTACATCCTTGAAAGTAACACCTTTTCCAGATTTCCCATCCACAATCGTGAAACGAGCAGTTTTTAACTGATTCTGTGTCAATAAATCAAGGACAGCCATCAGTCAAGAGAAAATCTGCAACCTGTATATTTACAACCTGGCTGTCAACACCCTTTCCTTTTATTCCCCAAGCTAATTTGGAATCTAATTTATTAAGAAATTAATTTCTGAATTATGCAGAGGATATTTTCTGGTGTCCACTGCCAGGATATGCTGAATCTTGATATACAAAACATAAGCAATCTGATATCTAAAATCACAGCATAAATTAGGTGTGAAATGAACTATCACCAAATGCACACTGGAGATAACCCGCCGAAAGCACCTTGTGGCAGTGGTTTTTACCAGGAAATCAATTTGCCTCCCCCTGCAAAATAGGACTTCTATTTGTTTCTTTAAAAGGTTTTAGACCCACCAACAATTGTTAAGACTAATTTCAAAGTTATTATAGAACTGGTCACGTGTGGGCTGATAGTGACCCCTCTACACACCCAGGCAAAGTGGCTCAGTGTGAAGCATAACACAATTTTTTTTTACAGTTTTTAAAGTACAGTCTCAAACAGTTCTTAAGTGACAGCTGCTCACTACATCCATGGAAATGTTTCTCCCTTCTTGAAGAAAAGGATCACATCTAGTTCTTTTCAAGCAATAGTGGCTGATGAAGCAAAAAGTCTGAGATCTCTTTGCCTCAAGTCATTGCTTCAGTACACACTGCAACAGTATTTGTGATTATTACCTCAATCATGCATAAAGAGCTGCTCAGTCTCTTTCACATCAAGCTGCACTAACAAGCACTGATTGACAAAGAAGGAGGAAGGCAGATAAATTAAGCAAAAAGGCTCTCACTGAGGTGCCTGAATTTCAGAAATCTCCAGCAACCTACTAGCTCTATGTGATAGGTATGAAACAATATTCACTTACAAATGCACTAAATCCACCTTCTCTTCCAGCCATTCCTGCCAGACGGAATATATACCACAGAATGGCCACTCCCACTGCAGCCATTCCCAGAGCATAAAGTGCACTGGAAATAAGCAAGAGTTTCAAAGATTAGTAAGTTAAAATCATTTGACAAAGAACAAAACTGAGCTTTGCAGCTACACAGGGGGAATTGTGACAGATGAATTTTACTTCAATTACACACAGCATTGTTTTATGTTCCTAATACAAAAAAGTTTGAGTTTGAATGATTCGATATCAAATGCAGATTTTTTTTTACTGAAAAAGTCCTCCTGACGGTTTTTATTATTTGAACTGTAAAATTTAGGTTTGTTCCTCTTCGTTTGTATTAAAATACAGGTCCTTAAAGTGGAATACCTCATTTTAAACTATTCATTTCTATATTGCTTTGACTTTCATAACTCCAAAGCTAAACTTTATGTAGCCTTTGAGAATGTTTTCAAAGAGAAAGTCAGAATGTTTAAAAGCTGCAGTAAAACAGAATATATCAAAAGGGCACAACATCTATCAGCATCTTAATGGGAAAGATTCACATGTCAGGACACCTGATGGCTTTCATAATTACAGAAGAAAAATATGCAACTCACTTTCCAAAGAAACCAGTGCGTTTGTATGAGACCGGGATTCTGTCCTTTCCATCAATTCCAAGTTCATTCTCAACTGCCCGCAGCTTCTCTTCAAACTTGTCAATATTTGCTACCTGCATTCTATACATCAATGCTAGCCGCTACAAAAGAAATAGTTAGAATCTTTCAATAATCTTGCACAAGCCATATGCATTTTCAGATTCTCTCTGCGCCCTTTCTGTTGCTTGCTTCATGGCTGTGTCCCTCCACGAAACCTCCATAACACTATTAGATAGCAGCCAAATAAGTTGCAGACTCTCCAAGGATTAGCATGTAAACAAGGGAATAAAAATAGATTCACATGAGCTACCAAATGTCAAGGATTATTCTTATGTGACATTATGCTAATCCTCATCAACCTTCCCTGATACTCTAGTGCATAAAAACATGGACCCGCATAGCATGGAGTCATAAACACAAGGTTTTAAATCCTGGTCTGTGTGAGTAACCACATCTGCGATTGGGATAACATTTGGATTTTTATAATCAGACTAACTCACTGGACTGGGTGGGGAGAGAGCAAATTCAGCCAGGGCTTCTACTCCTCATCACCATCCAATGAATTTTGCTCGAATGTGCGAGGATAACCCACACAAAACCATAGCTCAGCAAAGGGACAGCATTCAGAAGAGGAATAATTAACTAAATAAAAATACCTGACAACATTTCTATGAGGAATAAGAGAACCAATAAACTGTGCTCAGTGTAACTCAGCTGCATTGAAGAGCAACATTGCAAACAGCCTGGGGCGCGGATCACCAGCCGAGCCAACAATGAGAAAGGATGCACAGAACAAAGATTAATTTTCTTCTGTCACCAGTGAATGAGGGTCATGTGGTCAGCACTGATCATTTTAGAGATTCAAACAAGAGACTCGTGAATTGTAAACACAACACTACGCTTCTCTGCCAAGTGGCGCTCAGGCAACCATAGCAACCTCTCCAGCTAACTGCTCCAATACTTACACTAAACATCTAAAAGGACTTAACCGGTGCAAACTGGTGATGCAGTTGGAAATTAAGAATTGATTTAGTAACAAAGAGGATGAACTAGAACTGCAGAAAATCCCAACTGTACTGTTGACTGATTCTGAAAACACCACTAAATCTACCTCCTTAGAGTTAACATAATCCTTGCATTTTGATACAGCGCCTTATCACGTGTTTCTAAGTGCTTCACAGAACATACTGTAAAGTGTAGTGACTGTATTTTTGTGGGCGAAATGTGGCAGCTAATTGCACACAACATCTCAAACAGTCATGGGTTCAATTACTAAATTATGAAGGAATTATTATCTCGGGAGAGCAATCCAAATATTGACTAACAAGCGGGTTCCTATTAACTGCTGGATAAACAGAGGTGTGTGTGTGGAGTACGGAAACTTGTCTAAGGTTTCGCCCTGACCTGACCCGCCCAGGAATAACGTGTGTAAATATTTGGCTCCACAAAATGACCCACACAAGAAAAGCAGAGTGCAAGTTGAAGGATTGATTTGCAATAGTGTTTGTCTGACTCTTAATTTCAAAAGAACATCAAACAGCAGAGACTCCATGATCCTAGAAATTTTTCTTTTTTTCTGTAAATTACATTTCTGGCAGTTCAGTAGCTGAAAATGCCACATCAGTAATCTTAAGGTAAGCAACATTTAGGACTTTTTGGATCACAATTGGTTCATTATTCCTTTAGAAATTAAAACATCCAAAAATCTCAATAAATGTAGTATGATCATTTCAAAATGTATATATTTAATCAATACTTTCAATGTGGATTCTTCTGAAAACAAACATTTTCATCCAAACTCTTACCTGTCTCCCAAATACTACTGCTCCTGGATGCAGGTAGATCTCTACAACATCACTCTCTGGTACAACCTGTACCCTGGAGACTTCGCCCTTTGCTAACATTTCCTGAACAAAGTCATTCCAAGAGATGTTGCCTCCACTACTGCTAATGGAGTTTAAAAGGCTCATGATGACAGCTATGATGAACAGTGTTCGTAGCCGTTCCTTATACATTTGATCTTCCTGCTCCCGCCGCCTCTTCTCTTCTGTGAAGACAAGTGAAAAACAATGGATGGCAATCCACCAGTCCAATGTGAACAAGAGGTGTTGGGGGGGAGGGGGAAGGGGTCCTCTCTTCAAATCTTACTAATATTTATATAGTAGCAAAACGTTTAGCTAAACAACAGCATGCAGGCCAGAATTAAAAATAACAAGGTAGGATTTTTCAAAAAATGTAAAGATTTAACTTAAGATAGATTTTGACAAAGGAAATACAATAGGAATGGGTGAGAGCAGCAACAGATGGGAGAAGTATTTTGGTCAAAACCTAAAATAAAGAGAACACAGTAATAACTGGAAAACGCTTCATTCAGACTATCAGTGAAAGGTAAATATACAGAGAGAGTTGTTTGTATAAATAAAAAAAGTTGTGTTGGAAACAACTGTAAAATGCTAAAGTGAGAGACAACCCATCTATAACCCAGGAGCACTAAGCCATGAATATCAAGTAGCTGGCAGCCTTCTGCTGCCCTCCTAATTCTCCTTCACCCCCGCCCCTACCCCGACCCTTCCACCCCTGCTCGGGTCTCAACCTAACTGTTCAGCGCCTAGGGACGTCCTCCCTACGTGAAAGGCGTTCTATAAATATAATTTTGTTGTTGTTGATGGGATGATTTTCAAATACAAAGACAAACATGTAGTAGTGACACTACAAACAAAAAAGTGTGTAACCTTCATCTTCCTCTGGGCTTTTTCCTTTGGATCCTTGATTCTTACTTTTATCTTGCTGGGATTTTGACGTTCTAAAATGGTAAATGCCGCCTAGAAATGAAAGAAATTTCAAGACTTTATAATAGGCACAAATTGTGGAGCGACTAATGTAGTTTGAAAACCTGCCACATAGGGAACGGCGATATGGGAATTTCCCGATATGGATATATCGGTTGGCTCATATCGACATATACCGATCTATCGATATTTTCGGGGTTTTCGTACTGCGCATTCCGGGTGCGCGCGCATTCGGGGCCTATCTTCTCAGGAGGTAAATATCTTTCTCTCTCTGTGTCTCTCACTCTCTCCATCTCTGTGTTTTTCTGTCTGTGTGTCTGTGTGTCTCTCTCCCTCTCTCCTCTTTCACATCCCCCCCCATCTCTATCTATCTGTATATTATCACATCCACCCCGTCTCTCTCCCCCCCCACACGCCCCTCTCTCGCACGCCCCACCCCCGTCATCTCTCTCCCCCCCCACCCCCCCAGCCGTCTCTTTCTCCCTCCCCCCCAGCCGTCTCTCTCACACCCCCAGCCGTCTTTCTCCCCCCAGCCGTCTCTCGCCCCCCCCCCCCCCGCCGTCTCTCTCCCCCTCTCCTCCCCCCCCCAGCCGTCTCTCTCCCCCTCTCCTCCCGCCCCCAGCCGTCTCTCTCCCCCTCTCCCCCCCCCAGCCGTCTCTCTCCCGCTCAACACCCCCCCAGCCGTCTCTCTCCCCCTCACCCCCCCCAGCAGTCTCTCTCCCCCTCATTCTCCCCCCAGCTGTCTCTCTCTCCCCCTCACCCCCCACCCAGCCGTCTCTCTCCCCCTCACCCCCCCCCCAGCAGTCTCTCTCCCCCTCACCCCCCCCCCCCCGCCGCCGTCTATCTCCCCCTCCCCCTCTTCCTCCCCCAGCCGTCTCTCTCCCCCTCACCCCCCCCCCCAGCCGTCTCTCTCCCCCTCTCCTCCCCCCAGCCGTCTATCTCCCCCTCACCCCCGCCCCCCCCAGCCGTCTCTCTCCCTCTCACCCCCCACCCCCAGCCGTCTCTCTCACCCCCCAGCCCTTGCATACCTGTATATTGTATTCGAGGACTGTGAATACAATATGGCGGCTTTGCACCTCGGTCTGTGCATTGTGTATAGAGATGAGCATTCTGGTTCTTGTAGTTCAGTGTGCTCGCATCCCGATTTTTTACCTCGATATATCGTTTTTTCGATATATCGATATTTTTAAAAGGTCTATATCGGCATATGATATGAAAATTATATCGGTTTTAGCGATATATCGATATATCGCCGTTCCCTATTGCCACACACCTACCTAATAATTGCAATAGTTTTGTGGGGTCCTGAGAAAGCTGCTTTAAAAATGGTGTTCTTTCGATCCCCTGGAAGTCAAGGCTAAAGGAGCGAGACAACAAGTTCTGTAGAAATAAACCCCCAAAAAACATGAAATTAGGTTGTCAAAATGTGGCGCAGACGCTTTCCATTGCATTTATCTATCTTTGAAGACAACATGAACATATGGATCCAAAATTAAATCTTTACTGCAATAGATGTTATTAAGCCTAGAGACACTTTAGTCTATTTAAACATGTTCGGTCCCCCTTGTAGTTCAGTGTGTACCATTTGGTCAGCAAATAAACAATAAATACAGGGCAAGAGAGTCCAACTCCTTAATGCCATTTAGAGACAGCATGCAACCTCTCTGCTGGAAGCACACATGTTGAAGTGAACATGATTCAATATAAAATCTGAGGTTGGCATAAACGTGAAACTCACTGCCAGAAATTTTAGTTGAAGCAAAAAGCATCAATGAACTTAAGAGAAAATTTGACCCATACACAAGAGAGAGGGAATAGAGGGGTATATGAGAGGGGAATAGGTTGGGGTAAGTTGCTTGTATCAAGTAGAACCACTGACACAGACTAGTTAATGATCAGTTTCTGTACCTCTTAAGGTAACACATCAAGTGGGCTGTGTTGATTGGTTGAATATTGCTGTGTAGAAATTGGCAGCCGTGTTCACCTAAAAGCAGTTTAAGATGCCCGCTGATGTGAAAAGCACCATATTAATGCAAGGATTCTTATTTATTTACTGAGAGAATATTATATTTTCACGCTCCCTCCATGGACTTTTGAGCTGATAGTCTCGGCTGACAGTGTTGAGGGGAGCGATGATAGTGATGCGTTAAAGTGATACACTTTACGCTAAATCACTGTGAAGCACTTTGAGATGTATCGATCTAAGGCACGATATCAAACACAAGGCATTTTTATGTAGGCACTGTGAGGGAACAGCATAGGGCTTGACCCAATGCATCCACAGTCAAATAACATTTAGACAGAAATCTAGATGAAGTTCCATGGGAGCACCTGCGGAACAGTAATAATACATATAATAATAGTTATAATAATCCTTACATTTGGTCCAGCACTTTACCGCATCCAGATGTGAAAAAACAATAATAAATTGGTCATTTCAACCGACGACTGTTTGTGGGACACAGCCGTGCACAACTGGCTGCCGCGTTTCGCCCGCGCGAAAAAAAATAAGTCAATTAATTTAACAGTATATTCTGTGAAGCCGCTCTGAGGCGTCCAGAAGACGCGAAAAGCGCTGTATCAAACGCAAGGATTATTATCATTATTGAGACACGTCTCAATGGAATATGCTGTAGAGTCAATTGACTATATATTACCTCGTTGGGGGTGGGGAGTGGAGAGAGGTGGTGGGGGGATGTGACTACCTGCAGGAGAGGAGAGAAGACTAAGATGTGTGCGATGGGACAAGGAGCAAGAGACAGCTCTTACTTTCTTACCTTTAAAATAGGAACTGTGCCCTGCTGGCCGTGAAACCTCCTGATAACACACTGCATCCTTTTCAAGTCACAAGGCCCGCAAACAGAGGGCCGGCTCTGGGCTCCTCCCTCAAGGCTGGTTGTCAGACTGGGTGCCCGCCACTGTGACCACTGCGCTCTGGAAGCCCATAACCGAGGCCCGAGGCTCCCCGCACAGCGCCTGTGCCGCAGCGTTAACAGGGCGGCCATTTTGCTCGCCCTCCCCCACACCTAACAACCGTCGTTACACAAGCGAACGGGCCTGCGCATGCGGAGTGGGGGAGGGGGTGTTGAAGTAGGATGGTACGCATGCGCGAAGGGGGCAGCTTGATTGACAGCCTCTGCTCCACCCACCACCCCCTCCCCCCCACCCACCAGCTGAGGGTGACCTGCTGTTTGTTGCGCATGCGCAGAGAGAGACTGTGTCAATGGATGGGCAATGCCACACAGCAAGGTTGTGCAGTCCAGTACTATAGTATAATCATCATCACAAATTGATGTAAGCGCTTTTCGCGTCTTCCAGACGTCTCAAATTCTCTTCACGGAATACACTGTAAAGTGGATTGACTGCATATTTGTGGGCAAAACGCGGCAGCCAATTGCACACAGCAGCGTCCCACAAACTTTCATGGATTGAAACGACCAATTTATTACTTTTTTTTAAAAAAAAGGGATTGTTATCAGGCGTGTGGAATCTGGAAACGAGCCCAAGGTTTCGCCCTGCCAGGAATCAAACCCGGGTCTCTCGCTTGCAAGGCGAGTGCTCTAACCACTGAGCTACAGGACTCCATTCTAATAATACTTCTGGAGTTTGTTCCTTTACCCCAGGCTTTTATCCCAAACAGTCAAAAATGCATGTTTTTTTGATATTATTAAAAACAGTGAGGAATGATCTGAAAGTGTTTTTTAATGGGGATTTAACCAGTGATGCTGATTTATTTTTTTCAGTTCCCAAGCAGACATTACAATGCAAAGGGCAGACCAGGTCAATAAAATCTATATTTTTTCGTTTTAAAATAAGGACTATTAGGTTACACAAATGGGTAATGGTACTAACCTCGTGTTTCAGTAAACCACAGATGCCGGAAGGTCAAAAATTGTGGTGAGATTAGAGACAGAGATCTGAAAAATTTAATGAATCAGTATTTTATTTTCGATGCAGTTAGTCACTTATGTGCTCATCATTTACAAGCTCAGTTGTGGGTTCCACATGCTGCTGCAAATGAGATCCCTGAGTCCAGTATCCAGTGCTCTGTGACTCCCCTTCCCCGCTG
Organism: Hydrolagus colliei; assembly: GCA_035084275.1. Lineage (NCBI taxonomy): Eukaryota > Metazoa > Chordata > Chondrichthyes > Chimaeriformes > Chimaeridae > Hydrolagus > Hydrolagus colliei. The sequence continues at coordinate 4,255,770 of CM068756.1, read as the reverse complement.
CGGGAGTACATGTGAACATTTGGTAAGAATGGGATTCAGTTCGTCTATAATACCCTCATTGAATTACTGGAGAGCTGCTCAATCCTGCGGAACTATAACAGAAAATCACCTCCTGTTTTGTCCCATCCGTTGGCTATAGGGGTGGGACTTATTTCTATCAAACAACAGCAAATTACTAAATTTCTTTCGCAAAATGAATTGAAACCAGATTGGTTTTCTGACTTGTTTCATTACAATATGATTAATACGTACTATGAGAATACATATAATTTTTAAATGATTAATAAAATGTTTTCCGACATTTCATATTTGTAATAACAACAACAAAATTACACTTGTATAGCGTCTTTCACGTCAGGAGGTTGTCCCAAGGTGCTGGATAGTCATAGTTTTAGACCTGAGCTGAAGACAGGGAGGGTGGAGGGTAAGGTGGGGATTTGGGGTGACCGTTGAAGAGGAGGATCAAGGCGGGACTTGAAGGAGACCAGGGAACGGGCGAGGTGGAGGAATGGTGGGATGGAGTTCCAGAAGTTGGGGGCAGAGTGGCTGAAGGCTCGCCCGCCAATAGTGGGATGGATGTTTCGGGGGACGTGGAGCTGACCATTTCGGGGGACGTGGAGCTGGCCTGCTGAGCAAAGTGGGCAGGCAGGTTGGTAGGGGGTTAGGAGGCCGCAGAGGTAGGGTGGGGCGAGGCCGCGGAAGGCTTTGAATGTGAGGACAAGGATCTTGAATTGGATCCTCTGAGTGATGGGGAGCCAATGGAATCGAGTGTGGATGGGGAGATGGAGTCATGAAGCTTCGAGCAGTAGAGAACTCGGGCCACAGAGTTCTGAATTATCTGCAACCTATGGAGGGAGGAATTAGGAAGGCCGACAAGCAGGGCATTGGCGTAGTCGAGCCAGGATGTGATGAAGGCATGAATGAGGGTTTCAGCATCAAGGTGGGGTATTGTTGGAGTTGGGCAAAATCAATCAATCAATCAATCAATCAATAATCAAAACTTACATTTATATTGCGTCTTTCACGTCGAGAGGATGCCCCAGGGTGCTGTACAGTTAGATAGGGACAAGAGAAGCGGGTAAGGGGGGAAAAATGGCAAGGGGAGGGGTTGAGGTAGGGGGAAAGAGAGCAGGAAATATTGCAGAAGTGAGAGAAGGCAGAGCGACTCATTGCTTGGATGTGGAGGAGGAAAGACAGTTGAGGATCGAACAAGGTAACTATGTTCCTGACTGATTTGGTGAAATGGAGTGTGCAACAATGGAGGTTGATGATGCTGGCGCCTGATGCATGAAGGCGCTAGCGCTAGCTAATCAGGAAGCCTCGGTCTTGTTTCCATTCAACTGCAGCAAGTTAGCTCCCATCCAGGACTTGATGTCTGACAGGCAGTCTTTCAGGACAGTGGTAATCCTGGAATCGAGGGTAGAGGCAGAAAGATAAAGCTGGATGTCATCCGTATACATGTGAAAGTTGACGCCATGTCTGCGGATGATGTCACCAAGGGGGAGCATGTAGATGTTAAAAAGTAGGGGGCCGAGCACAGAGCCCTAGGGGACCACAGTTGACTGTGTGGGGGCTGGAAGAGAATCCGTTGGTGGCAACAAAGTGGAGATGATGGGAAAGGTAGGAGTTGAACCTTGAGAGGGCAGGTCCATGGAGATTGAGCTCGGAGGAGAGGCGGTGTAGGACGATGGAATAGATGACAGTGTTGAAGGCAGCAGAGAGGTCAAGGAGGACAAGAGAGTCCTCATCACAGATGTTTAGAATGTCATTAGAGACTTTGACCTGGGCTGTCTCCGTGCTATGGGCAGCATGGAAGCCGGATTGCAGGGATTTGAAGAGGGAATGGCAAGAGAGAAAGGAGTGAAGATGGGAAGCAACGACTCATTCCAGAGCCTTAGAGAGGAATGGGAGGTTGGAGATGGGGCAATAACTGGAGAGTAGGGATGGGTCCAGTGAAGGGTTTTTTCAGAATGGGGGTGATGACAGCTGTTTTTAGAGGGGTGGGAACAGTGCTAGTGGATAGGGAGAGTATGATGATGTCAGTTAGGAGGGGGGCTAGGAGATGGAGCTGGGAGATGAGGAAAGGGGTGGGAAAAGGGTTGAGGGAGCAGATGGTGGGTCTCATTTTTTGAATGAGAGCAGAGAGGGCAGGGGGAGAGATAGAGTCAAAGCTGTGGAGTGGGGGATGGGAGGGGGCTGGACCCTGGGGGAGAGGTAATGGGGAGGTAGTAGTGGACGGGCTAGGTTGCTTTTTCTGTGGACAAAGGTTCTTTTTAATAATTTTACACTTCTAGACTCTAAAAGAGAAAAATATTTCACTTTCTACTAATGCAGCGATTCTGATGATTTATGCATGTAATGAGAAAATCTCACTGTGAGCACATATTGTTGAAATTGCTACACTTAGCAGCATATCACTTCCAATATATCTTGGCTTGCAGGATGGATTTAATAAATTCCCTGAGAAATGATATATCTAAAGTGAATATTTATTGGAAGAAGGGAAAAGTTGGAAATTGAACAAAAATTGACATGATAGCATAAAACAGAAAATACCTCCAAGTAATATTTAATTCAGTGACTACTGGAATCTCAAATGGATCAACTTCAGAACCTCTGATATCCACAGTGTTTACTGTTGATTTTGATGAAGTACAGTGATGCAGCATACTCATTGGAAAATGCTAAATGTTATGTGAATGTTATATGGTAATACATTGGGTATCATGCAAAAGGTGTTTCAGACACTGAACGAGTATATTATTGGCTTTTGGGGGGTGTCTGATAATCCATGCTTAAGAGTATCCATCCTGTAGAATCCATGCTTAAGAGTATCCAAATGAAACAGGGTTCCACACATCCCACCTATATTTAGAAATTCCAGAGATGTTTATCATAATGGAATACACCGTTTCTCCCTGGAGGGACACATCCTAATGACCTAACTCCGAAATGTATTATCAATCTTGGTAGATGTGAATGCACAGTATTGCATTTGCTAAAAATAGCCACTATGATTGAGTTATAAGCACAGTATTGTTGCAAACCAAAGTTTAGGCGCAATAATTATTACAGCCAAAACAAAACTCAGTATTTACCCTGTTTATACAACTACAGATTAGGGCTTTGGTTCCCAGAACTGAAGACAAATCTGTACATTACAGTCTCATTGATGAAATAATTAGTTGATCAACCATCAACATTGCCTTGAATCAATACCAGGGTTTACCCTTAGATAGCTATAGCTTTACACTTAGGAGAGCTATAGAGAGACTGGCTTGCATTGTTTTCCTAATGGATTGCCACAGGAATCTTTGGTCTCATGTCCAATGCTGAATTTGACTGAATACCCAAGATTTTAGCAGCAGTAAAATGTGATATCTACAACATCCATCATTACTGCAGTCACTTTAATTAGAATTGAAGGCAGATTAGAAGTTTAATATTACATCACTCAGGTGCCAACATAGCAGTGTAAAGATAGAATGCAGCTTTGTTTCTTCATTGCCTCGACAGGTGGAATGTGATATCATGAAGTGCCTTCATGTTGCAGAACAGGCAGCAATCTATTTACAGACCTTCCTAAGATGCCTTGTACATCTGCTCCTCTTGTAACTTTAATATTCTAGTCACCTTTTCATAAGTCCCAAGGTAGAGTTCCTGACTACATATCCGGTGCTGTGAACTCATGACACTTGATGTTGAGCATTGTGGCACTAAAATCATAATCCACAGCTGAGGACCTGAATTACTCAAACAAGACTGCCACTTCCTAAAAATAACACTGACACACTCTTGTTAAGTGATCCTTAATGTAATAACCATCAACTACAAATACAAGTAATTTGTATTTGCAGAAATGGCTTGCCTGATTCCAAGTTAACAAAGAGAAGCTGTCTTGTGGATGCTGTCAGGGAACCGGAATTATGTTGTTGGCATTATCTGCCATTTGAACATTCATGGAAACACAAGCCTTTCCTGTTAATGTGGTGTTGCATATTCTTAGCAGGTGCACAGATGGTACGTGGGTACAATGATGGAACTCAAGGCTTTGCAGAAGTCAGCAGTAGGAATAACGCTACTTTTGTTCTCTATTGCTGCCGCAGCGATGTGGTCTGAGTAAAGCAACAGTAACTTGAGAAATGGTCTTGGGCATTGCTGACTAACTTGCGACAATTGCATCAATGGCAATCCATTAGGTCACTTTCAAGGCCACTTATGGCCTTGCCCCCTCCTATCTCTGTGACCTGCTGTCCCCCCTATGAACCTGCCCGCCCCCTCCATTCAGCAGGCTCCGGTCTGCTCCATGTCCCCTGCCCGACCCGCCCTACCACTGGGCGGGGAACAAGGAGCAGAAGGATGGGGGGGCAAAGGGGCTTTCAGCCTCTCTGCCCCCAATACTCTGGAGGTCCATCCTACACTCCCTTTGCCTCACTTTCTATCCAGCCTCCTTCAAGGCCGGTCTCAAGACTCTCCTCTTCGATCATGCCTTCTGCTGCCCTCCCAACTCTCTCCTTCCCCTCCTATCTCTCTCTGCCCCTCCCCTGCTCCTCTCCCTTGTTCTGGTCCTGACCTGACTGTTCAGCGCCTTGGGACACCCTCCCAACGTGAAAGGCGCTCTATAAATGTAATTTTGTTGCTGTTGTGTTGTTGTCCTAGCAACAATGGTCAAACTAGTTGTCACTTTCTGCTACTCAAAGACCACATAGTTCATGTTGACCAGATATTCCCAATCTGCCAAAATAATAACTAACATAATAATGGAACTTTCGAATGCATTTCTTTAATGAATTTCAGTAGAATTGTATCACTATCTCCCATCCATTTTAATAGCATCAAAAATGTCTAGAAACCATGTTGCATTCTGCAACACAATTTGTTCCAGAATAAAGAATGAAACAAAGCACAATTACTGAAAAAAAATAGATTCTCATGCTTTGCTGAAGTTAATTTTGTTGCAATGTAAATGGCATTAGGAAAATGTTGAATAAATACTGTTGCTATTCAAACAATAAACTCATAATATATACCAAAAATTAAAGGGAGTAGTTTCAGTGTGAGGATCTCTTCTTGTGTTATTGAAGGACAATTGTTTTGAAATATTGTGATGGACATATTTTCAAATGTTATTTTTCTGGTCTGTGAAGCCCACCCTTTGAAGTCTCTACATCTTTATGAAGCTGATGTCAGCTATTACTACAATAGGGAATCCTGCATATCAGCATCTGGGATAGTCCTGGATGCTTTTGAGAGCTGAGCTGGTAAGATTAAATATCAGCTGGATGCGCAGAATGGCCCTGGAGACTGCATTTTTCCTCCCTATGGTAAAGCACCACAGCTTTGCTCAGCATTTTTCTCTGACAACATGGCTAGAGTTGGGGAGGTCATCATATGAGGAATCGATTCAACCAAGCTACCTACCAGCGTTATTTAATGTTTCTTTTAAGAATATCCAATTAAAATCATTCACTGATTGAAAATGAGGGTCAAGATGTCATTTCAAGTGTTAAATATATAAATCAAGAAATTTGCATTTACGCAGTCCGGATTTGAACAGTATGATTTATACATTTAACCCTTGAATCTCTTGTCACATGTCCTGGATGCAATACTCCAAGCTGGCTCTATGTTTAGATTTGAAATCACAAAATAGTCTCTCCTGCTGTTGTTATGCAGTTCCCTAATTCAGCTTCAGTACAATTGGCCAAATGCTTCTTTTTTTAAAAAAAAGCAAAACTTGTTAACCCTTCAGAAAACATTGAGGCAGATTAAAAATACGTGTTTTTTTTAATTAATACCAGGCTTTTTTTAATTCATACAAATCCGTACTGCGGAAATCCGTACTTTTAAAAAAAAATCCAACGATTTAAAAGAGGTTTACCACTTTACTGGGTTTGAAAAAAAAACGCTTTTAAGGAAAAGCCATTTCTGTTTTTATTCTTTTTTAGTAAAACAAACATGCAGGTTTTGAACGAAGCGTTGTGGAGAGATTCCAGTGTGCAGATGAGACACAGACCCACTCAGAAGCCGGCGCTTTTTGCTTTGTAAGACAACCGGGGGAGCTGGTTGGTAAATAATCCTTGCATTTGATCAATAGCACCTTGTCGTGTCTTGCAGGCGTCTCAAAGCGCTTCACAGGGTGTGCACACGGTGTAGAGAGTTTGACTTGTGTATTTTGTGGTTGAAAGACAATTGTCACCATCCCCCACCACTCTCAACAAAACACATTCACTGACTGCAGGCTGTGCTCGTGCGTGACGTGACCTCTATGCAAAGACTTATGCGCAAAAGCATTGCAGAGGCTGGGGGGGGGGGGGGGAGAGGGAGGGGGGGGGGGGGGAGAGGGAGGGGGTGGGGGGCGACCTCCACTTGGAGCTATCACGTGACTCCAAGCCCCCCCCCCCCGGGATCGTGATGTCAGAGGTGAACGTGTACGGAAATCAGTTGTCAGCGCAGCGTCGCTTTGCGCATAAATAAAAAAATAATTAACTCCCTCCCCCCACAAAAAGTGCCCCCCCCCCCTCCTCCCCGCTTCGCATCCATTGCATCTTCGGGTGAAGTTTGACATTTCTTTTTCTTCAAATTTTTTAAAAAGTAAAATTCCAAGAATGGGAATCGGTGCGTTCAGGTTCAGACTCCCTGTCGTTTCCGCCCCTTCCCCAACACCCCCCCCTCCCCCCAAAAAAAACTATTTCCGGTAGATGGTCGGACCAATCGGAGCGCTCGTTAAACCCGCTGTCGGCCGGGCTGTCTCGTGACCGCGAGCGGGCCAATGGGAAACGCCGTCTCAGTTGTAACCGCGGAAAGTCTAAAAGGCCGCTTTGGAAACGCTTTTTTTCGAAGGTTTCGAAATATTTTTCTTTAAAAAAAAAGGGGAGAAAAAACAGCCCGTTTTCTGTTTTTAAAAAAAGCAACATTTCCCCAGGGATTGTCTTGTCGGAGCTTCGGTGGAAGAAGAAGTTGGTGTCGATAGGGCCACGGGATCAGGAACTCTCCTCTTCCCCCCCCCCCCCTCGCTGTCTCTGACTCTCGTCCCGTCGGTTCTTATGCTCGGTTTTATCTATTCCGAAGGCGGCTGAAAAAGGGGAATTTCCAGCCGGGACCGGAGTGGTGCGCGGATCCAGAACGTTCGGCTGGGCCCCGGCAGTTGGGATTGTGAATGGGAGGGCGCAGCCTGGGGCTCGCGTGAAAAGGACGGCCGGAGGCGTGGGGAGGTGGGAGGGAGGGAGGGAGGGTGGGGGGGGGGGGGGGGGGTGTGAGGGGGGAAATCCCAGAGCCACACTGGATCGGTAAGAACAATTTAATGCTATTTATTTGTCGTATGTTTTTTTTTAAAAAGCGAAAGGGACTGCGGCAAAAGCGACCGGGAGACAGGAAAGGGCAGGAAAGGCAAGGGAAGTCAGGCCAAGCAGCGGGGGTGGGTGGGTATAAACAAGCACGGAACCATTGGCGTTCAGCGTGTAGTACAATGACTGTCTTCGGACAACGTATATGTGTGTGTTTGCATTCCTGGGCTTGTGTGACTGAACCATGCACGACAAGGGAACAAAACCCTCGGTGGGTTGGGTGGGGGTTGGTACAGAGAGGCCACAACGAAGCATTCCGTGTTTAATGCTTCCACCCTGGTCTGTATGTCTTTGCTTTTTTTTCCAAAAAAAACTTAGATCATAGCCACAGGAAATGCACAATCGGTTTCCCCTGTCATTGCTGATGCCCTGTAGCTGTAACGACATTGCAAACACACACACACACACACACACAACGGTATTGAGTTCACAGTTGGCATTGTTGTGTTTATCGTGAAACGTCTCCGCGTTTTAAAAAAAATTATTTACATTAACTCTCAGTGTGCGAAGCTGTTCCCCAGCATCCGGCTGATTTGTTTCCGTAAATATTATGGGTTTGCGTTGCCACTTTCACTTTGTTAGGCCCTGAAAGTGACAATAATAGGGCTGCACGCCAACGCAGTGCAGCTTTCATCCAAGAAGGCAGCACCGATGAAACGCGAGTGGAGGGCATGCATCACAACCGCCCGTGGAGAAAAGTAGCCACGTTCTCTCTCCTCAGACTACTGCAATTTTTGAGGAGGGGAGGCTTTTAGCATGATTTTTTCAAGGAAGCCATGCGACAATAAATTAAAGAACCTACAGCCTAATCGGTAGGTTACCGCTTGTATGAAATGAGCGTGAATGGCATCATTAACTGAATGGCGAGACCGTTTCGTTGGACATCTGCACACATGGTATCTTTATTGACCGTGTGGTATTTTGTTTGTGCATAGTGTAATCTCGAGAATAATGCAGGCAACATTTTCTCACTATGAGAGGAAGAATAGTTCCCAAGTATAATTTGAGACACGTTTATTAATTATATGTAAGATTTGCTGTGCTACTCTGCTGATTGGTGTAAAACACGTTGTTTTCGTTTGTGAATGTGGTTACTTAGCTGAGGTTTAAGGGTATTTTCACAGATACTGGAAGCTCTTCGTTCCTGAGACAAAATGGATAGATATTCGTTATGTACGAACCTGTGTACGTACACAGGATATAGTACTATAACAAGTTTGATTCAGTTTTCATCTGACTTCAGCAGAGATCAATTGACGTCGATTAGGAATGGGAAGGATGGCTGTTTTTCTCTGCCCTATTGCAGCACCTTCACCACCCGGACTGAGATACCTCAGGATCAATGAGATCTCGAACGTGGTGTTTTTCTACATGCATGAATACAGCAAACAATATATTGTGCATTATCCACCAAGGAATCACAGGAGCAGAAAAACATCAATACTAATTATTCAAAATTGGGATGGCTATTATGCCAACTATATTTTGTTATTGGTGATTTTATTAGTTTAATAATAAATAAGGAATATTTATTCATCCTAAAAGTATCAGCAATTTAAAGGGACAGAGTGGATTTCGATTTCACCCTCCCCACACACAAATACAGCATTTTGTCTGCTGCGAATGTATAGGTTGAATGTAGAAATAATAAATTTTCTACTCCAGCTCTTTCTCCTCCCACCTGTCTGGATCAACTAGAATGACAGATGTGATAGTGAACCTATTACATCTGTCACTATGTTGCCTGGTGCCTGGGAAATTATATCAAATTTCAGGTGAGGGTCATGCATTTGCTGTCTGTTCAGCTTGCCCTGGTAGAATGGATCTATTACTACTAATTTTCCAAAATAGTGCCTTGTTTTTGACTGATTGGTGGTGGTAGGATTGGAGCATTAGTGATTCACCCACTGCCAATGTCAAATGAAGGAACAGGCTCTGGGGAGAAGAGGAGGAACAATCACAGTTGTGATCTATTCACATAGTGCTCTTTTCAGGATAGACCTCAGAATAGTAATGAGGAGCGTGAAAGCTGGCTGATTTTCTCCCTCCCCCCACCCCCCTCCATAGCTGATTTTTATGCTCTCTAATCCAGGGGTGCTGAGGACTGTCCACTCCTCTGCTCACCGCCTCCATTCAGGTAACTTGAGCATTCTGCGCACCCACCACTGGCACTTAACTACCATTGGTGGCAGAGTCTTCTGTTTCTATGCCCCTAACCTGAAATTCCTTGATTCACCCCTTTGCCTTGACCCCCTCTCTTGTCTTCAAGTCCCATTTTAAAACCTACCTCCAACCATGCATATGGTCACCTCCTTCACCCCTCTTTTTCACCCTCACAATGATTTTCCTGCCCTGCCACTGTAAATTGAGACATCATTCTACATAAAGACATCATTCTACATAAACAACAACAAAATAACATTGGTATAGTGCTTTTCACATTGGGTGGAGTGGGGGGGGTCCCAAGGCACTGAACACAGTACAGTATTCCTGAGCTGGGGGTAGATATTGGGGAGGGTGGAGGGCAGGGGGTGAAGGAGGTTGATCAAAAGGAAGCTATGTACTCTATGCATTGTTGTAGTACTGCGATTCATGGCTGAGATCAGCTAACTTCACAAGCCAAGATTCATGCCTTTAACTTTTTGGTCTGTATCGTCTTTTCTTGAGTGAAGAATGTATGGTGTTTTCTTGCATTGAATGGTGTATTGACAGTTGAAATGCAGTTTTATTTTGTTTTAAAATCATTTTGCAGCAAGTAATCCAAAAATCCAATAATTTTCCTGCACTTTTATGGTGTCCTACTAGGCAGAATATTGCTTGGTGATAGTTTTATGCTCTGGTGGTACTGGTATAACTTAATTGTATTAAGTAGTATGTGATCTTGGCTAATGTTTTTTTTAAGAAAATGATTTCCCATTCTGGCAACCACATTTATTTCTGTGCACTGCACCCCTAATATGATTGTTGAGAATATGAACTTGCATGTGCTATTGCTTCACGATACAACTGTTGGAGCAGTAACCCACTTAAGGCACTGTGTTGCATATAAATGTTTTGAAATATCCTTACTTTCCCTTCCCAATCATGATTTCTTTGACATTTGTTTACCATCTACCAACTTTGGACTTGCTATATTTACTGTTAGAATGGATAGGATTGACTTGAAATAATTGAGAGGTGCAAGCCATTGTTTTACCTGCTGTTAGCTGGAAAGAAAACATTGGCAAAGACCCTGTAGATGTATAGGAAGAAAGCTTTTCTTTCTCTCTGTTGTGTTTCCTGAAGGCAAATGAATACAGTTCCATAGATAGATGTTGACTTTGGTACAGTATGCTGGAGTCATTATGCTCATATGATCAAGAGTGTGTTATTTGACTGAGGCATCACAGTTGAGGCTAAACGCCTGGCATCGCCTGATATGTAACCGATGGATGGTCAGTATACTGTAATGATCAGCAATGGGAGCCCTCGCCTCTCCTTCTCTGGTTTAAGGAAATGCTAGGGTGAATTGTTTTACTACTGTCAGTTTTACTATTGACAGTTTTACTACTGTCTTAACTAATTATTTAAAACCTATAGTGATTTAAGCGTGGAAACACTTGTTAGCTGAATGTGTACTAGATTAATCTATTATTTTCCAGTCCTGTTCCGGTGTCAATCTATTACTTGTGTCCTATTTCTCAGGATAGTTTAGCTAGATCTTGCCATATGGAGTGTAAGATTTCACATCCTACTACTGTACTATATGCTTATTTAACAATTTTGTTGAATTTGAATTGGTGCAAATTTGGATTAGGTATTAGGCATATTCACAATAGTTGGTATATGTACGGAGTTTATTGGTGGTGTGCTATACTGATACGCCTATGTACTGGGTGTCAGTTTATGCTCCTAGTTTTCAATGCAGTGAAATACTAATCTTAGCTGTATTATCGGGGAGATTCTGAAGGGATGCCAGCTGCTTTCTTCACAAGGATGAAGAGAGGAATACTTAAAAGCAAGTCATCCCAGGCATTTTGGCATTTTGCCTGTAGCCAGTTACAGAGCAGCATTGGCAAAAGCTTTGCAGCATATTTTTGGTCTAAAGAAAGCAAATGGAAGAAAATTTTAAATTAAACTGATGTACAGAATGTCTACTGGATAGATATTTTCTTTATAAACAATTTATTGTAGAAAGTAAATGGTATTTTTTTCAGGCAGCTTTAACTAACAACATTTTTAACTGTGATAATTATCCTTGCATTTGATTTAGCTTCTTATCACGTCATTGACATCTCGGATCATTTCACAGGATATGCTGTAAAGTGGTATGATTGTATTTTATGTAGGAGAAAAAAGCACTAATGTGAGAAAAACAAATTTTGCAGTATCTATTTACCTGAGTCGAGAGGTATGGATAAGGGCCTCACTTTATCCAGTGAATGACATTCATTTGGTTTGGCCTAAGCTGAAATACACTGCCATTGCCAAAAGAGAGGTGCTGAGCAATGCTGCCCTTTCCCCCGGTATTCTATTTGTTTTAGTAATAGAATTACTTGTTGTCACTACAATGATCTCTGCATGAGAATTCAAAATGTTGTTCATATCTCCTTTCTGCATGCTGCATGTTACTTCTACATATGGAGTTATTTATGGTTCTTAGAGTACATCAGAGGCCTTGATTCTCAATAGTGCATGTAGCAGTACATTTCTGGAGGGTTTTCTGTTAAAGTCGATTTTGTTTTACTCTTTCTGCTGCTTCCCCTTTTCCCAACCTAAAGAAAATAGGTGAACTTATCTGATGAGTGTTCCAATTGTCAGGGCAATTATTATACCAATCCCTGAAGGAACCGTAATGGTGGAAAATAATGTCTCTTAACTATTCAATGGATAAATATTGCAATACTCTAATTGGGTAATACAATCATGGTAATACCTGTTGATCGCTCACACTAATTTAGGAAAAGGTACTAAGGTTTCTGAATTTTATTTGAAGTGACAAATTCCCTGTTATCAATACTCGTAAGTGAGAACAGAAGAGTCATAGTTGGCCAGAGCTTCCTGATCTCTTATCAAACTCGAAGATATAATAAAATGGCTAAATCTTCCTTGGGGGGGCCTCCTGAGTAGCATTTCATTGAAGGACGTGAAGGGTTTACCCTGGAAGGGTTTAGTTGAGTGCACTCTTCTCTGATTGAGCAAGTAGGGGAAAGAATGAGAACATTAAATCTGCTTGGTGTTGTCCATTGGCTTGAATATTTCTTGGATGTTTCTTATTGAGCAACATGAACTAATTACATTTGTATGGCGCCATTCACAGGAAATGTACATTTTTCTAGTCTTCTGTTGTGGGTTGACCATCAATCCTTTTGCTTTCTTTTCAAGATAGATGACCTGTGTGTTTTCAGCTCTTCAAAACAATGTTCTTCACCCCGAACTCCTGATTATAATGTCTGCTAAACCTTGAGTAATTGTTAGTACATGGCAAATTTGTTATCATAACGTTACTGAGATGTTCAGTCTAAGTACTGTACTATGCTGTAGTATTTGGCTGATAATCAAAATGTGTTTTGGTGAGTAAAGTTTGTTTTAATGCTCATTCTGTTGTGCAAGCATGAAGTCAAGGCAATACCATGGTATCAAAATACATGGTAGAGCAGACCAGACTTTTGACATAGAAATTTGTGTGACCAAATATTCAGAGATCTATAGATATTCATCTTGAAATTCATGTCCATTTTCTTCCCCTCAGATATGGTTATTTGTAGTAAATGACTCGCCTGTTGATTGCTTAATGTGTAGATAGAAATTGCTATTGATTTGTTAACAGTGATTTAATTGCATTTTGTATATGATGATGCGGAGGTTAAACCTGCGTTGTTTTTATTGTCAGTTTTGTGTGATATGTTTATTAAACAATATGTGCCAACCTTGCAACTGGGACTAATCTGCCTGTAGCCAAATGCTTCCATGTGTTCCGTGTGGGTGATCAGTATCACCTCCTACCATTTGCAGACCTCAAACATGGCTGTTTTCAGCTTCTTACTAAGTTTTCTTAAATAAATGTTATAATTTTATTCTGTGTTTCTGTAGAAAAGAACATAATAGAAATCCAGGTTCAGGGTTTAAGATTAAGTTGTCATGAACTATGGATAATATCTTTTATCAATAATAATACTTGCATTTGATCTAGCACTTTTCTTTGCATTTGATATAGTACCTTTCAAGTCAGGAGGCCATCTCGTAATAATTCACATGATTTGCTGTGACTGTATTTTGTAGGCAATATAATTAGAAACTAACAACTCTGTTGCTAACACTTTTCCCAATTTCCCCAAATACGGCGCAAGAAAACTTTCTGTCAGAGCACAGTTAATTAAACTAGAATTGAAAGTGTTCAGTGGTGGATGGGACCAGTCACATTTCTACTGTGGCTGGTCGCTGGGGAGCACCATACTAAATCTAGATTTACCAACTAAATCTACATATTTCAGACAATGCCTCAGTGTTTCATTTGAAGCACTTTGTATCAGAATTTGAATTACTTTATTTTTTAGAGAACAATATTGTGAAAACAGGTTTTTGCTGGAAAAATAGCAATGTACAATAGTCCACAAATTAGAAAACTAATTTTTTTGCTGCTATAATTTCTGATGGGATTGTAGTTTGATGGATTCATGTCTGTAAAGGAGCAAATTAAACCTATGTCAGTACAGAATAGATTTGGGAAGACTGCCACAATAGCCATAAAGGAAAACTCTTATTTTTGTGGGGGGATATGCTTCCAAGAGATGCAATAGAAATTATTCAGAATGCCCTCAATGTGTTGGCATTGGTCCTTCCAATAATGCATTCACTATTCTTGACTTGAAAGGCGCTCTACAAATGTAATTTTGTTGTCGTGGGGTTCTCTAAATAAAATACTCAGAAAGATGTGATAATGCTCCATATTAAAATGCAAGCATGATGTTACTGTCATGATCCATCGTGAAGATCTAAATTGCTGTTGATCATCATTCTTGCAGTATATATATATTTTTTAAAAAGTCTTGTTTGGGTGTTTGTATTTTTGGGGGGATTTGGGAGGCTACATGGAGGTATAAACTGCCTAAATAATATAAGCTGCCTTAGGGAGGCCTAAACTGGATTGTTGTAGCTGAGCTGGCTCCAAGGTTTTATGCTTGGCATTAGCATGCTGGACCTGAGTCAACCCTCTTTTGGTGGACTTGGTAGCCAAATGGGTCTGCTGTGTAAGAAAGTCGCTGCTGAAGCAATGCAGCCACTATTGCTCATCAGCAGATCTTGGAAGAACAGACTGATTCTTATTCAGTACCAGTTAACCCTGCAAGCCAAAGCCATAAGGGTTATGGTAGTTCTAGACATGCAATGGGCAACTTGCCAGACCATGAGCTCTATTGTAAGCTGTTCATTCAGTTGGTTAAACTAAACAGTACCCCAATGCACACTCCAAGGTGCCCAAACATTGACTCTTGCTAACTCATGCCCAGAATTGGGTAGGCCCAGTGTGTCTCTCCATACCAGGCACAAGGACATTTCTGTACATTGGTAGCACACATATGTGAAACTCATGTCTGGTTTGGATATCCTTCAGGATGGTGAATGGTTTCCATATAGTACAGAAACCCAGCTGACCAAACATAAATTGGGATGTAGTCTACTATTAAGTATGAGCGGAGTTGTTGAAATGTTAAAGGGAAAGAAATCACCAGGATGAAGCCACTGAGCCAGCTACTGGTGGCTGTTGCTATGGAATGTTTCGTTCCGTAACAGGTTTTGGTGCTATTCAGCCTTAGGATTAGAATGCTGTAACAATATATTCTTGTACACTAACCAGATTTCTCCAATGTTATTTCAGAGAACTGAAATTGAAGCTGGTATACATCTCTGTTGGAAACAATACACACCGTGGTGGATAACTATGGAATCAGTAAGTGTCATGTAAAATATTGAGTTCTCCAGCATGTGTGAAATGGAACCTTGATGAGATGCTTTGAGAATCTTTGATTTTAGATGTTTTTAAAAGAGAGTTTGATACTGAATGTTATGTCCTACTATTCATTTTAAAAGAAAATTCTTAAAAGGTTAAGTCTAAAATTGAATTGGTGCCTTTTTATCCTGTTTTGTAAGAAAAACTAGATATTTTTAAGTAGCTATCTGGTGAAGTATTGATTTGAAAATGTATTGTGGATTTGAGCTTCGAAGCAAAGGATGATACCATTGCTCACTAGATATGAGTGGATACTGTGTTTATAGCCTTACAGCTCCAATGTTGAAGATGTGTAAATTTGTACTTGTTGAACCATAATTGGGCACATTTTGTGACTCTGTATATGAATGTACTACTGTTTGCTTCATTTCAATGGAAATCTAAATCAAGATTCAGATTGTTAGAATGACTGCTTAAAGTTGTATTTTGCTTATGTATGTTCTTATTGTGAATTTGGTAAGTGAGTAAAGAACATTTCTTTACATTCTGTTTTAATAGACTAGTGAAACTTTTGTTGGTTCATAATGTTGCATCCTCTATGCAATGGTCTAATTTAGGAATGGAAGTTTGCCTGGTGATCACTACAATATAAATCTGCAGTTCAATTTTTTTTTAGATTAGGTTTTTTTCAACATGCTTTCATTCTTAAAAAATTCTAAAATAACATAGAGAAGTATCATTGCCTTGCTTCCTTTTTCTATTACTGTTTTGCATTCTTTTTTAATCTTGAAGGAATAATCCAGAATAAGGCTCCATAATGACCTGATTCTATTTGTAATATAACCACGTGTTCAAATTGTTTTGAATGTTTGATTGCAATAAACATTTTGAAATTCATCCTATGGCTGTCTTCCAGATCTGAGATGCTGTTTTCCTGGTGACTCCAGCTGCTAGGGAGGCTAAGGCATGATGCCTCCTCGGTGCTTAGCCGAACAGCTTGCTTGCCTGTACTGTGTATGTAGTGTTTCAGCCAATGGCCAGATGTGCAGACCAAGGCAGGTATCGCTTTTGCGTACCTAAAATTCATATTTGGTCAGTAATTTTTAAAGAAATTCCCAACTCGTTGGCTGACTTTGTGCAGCGTAACACAGATGATTTATGGATTGGAAAATCACTTCTCAGGATAAATTCTGATGTAGTGAATAATACCTCTGGGCTGTAAAAAAAAATCACCAGATTATGTCCTTTGAAATTTTGGAATTTTCTTTTTAATTTTGCCTTAAATTGGTTTTGCTTTGTAGTTCTGGATATCACTGTTTATTTTATTAGTTTTTTTAAAAAAAAGTAGGGTTTCATGCAACACCTGAACGATCATACTGTGTGCAGGGATTGAACTTTCTAGGATTTCTTACAAATGTTTGAAGCAGGATTTTCTGGTGGTTTTGACACGTTGGGTTGCTGGACATAATGAGTGTCTAGGTATGATATAAAAAGAATACATGATTTGTGGCTGAAATTGCTTTCAATGTTTTGTGTTGCCTCGGTTTCTCCTGTAAGGGTGAAATGGAAAGGGCAAAGTAGAATACAGTAATATTGAATTATTGTGTTAATATTAGTGCAATTTCAGTAAATGGAAAATGTAACATTTATATTGCAATATTGTAAAATGTTAATTATTGTTTCCATTGTTTATCATATACAATGTAGCTAGTTAGCACTGTTGCAATATACCAGTACAACAACAACAAAATTGCACTTATATAGTGCCTTTCATGTCGGGAGGATGTCCCAAAGCGTTGAACAGTCTGGTCGGGACCCGAGCGGAGGGGGGAGGGAAGGAAGGAAGGAGAGTGGGAGAGGGGGAAGAGTTAGTGGGGGAGCCGAAGGCGCGGTCGAAAAGGAAGGTCTTGAGACCAGCCTTGAAGGAGGAAAGGGAGGAAGCAAGGCGGAGGGGCTACGGGATGGACTTCCACAGTGTGGGAGCAGAGAGGCTGAAAGCCCGACCGTCAATGGTTGGGCGGGTAGGGCGGTGGAGGCGGAGCAGGCCTGAGTCTACTGAACGAAGGATGCGGGCAGGCTGATAGGGAGACAGCAGGTCAAAGAGATAGGCGGGGGCAAGGCCGTGAATGGCTTTGAAAGTGAGGACGAGAATTTTGAATTCGATCCTCTGGGGGATAGGAAGCCAGTGGAGACGGGCGAGGGCAGGAGTAATGTGGTCGCGAAGCCTGGTATGGGAGAGTACACGAGCTGCAGAATTCTGAATGATCTGCAGCCTGTGAAGGGAGGAGCTGGGAAGGCCGATGATGTAACCAGATTCATGTGTTTGGAGCATTTCTGAGAACAGATTAGTACAAATGCTTCACTTAGGGTCATTGAATACTGCTGCCAGACTACCAATAATCTCTAAAATAATTTTTCCACAACAAGTTGCATCTATTTTGTATGGATAAATTTCCTCCTCCCGTCCAGTTTTGGTTCTTGCCCCTGCTCTTCCTGAAGTTGATGAGTGCTGTTCATGGTTACAACCTGAATTGTAGGACAATGTGTCTTTGGGGAAAGTGGGGAATAATGGGTTTCTATGACTGAGTTTCAAGCTTTGAATCTTTATGGTTCACTTTAGTGATAGAAGATTTGCAGTGGAAGAACATTTAATTCTTATCCTTGTCTAATGTAAGAGAAAATGTCATTTTTAATGATGACTTGAGTGGGTGTATTTCATCTGTTGTATTGAAAGCCTGAGGAATGTGGCTTTATGAAAACCTAAAGTTGCATTTCAGTAGTGTCCTTGGGTGTAACAATTGAGAATCACTGAATGCTTTAGCGGCCTGTGACAAGGTTAGAACTAGCATTGATTTCCTACTGAGACATGTCAGTACATTTAACAAGAAGCAAGTAATGGCAGAAATGATTTAACGAGCAATTTTTGCCAGTTCACTGAGAGCATTCATTCTCCTTTGAAACTGTGTCATGTGTCTTTACATCCCCAAAACACCAGGCTGGTCCTTAGCTTTAACATCTCAATGATAGATGGCATTTGAACTGCATTGCTGGATATGATGATTTTGGATGGGATTTTGGCCCACTTGACATTGTTGTTTGACCTTTGAATCCACAAATTTGACTTCTACCTAAATGTACCCCTTTCGTTTTGGCACAATTTGAAATATTGGTGACGTTCAAGTCTAAATTTGACCTTATTTCTCATGTAAATTAATATTATGCAGGCAATGCCTCTCAAGAATCATTTGTTGTCCTAGGTGATGGCTTCTCTGAGATGAAGCAAGGCTTCAATCTGTCATTCACCCCGGTCTCTCTGGTATTCCTTTTAACATTGGCAGGGGATGGATGCTGCATAGTGTTGCAGAGCTAACGTTTGCCATCATGCAGAGGAACGCGGCAGAGCCTTTGTACTTCTACTAGTAGTACACAAGCCCCAATGAGGGCTTCCAAGTTAATGGAAGACTGTTTATGCTAGAAGGGTCTATTACAAGTTAGACTTAAAACTGCAACAGAAGCAATTAGATCTGAAATCAGGGTGGTAAAGATGTGGAATGCTCTTCCTCAGAAGGTTGTAGAGGCAGAATCAATTAATGTTAGAAAGAAAGATGGATAGAGGCATTAAGGGGTATGGTGAAAGAGAGGACATTGGGTTTAAAAGATCTGCCATGATCTGGCAAATTGGTAGAATAGTCTTGATGGGATGAAGGGCCTCCTATCCTATGTTCCTATGATCTGTAGACCAGTCTCCCTAAATGGGTATTTAATGTAAGTTTACAACTTTGGAAGTTACAGGTCTTGCTTTGCTCTGGAAACAAATTTGAGGCACTGACTATTTATTATTTATAGTACCATAGTAGTTAAGCAAATTACTGCTTGCATTGGATCTTGTATTTTTTGCCAGATTCTTTACTGGATATGAATCATTAATATTGTCTGGATGTTCAAACAAGAAACTTCCTTTATTTGGGTGGTAGCCCATCTGCCTAAACAATATACATACTGAGAGACTGCATTTTTCTTCTTAGTCAGTGGGCCATTGTGTAAGTTCTGCATTTAAAACTTTTGAAGTCTCTCCAGGTGGAATGCCATGCTGGAACACAGATATACTGAGCAGACAATAACCTGGTGGATTTGTTTTTATTTATCGGAATTAAAATCTGTTCTCATTACCTGCTTTAAAACAGTAAACGGATCTAATGCCTTATATTGCATTGAGTGCAGTCTGCATTTGGAGTACAGCTGGAAAGCAAAGGTAAACTGCCCACCTGTTTTTCCATTATTCACTAATGTTTTACTTGCTGTAGATAAAATATTTGTTTTGTTGAATATTCATCGCTTGTTGCAGTGCTCATGCTTCAGAATTGAGGGGGAGAAGCAGCTTGGCAGCAGATATTTTTGTGCATAACTTCTTGCTTAGAGATCAGTTAGTTAAATTGAGACTTGAATGCAGACTACATATAGAGTGGAAATGCACAGCCGTATGGACAATTGAGGAAGATTGTGGCCAGAGAGAAAAAGTTGTGATTTGGAAGCAGCTGCTTGTGTGCAATTTCAATGTTACAGCCAGTGCTTTTGATTCCACCCCGTAAACTAAACTGGGCAGGATCCAAGCAGCACCAGCCATGGGCTATTTCAGGCCTGGTTTTATTTGAAACAGTATTAAACTGTCCTACAATATAAATGGACAAAATTGTGCCATGTTGTGCTTATTATTTAAATTCTGGGTTTTCATATGTACTAGGAGTGCAACCAAATTCTGATTCCAAAGTCATTGTTCAGTGCTACTACAAAGCTGAAAATTTAGCTTAAGGCTTCAAATATGTCTGGTTTTGGTTACCTGTTCCTACTTCCCAGTTTTGTACCTTGTAATTGCACCAAAATATAATGTGAGGCTTAAAGCTACTAATTGACATTGCAAGCTGAACTTTGTGTTGTCAGTTCCTGGAGATGAAGGTATCAATATCATTTGATTGATTATAGGAGTAAAAATGGAGTTTAAAAAAAACAGTGGTGTGCAAGGGAACATATTAATAGTGATTAATTCACTTACAGGAAATCCTTGCAGTAAACTGGTATTTTATTATGGCCAACTCGCTGGATTCTCATTCCAAAGTGGTGTTGGATGTCAGGCTTCCTATTTGTTTGGACATCGTGAAGTATCTCCATTTACTGGCTTGAATCTAATTGCTGACCATCACTTTTCCAGCGCTTTTCCATTATTTTGCACGGAGAAAGCTGTCCATTATTTACCCGTGTCTTTCAGCCATCGTTTGTTCTGATGTTGTATGCTGTGTAATCCTAGCACTCTTGCTTCTGAATCAAAAGATTGTGGGTTCAAGCCCCATGTTGGGATTTGGAATCACATAGTCTAAATTGACACTCTAAAGTAGTGCTCAATTTAATATCTCATCTGAAGAATGGCACCTCTATTACAAGGGAGACTGATTTTAAGTCTCCCATGTAATAGAGGTGCCATTATTAAGATGAGACATTAAACTGGTGTCCCATCAACCTGTTTAGGTGGACATTGTAGGAGCCCTGTAGCTCAGTGGTTGTACTTGACTTGCATGCAAGAGACCTGGATTTGATTCGCGGCAGGGCAAAACTTTGGACGAGTTTCCTTACTCCACAATCCTGATAATCCCTCAAGAATAAAAGATAATAATAAATTGATCACTTCAATCTGCCTTGTTGCGTGCACAAATATAGTCAATTCACTTGATGGTATATTTTGAGATATGGCAGCCAATTGCGTACAGCAGTGTCCCACAAACAGTCTTAGATTGAAATGACCAATACATTTTTTTGAGGGATTATTATTGGGTCTGCGGAGTAAGGTAACTTCCCCAAGGTTTCACCCTGCCTGGAATTGAACCTCGGTCTCCCACTTGTAAATTGAGTGCTCTAACCACTGAGCTACAGGGCTCCACAATCTAGAGGAGGTGAAAAGTGCTATATCAAATACAAGGATTATTATCACATGGTAGCATTCGAAAGGAGAACAGAGTTTCTCCCAGTGTCCTGGCCAACAATACTACTAGATATAATTGGTCACTCACTCCATGGCTGTTTGTGTGACATTAATGTGTGCAACTGGCTGCTACATTTTGCCCACAAAATGCAGTCAATCAGTACAGTATATCCAGTGAGGCACTTTTCAGCAACTCTGCTTCAATCTAAACTATGTTATTTCCAAGTTATGCTGGTTGATGTATATTTTTCAAGAATCTAAGACTTGATGCCTGCTGGTGTTGTTTAAAAAAAGCTTTGAATAACTAATTAAATATAATGCAGCTGTATTTGGTACAGGGTGGTACATTTGGTACAGAACTGTGTGGTCTTTAAGTAATTGAATTTGGTATGTGGGATGAGTGTGTGGGTGGGTAGTTTGGCCACTTACCATATCCTTTTATTTTCTTGGATGTGATGATGAAAGCAACCTAGTGAAAACAATTCGTTTTGCATTGAGTTATTTTTAAAAAAATATATAGTTCACCTACAATTTAACAATTCTTAATTGTTCAATTGTATCAGAATTTGGCTGACTGAGACGTGTGGGGTATTTTTTTTCCTCTCTACCCCCTTATCTGGTACCAATGCAATGCTTCTGAGATATGTGCTAATCTCCCTCTATTGCACTGCCCAGAAGCTGGTTGTTTGCAAGAACAGCCTAGAAATGATTCTTTCTCACTCCTTTTATTTATCCTCCTTGGGTGGGTTGTTCTTGCCTCTGTTTGACACTTCCTTTGGCTGGCAAATTGAGCTCTGTCTGTGGGGGTTTGTGGATATAACACCAATGGTAATATACAAATGATGGTGTATCCATGAAGTACAGTGAAATTTGGTTAATTGAATATCGGATAATTGAATAGTTCTTTGTTGAATGGAATGCAGAGCTCTGGGAGATGGTTCTGTTCTCGCTAAATTAATACTTTGTTTGGTTTATTTCACTATCAAACTGAGTATTCAATCAGCAGAATTTCACTGTAGTTGGATGCTTCAACCTGCTGTGTGACATTGTTCTGTCTGACTTTTGCACTGTTTATTCACTCATTTTGAAAATTTTGTACATATTTTTCCAAAAGTAAAAGGAAAAACAGGATTTAAAATCAAACTTCAGTTTAGCTGTTCAAATGCCACGTTTTTGCATTTGAGAACCTGCCTGCGCTGAAGGTCAACTTTCAGAAAGATGAGGAGGTTTTTTTAAGCTGATGAGACTTGCAATAAATTCTTTCAGTGAAAACATACAAGGCCATTGCAAATTGTGTGTTTGGTGTCTAGTATTTAATTTACATGAGGGAGTGAGTCACAAAAGTTAGTTATTTGAAGTTACACAGTTAGCAAGCAGAGGCCTTTTTTTTTAACAAAATGTAGTGCTTGGACTAGAGCAAGTCAATTGTTGTGAAATTAATAAATAATATGCATAAACACACTTTGCTACTTTGTCCACTTTAACATTTTCTAGATATTTTAGAAAATTATTAATAATAAATTTATTTTGATATGGCTCTTTTCACATCTTCTAGATGTCTCAAACGCTTCACAGAATATACTGCAGAGAATTGACTATTTTATTTGTGCATCCTTTCCTTAATTCTGCTATTCTTAAAACACATTTTCCACGTTTCTCATTTTAGAAATTCTTCCTGTGATTTCCATTTTGTCTATCTCTTACCCTCGCCGCCCCCTTTTTACACAATGTTTTTGTGTGTCATGAAAAATCAAACCAACAGTCAAAATTGCAATCTTTGTAGAATTGTGACCTTTTTAGATTAGCAATACCAAAAACTGGGCATTTTATTTTAATTTAAAGAAAGATATTTTATTCCATACCTCCCCTTCTCCTAAGTTTATTTGCTGAAAAAACATGATAATACCAAACATTCCTTTTCCCTAATTCATCTTCCCTTTCCCTGATTCATTCATGTGGTCGCGACCAAGAACAGGCAGCTTGTTTCTCTCCTCCCTTCCCCCACTCTCTCCCACCACCATCAGCTGCAATGCAGTGATGTAGAATGACCTTGCTACTCCTTTGTCATATGTATGGATCAGCTGTGGTCTTTGTGGTAAATTGTGTAATATGTTTGAGCTCTACAGTGACATACAAAACGTGTAGTGATTGATGCTACATTTGTCACACTTTTTTAACCAGGTGAATTTGGATTTATTGCCATTTCCATTTTCATCACAAACATTCTGTCTTTTTTATGCATAGGAACAATACAGCAGGTTATTTTATGTCTCTGGAACAAATGAAATGCAAATTCTGCATTATTTGTAGTAAACAATTTTTAACTGAACCAAACCAGTATCTTTAACTGTGTTTATTTAGAATTAGCCTAAGACTGCAAATCATTCCTCTCCAAACATAATATTTCTTCTAAAAAAAATTGCTAATTTGATATTAAAAATCTACATCTGCCTGCAACTATTATGGCTGAATGTTTTCCTGCTTCCTTTAATTTACAATTGGTTTCACAACTTGTTTTTATATTTTGCGCCCTTTTATAGGATAGTGTCTTGGAGCACTTCACAAAGAATGTGTTGGGCTCCGAGGGAGAAAGGAGGAATTTAGGTAAGATTTAAAGACTGAAATATAGGGGTAAGACAAAAGACTAGAGAGAAGTTCCAGAGATTAGGGGCATAGTTGCTAAAGATTTGGCCACCGATGAACAGTAGGTGAGGGATGCAGAGAGTTTGTTTGTCAAGTAGAAGGAGTGAGAAGAAGAGTGAGATGCAGAAGATCACAGAGATAAGAAGGTGCTTGGCCATGAAATGATTTACAGTTGAGGAGCACCTTCAAGTCAACCTATTGGAAGACATGAAGCCTTGCGAGGGCATGGTGATGGACACGTGGAGGTTGATTTGAGTGAGAATGCAGGTGGCAGAGTTTCGAATCTCCTGGAGTTTATGGAAGGGTAACTCGTAAGTGCAGCAAGGAGTGCTTTTCAGTATTCAATATTGTTCAATATTGAATTGAGATATATAGCAACAACAAAATTACACTTGTATAGTGCATTTCATGTCAGGAGGACATCCCAAGACATTGGACAGTCATTGTTTCAGACCTGAGCTGGGTCAGGGAAGGGGAGGGTGGAGGGAAAGGTGGGGATTTGGGGTGACTGATGGGACCATCGAAGAGGAGGGTCTTGAGGCAGGACTTGAAGGAGGCTAGGGAGGTGGCGAGGCGGAGGGACTGTGGGATGGCGTTCCAGAGGTTTGGGGCAAAGTGGCTGAAGGTGGGTGGGTTGGGGGGCATGGAGCCTGCTGAGTGGAGGGGGGGGGGGGGGGTTTTGGTAGGGGGTTAGCTGTTCGCAGAGGTAGAGTGGAGCGAGACCATGGAGGGGTTTGAATGTGAGTACCAGGATCTTGAATTGAATCCTCTGGGTATTGGGGAGCCAATGGAGTCAGGCAAAGATGGGAGAGGTGGGATCATGAAGCTTGGAGCGGTAGAGGACATGGGCTGCAGAGTTCTGGATTATCTGCACCCTATGGAGGAATTGGGAAGGCTGGCAAGCAGGGCATTGACGTAGTCAATATAGACCAAAAATATCAGGCTGGACACTCATTTGTCCTGAATTGAAACAAAAAAGCATAGAAATATACAGCACAGAAGGCCTACCAAATTGCCGACATCAGCTCACACAGCAAGGGTAATGTCCCACCACCATGCATTATCCCCAATTCCTTTCAAGCCCTCTTTTTCATATGCCTAATCTTCACTAGCCTTGGATGGAGTGGCAGTGAAGCTATACAATCATGCTCTTCACTTTGGTTGACCTAGAAATTGTGTTGGACATAGTGTGTCCTCAGTCCAACAAGCTGTATCTATCTCCCAAGTAGCACCAGAAACCTGATAGGATCCAGAATTGTACTTTAAAGATCCGTTGGCGCTGTTCAAAACAGGGAGTTACTCTGTATTTCTGGGAAATAACCCTTTTCTTAAAAGAGGGATCTTCTGAAGAGCCAAGCAGATACTAAGATCATGTTTGTTTATAGATTGGACTTGACATTGATATAACTGGTTGATCATATAGCGTACTTCCCTTGACAGAATACCAAACTGTCTAAAATCAGAAAATAAAACTTGGAGATTCAATAGAATCGCAAACCTCAGCACTTTGGGGAAGAAAATGCTCAAGTATGTTTTAAAGTCATGACTATCTTATTGATTCCACATGTCTAAACAAATGCTCAGTTTTGTTTATTTTGGAATTGTAACCCAGTGATTTGTAGACCAATATCATTGTGCCACCTTTGTATTCCCTATACTGTATTTTTTAAATCTGAAGTTGTGCAACTTATTTTGGAACAATTTTGATTCTCCTTTCTCTGAGATTGTTTGTATTCAAGTTATGTGATATAAGTCAACTTGCATTTCGCTGAATACTTTTGAATAAGCCCTGCATTTACACTTAACTTTTTAATGTTGATGCGATAGCATTTGCCAACCCCAAAATACTTAATGGGAAACCACGCATGAATTAACTGCATCTTTATGGATTTGTAATTTTTATAAAATTGTTGTGTTAGGATTGTAAACTTTCAGAATTTCAAAATGTTTTTGGAAAAAAATCTTACTTTTTACATTTATTTTTTAGTTTACATTCAGAGTTAATTGAGCATGGATTGGATTATATACAATGGGAAACAGAAAATTAAACTGGAACATGTATTTAATCAGTATTGTTAAAAATCAAACCATTTTCTACGCTACCTCCATTCATGTTTGTTTTATTTTGTGATGGTTCAACAAAACCTTTTGTGGGGATTGGGAAATAATGATGTATATCTAGTTTATATTAATTTCAGGATTATTAATGAAGGGACATGTTCAATTTAACAACTATTGTATCTATGTAACATGTTATCCATTGCATTAAAGTGCAAAATTTCACTTGTTGGATAAAAGGCCCACAAGAAATTTAAAACAAAATTGGGGAAGGGAAAAACTTCATGAATAGAATCTGACAGTTTCAAAATTTCACAGCACAAACTCAGCAATGTTCCTGTTTTTACACTTAGTACTTTTGTTTTGCTGTTCATCTTTGCTGGCTGGTACAGACTTGCTCCAGATCTCACTGCTATATATTTTGGAAATATGGGTCATGTGTTTTAGGATTTATACAAGATATTTAATTTCCATAAACGGGAGAGCACCCAGCAATTACACACTGCTCTTTACAATTCATTGAATCTTTCACAAAATAAAATGATTACTTGCAGAATTCAGTTTTTTGTGACAGAAACATTGGCTGGAAAGGCAACAACATTTGTTTGAGTGATGTGAAGTTATTTAGTACACTTGCAATTAATTGCATTCTGTTTGATGCATTCATATTTTAGTTAAATTCAATACTTTGCAGCAGCTGCTTTTAGTCATTGTTTAGTAGGCACATGTTATTTTTGCACATATGCCAATTTTCGATGAATTTTACTCGGTTTAGACTTGTACTTGTCTGATTTGACTGACTAAAACAGTTTTTAACCACAGTATTAAACTATTTTAGTAATGGAGGAAAAGAAAGAATTCCATTTGCAATCAAAGATCTAGTCCATTGATGGAAAAATGATTGAGAGGTACGAGTTGGTGGCTGTTGATTAGATGACACCTGATAAGGTGCTATAACTATCAATTGCAAGTATAATTATTTATCTTAATATAGATAAAGTAATAGTTCCAATACCGAACCCTGTAACCTGCACCTGGGTGCAATGTATCCTGCCATTCTAAGAAATATCTATTCATCCCTGCTATTTTCTCTTTGTTACCCCTTTATCCATCTGTTGTAGAATAAATAACACAAGGCACGAGAATTTATTTTCCACTCTCACGCAATCAATTGCTGTTGGATTACTAATACTAAGCTGTTAGCCAGTGCACATTGCTCAACTGTGCACATTGCTGTCGTCCATGAATCATATTAAAAGTGAGTGTATGGGGAAACACAGTGCATATTTATAAAGTTGATCCTAATTATCTTACTTTTTTTTCCATATGAATAGGGTTTAATTTTGCAAGGGAATTCCTTTCACCATAAAATCCTGTGCAGCATTTGAACCCAAGCCCAGTATCTCCTGAACCAAAAGGATATTACTGTTAGTTGGTTAGTCAGCAAATTGCTTCCTTTGATAGAGGACTGTGGTTTCCTCACTCAGCATCTGTCTTTTCAAAAGTGATGTGAGGATTTGATTTAGGGCAGGGAAATGAACGCTCTTCTACCTAACTTCCCCATAATCTGAGGAAGTGAGAGGTTCAATTGCTAATATGTTTCCAGCTCTTTAGGCATATCCCTGAGATTTGAGTTTCAAGTAGTGGCTAGTTGAATTTAGCCAATTAGGTTAACCCATTAAATCACTGAGAGATCAATGGGATGGAGACTAAAGTCTTTACTGTATTCTATAGTAAAGAGCAGTTTCATGGTACTGTTCAACCTCTGGCTATGCTGGTCATAGTGTAGTTTTTGAAACGTTAAAAGCTCTATTTGACCGTTCAAAGATGTTCCCTGCTGTGCTGAAAGTTCGGCTGGAATTTTAGTTTATTGTCCTTTTTGTATCATATGACTCAATCTGCAACCTGCTTGCACCAATATTCAGGATATAATATTATGAATAATGCTTTCTAATTCCTACTTGCTTTTAATCAGTATTGTGTATCAGTAATGCCACGATAGTATATTAATTCACATTTGCACATTCCAAACCCTAAGATTTTTCAATAGATTCTGACTCTAGCATAGTCTTTGTGTGAATTTACGTTAACTATTTCAGTGGTTTGAAGGAATGTCTATTATTGCACTTAAATGCGAATTAATTGCAAGAATAACGCAATTATTTTATATGGCTAATCTAAGAAAAAAAATTAGGCCACAGTGGCTATATACCTTAAAACTGATTTTAAAACAAAGTTTTAGTTGTTTGAGAATAATAATAATTCTTGCAATTGATATAGTGCTTTCCATGTCTTCTAGACTTCCCAAAGTGCTTCTCAGAATGTACTGTAGGGTGAATTGATTGGATATCTGTGGGTGAAATGCGGCAGCCAATTGCACACAGCAGTGACCCACAAACAGTTGTGGATTGAAATGGACCAATTTATTGTTTTTTGAGATATTATTTTTAGGTGTGTGGAGTAAGGAAACTTGCCTAAGGTTTCGCCCTGCCTGGAATTGAACCCAGCTGTCTTACTTGTAAACTGAATAAATATGAAACCATTATTCACCATTATACCAAACAAGGAAGTATGCAGTATTACAAATTCTGGATTAGGTTGTGTTAGATCTGTTCCATATTGGCCAATGGAGCATTCTCAAATGGTACTGTAGCCAGAGTGAAAATCTTGTGCCTGACTGAGAATGACTGGCAATTTGCCATTGCCATAACTGTGAGATTAGCCAGTAAAATCAGAACTGTCAGAAATCAGAAGTAATGCGAGATTAGGTCACACAGGAACTATCTGAGCATCCATAGTGGGGGTGAACCTAATCCATGTGGGAAATGTGTGTGCAAGTTACACACCTTGAGACCTGAATCATTTAAATTTCTATTTCTTTTTTTCTCTCTTGGTACTGTTGCAAACAATTGGAAATTACATGGAGAGCTATTAACCTAAATTATTTTGACAATTGAGCCCTTTTTATAGTGTAAAATAATATATACATAGATTACATTTAAAGCGAATCAATCACAGTTGTTGCCACAGCTAGTGGTGGTTTTACATTTTCTCTTTACTGTTGGGCTCAATCCATTTAAGGAGGATCTCATATTTTGTGCAGTAATCAAGAAATATTCAATCAAGAATTTTTTGGGGGGGCCAACCATAAAGGTTGGCCACCATTAACTAAATTCTTAAAACAAGGGAATTGCCTCCACTTTTATATTGTAAGCCGTGTATAATCAATGATCACAGCCCAGCTGCTCAGGGATGCGATTTCTGATTGCAATTGCATTACAACAGCTTACATTTATATAGTGTGTTTATTACTTTCCAGTTCTATGATTGAAAGTAATGTAAGTAGAATTCATAATATATCATCACAATTTATAAACAAAGATCAATTGAGAATTGGCAATTGTGCACAAAAAGGAAACAACTTATTGAAGCACAGATTTTGTTGAATTAACAACTTTTAAACCAATTTCTTTGATGGTATACATTTTAATCTGTTTCAAATCCATGGAACAAATAAAATGTTCCATGGTGGGTTACAGGAAAATAAAGTACCGAATTGTGACTGTGTAATCTACATTTTGGATGGACTATGGAAGTTAAAACCCTATTCTTAATAAAAACTTACCGTTGCCACAATTGGGGGGGGAAAAACCCTACAAATTTTAATATAAAATGTTATTGGCAGCATTCATAACCTGGCACAAATTTGAAAAAAACATTTTCACATAAACAGGTAGTTTGGCACAAAGTGAACAATTCCAGTGTCATATTTGGTATAATTAACTATGATATGATATTTGCATCCTGAAAGAGACAATGGTATGTAGGGAGTACGCACATTTCCAGTAAAACATAGGTTTATTGTTCTCCTGGGTCATGACCTGTCTAAGTCAGAGCACTGACATACAATAGCGATTCAGAATGTAATGGACAAGTAAGTCTGCTTGGGGAAATAGCTGGGAGTCGATTGAGACAGAACTGTACTCCTAAAAATATGAGAAATAATAGCTTAATATACTCCAGGCTGTCTGCTTTGTTCCTTTAATACGTTTTCAAGTTGTTCTCAGCCACTGATTTTTGGTACTCGGCTGTTTCTTTGCTCTGTTATTAAAGAAAACTGATGCAGGATTATTTCATTAAATTGTTCTGATATGTAGTGATGTTCAAATGCTATTTCTTTACTCAAACATAGCATTCAGTTGAGTGGAACATTAAATTCTGGACGCACTTTTCTATTAAAATTAATTTGGCTAGATTGGTATTGTTGGATATCAGGCAAATTGATCATTATGACACAAATTTGACAGTTAGAATTTTACAATAAAAGGGCATTACTGAAACAATATAGCAACATTCATGATGCAATATGTAATCGTACTCTGGAGTTCATGAACAGGCTGGAGATTAGAGTACCCAAAGAATTGATTGGCTGTGGACATCAAGTATTTATAGGCTGTTGGCAAAGATCCCTGTTGACTGATAGGCTTGGATGAGCTCAGAGCAATTATGTCACCATTGTTCTCAGCCATCTGTCCATTTGTCATTCAGGGTGGTAACTTAACACTGCCATTCATTTGTAAAAGGAGGAGCCAGTCTTGCAAGTGCATGGGGTATATTGTATTTTGTTTAACATTGCTAATCTTGTTTCAAATTGCCAATGCAGCCATTTTCCTTCCTGTATAATACCTTTGCTTACATCTGTGTTTACACTGTTGAGTTCAAAAGCAATAATAGAGATGCAGTTACATTTTTTTGAAATTCAATTGTTGCAAATAGCAATACCAAACTGTGCTGGTTCCCATTGGATAGTGTGTAAATTGAGAAGCAGCCATGGGCGTCAAACTGAAAAGCTGGATGTACAGAGTAACCCTATGGTTATGCACCCCACTGAGCGAATGAGTCTGCTTAGAATCCAGGTGTCCTGAGGATCCATGGACATTTTCATTTTACAGAGAGGAGTGACTGGCTGCCTTCTGCTTGCAGTGAAGGATTTCAGCCAGTTTGGGTCAGAATATAATAATAATCCTTGCATTTAATACAGTGCTTTTCACATCTTCTAGACGACTCAAGCACTTCACAAACTGACAACCCATGACTGAACCCATAACTTTTTCCATAAATGTCTAATTTTGTGGATGTAAAACTTGTTTTAACCGTTTTGCTCCTTGTTTAGCTAGTTAATATTGATTCCAAACATGTTTTAATTATTCAGTTAAACCCATATTAATAAATCCTTATGTATTATAAAAGGTTTGTTTATCCCAATTTGTTTTATGTGGCCAGCAAATCTAGATGCAGGAGCACTGAAATGACCAGACTACAGCTAGTTTATAGTATTATCTTTGGAATTGAACAACAAGTTCTATAAATTATTGTTGGAAAGGACAGCAAACATTCAATGACCTACTTTTAGTAAGCACTCTCACCATCTTCATGACATTTATTGTGGTGCATGTGGAGCTAAGCCACAAAAGTGACCCTATTGACCTTGTCCCAAACTCTAGGACAAATGAGCTTTGTCAGTTAGAGGCCTCCAGATTATTTTCTAGCCATGCAGACTCTTCCGCATAATTGCAAGAGTTTCTATAGAAGAAAATTGACTGAAGATTCCAAGGACATTTCTTGCACTATTTATTTAAAGTAATACAAACTGCAAATGTTCACTTGTTGTAGATATGTGCAGTAGCTGGGTATTTTTCTGACTTTTCTTACTAATTATTTGAAAAATAGATATGCACAACAAGTGTGGCACAACTTCTGTTCCAAATATTTTTATATTGCAGTTCTGAGGTCCTGTAAGCCAGCATGAAAAGTGCAGTCTGCAGTTTCACATAGTTTCTAGTCCTCCAGAGACTGCCTGTGCCAAATGTCTATTCATGTATGTGTGAGTGTTTTGATGATGTGAATCTTGCATGATAACCTCAAGACAACCATGCAGGAGCATAACATTGCTGAACCTATCTGTCCCGACACATCCACTTTTTATTATTAAGTTGGACCTTTCCTTTGAGGCACTTTTGGAGCCAGAAAAAAACACTTCTATTAATTTCCTTGCTCTGGTCTTGTCTTGAAATTGTTCTCACCACCTTTGTGTCATATCCTATGTTTAGAATGTTTGGACATCGAATATTTAACAACAGGAAAAGGCTATTTGGACAAAAACGATTTGATTTGATTTCAACTCCACCTTCCTTCTCACCATATCACTCCATGCCTTCTTCAAAAACGCATCAATTATCACATTGCATTTATTTTATTTCTAAGATCTTCCTGGCCAATTAACATTTGAAATTGTTGTCTGAATTCAATAATTCGCTTGTGAATTTTCATCCAACATTATAATGTTTCCACATGAGGAGCTTTCAAAATCTACTTGTAACACAATGATATTACAATTAGTAGTCAGAATACCTCTACAGCTAATTGAACTCGGCACTGCCTTTTCATTTTTTTAATAGAAATTGCCTCAGAAGGAAGCCATTTAGCTCATTGAGCCTTTAAAGATCTTCACTGGAACTAACAACTGTAAATGCTCATTTCTGATTTTCCTTCATCCTTTCATTTTCTTTGCATGTTATGGCCCACCTCACATAGTTATGCCACATTTTGTTTTGTTGTTCTGCTTGAAAAACGTTCTAACTCCAATAACCATTTCAGTAATGATCCAGTAATGATTGTGGAGTTCTGTAGCTCAGTGGTTAGAGCACTCGCCTTACAGGCAAGGTTCTTAGTTCCTATAGTAATTATTTTATATTTATCTACATTGAATAGCCTTTGTCACCCGTTAAACCCATTTCCTTTAAGAATTTTTTGTTATTCCCCATTTGCTATTCTGCTTCCAATTTTAGGATTGTGTAGCGATGAGCTTTCAAAGTTGTTGGGTATAATTAATAAGATTGGCCCTTGGCACCCATAACTCATTGAATGTTTCCATTTATAACTAATTTTTCTGTGTTCTTTAAACCAATTTTCAACTCAGCACAAGAGTTGTTTTTAACTTTTTACCTGCACTCTGAAACTACCTCCAATATCTCCACTCTATCTCCATCTCTTGCCTTCCCACCTGTAAGAATGTCTTGATGCTAGTTTGGTAAATCAAAACAGAACATAATTGCACCTAAATGATGAACAGAAGAATGGAGCATAGTATCATCAGCAAGCTTAAATGATTAAGGCTTAAATGATATGGGGAGACCCCCTGACACACAGTGCTGAAATTTTTAAAATTTAGATTTATATCAGCATTGGAAAGCCCAAGATTGTTGTTTCGACAGATTTCCAAAATAACAATCCTTGCATTTTTAGATATAGCGCCTGACTCCATTGGCTACCCATCATCAAGAGGATCCAATTCAAGATCCTGGTCCTCAAGTTCAAAGCCCTCCATTACCTCGCCCCACCGAACATCTGCGACCTCCTAACCCCCTACAGACATGCCCGCCCCCTCCGCTCAGGCTCTGGCCTGCTCCATGCCCCCCACCCGCCCCATCATTGGCGGGTGAGCCTTTGGCCACTCTGCCCCCAACCTTTGGAATTTCATCCCAAAGTCCCTACGCTTCGCCCCCTCCCTCGCCTCCTTCAAGTCCTGTCTCCCTCCTCTTCGACGGTCCCATCGGTGATTCCAAATCCCCCCCTTAACACCCACCCTCCCTGTCCCTAGCTCGGGTCTGAAACAATGACTGTCCAGTGCCTTGGGGCATCCTCCTGACATGAAAGTCATTATACAAATGTAATTTTGTGTTGTTATCACATCTTCTAGACGTCTCAAGGTGTTTCACAGTGTAATGTGAATTGGCTGTATACTGTATCTTGTGGGTGAAATGTGTCACAGCCCTATTCCACCAACAGTCCTGGATTGAGTCACCAAATTTTTTTTTGTGTGGAATATTTAGCATCTTGAATTTATTATGTTGATCATCTAGCTCCAGGGAAAACACTATTGACCGTTCCCAATGTATATTAAAATATGCATCAAAGCTTCTTTATAATTTCTAAGCTTCCTCCCCCACCTGGGCCTCCAGTGTTTAAAATGTGATTCACTTGAGGGCTTTTCATTCTGTTATATTGAATATTCATTTGCAGATGTCAGGGTTTTTTTGTAAGACTGCTATGTACTGGGTCAAAGTGACTCTGAAATCCTTGTTTGGGGGTCATTTTTAGAGCTAAAAAAAAACTACCTACTGAAAACCGTCGAGCCTTTTCGGGAATGGAAAATGTTTTTGCCTCACAGTATTTTTTTCAAGCATACTGTGGAACTGAGGATTTTCTGTGGATAGCCTATTCCATTTCTAAAAGCTTGAGGTTACACAGCATACTGATGCGTCAATGTTTTTTTTTGTGTGGTTTTGTAACATGCAATTGTAGGAATATTTGCCTTAAAAA
Organism: Hydrolagus colliei; assembly: GCA_035084275.1. Classification (NCBI taxonomy): domain Eukaryota; kingdom Metazoa; phylum Chordata; class Chondrichthyes; order Chimaeriformes; family Chimaeridae; genus Hydrolagus; species Hydrolagus colliei. The sequence goes on along the minus strand of CM068756.1, from coordinate 4,221,443 downwards.
GCCTGTAAGGCGTCATAGATAATAATGGATGTTTTATTCCCTTATCTTCATATCATTTAATTTTACCAGTCTGCAAATTAATTTTCACAAGCCTGGTAGGTGCTAGGTTGTTCTTGGAGATGCATTCTGATTATAACATTCTGCAGATATAAGCAGAATTCAAGGATCATCACATTTTCCTATTGGTCTTCAAATGATTATAGTCAGTCACACTGGTTTGGCTGAGACTTTAATCACTTAAAATCCTGTTGTGTTCGGGTACTGAACGTGTGATTTCCTTGTATGTAAATTTAAAAACAAGCTTTGGGCGGAATGTGTGAGAATAAATAATTAATGTGCAAACATCAAAAATCTAATGCATTTTTTGATAACTTTATTCTCCTAAATCTCCAAACTACAAATTAGGACTTAATGTGGTTATCTGATGACACCTACTGTAGTAAATTTACCCTAGTTTAAAGTTGGTTACTGTGTGGTCCAAGCAGGAAACAAAAACAGCGTGTTTGCCATAATCTTCAATAAATAAGGATATCACAAGATGACTTCCACATTTTTTTTAGGAGACTTTTGCAAAATATAATCTGATTTATACCTTAACAATGTTATTACAACTTTTCCAAATAACTGCTAGAAAATTAATTATAGTGTTAACACTATTGCCAATAAACTGGAGAGGAATTTGTATTATATAACTGGAGAGGTAAAATGGCTTGCATTGTGAAGTTATTACTGTTCATAAGCAATAAAAAGTTACTGTTGTACAAATAATAGAAACCAGATCATTTTAACAAACAGCACTCACCATATATCATGCATATTCCTTTAATCTAACAAATTGAATTGAGGAAAATTACAGATGATATCCTGTTATACTGCTGGGCATTACTTCTACCAGTTGAGCAATTTGTGGCTGGAAATCTGATTGACACTTTGCCTGTTCTCGAAGGCTCTTGCCAAGGGCTGAATAGAGCTCTTCTAACCAGTGCCAAACTCTGATCAGTTTTTAATGTTAAAGAACCAGTAATGTGATCAGTTCCTCATAACTTTAAAAATAGCCACAAGAATTTTCATTGTACAGTAAAAGCCCGTTTACCCAGCACCTGATCAACCATAACTTCCGTATAACCAGCACATTTAAAAAAATCTGCATTCGATTAACCGGAATTTATCCGGTAAAATACATTAGTTTGTTTTCAGCCGAATATCCAGAACATGCTTTAACCGACATTGGCCAGGTCCCGAGGTGCCAGATAAATGGGCTGTTACTGTACTAGACTTCAATGGAGACTACCGTATATCTCCGCGTATAAGGCGCACCCGCGTATAAGGCGCATCCCCTGTTTTTGACCTTTTCTTGGTGAAAAAAAACGGAAGCATTTTCAATGATATTGCCGGCAGAAGGGAGGAGAGACAGGAGAGTCAGGTAGGTAGGGAGAGAGAGAGGCAGGCAGGCAGGGAGGGAGAGAGGCAGGCCGGCAGCGTGGGAGAGAGAGAGGGAGAGAGGTAGGCCGGCAGCCAGGGAGGGAGGGAGAGAGAGAGGCAGGTCGGCAGCCCGGCAGCCCGGGAGAGAGAGAGGGAGAGAGGCAGGCCGGCAGCCCGGGAGAGAGAGAGGGAGAGAGGCAGGCCGGGAGGGAGAGAGGGAGAGAGGCAGGCCGGCAGCCCGGGAGAGAGAGAGGGAGAGAGGCAGGCCGGGAGGGAGAGAGGGAGAGAGGCAGGCCGGCAGCCTGGGAGAGAGAGAGAGACCGGCAGCCCGGGAGAGAGGGAGAGAGGCACGCAGGCAGGGAGGGAGGGAGGGAGAGGCAGGCAGGCAGGGAGAGAGAGCGGCAGGGAGGGAGGCAGGCAAACGGTTCGGCAGAAGGTAAGCACAGCACTGAAGTCCGCTACTGCTGCCGCTGCCCGGGCGGCCGAGGCCGAAGCCCCGTCACCCGCTCCCCCCAACCCCCGCTGGACACTGACCAAACCCCAGCTGACAGCGCGCCGGCCGCCCCTCCTGTTTACTGTATTTCCGAGGCTCAAAATTGCTTGTACCTGCGTATAGGGCGCACCCCCAACTTTCGAGATCTTCCGACCTGAAACAAAGTGCGCCTTATACGCGGAGATATACTGTAATTTGAATTACACCACCTACCCTGTACTAGAACAGTAAAAATGGTGAAACCAACTCTTCAGTGTTCCATCTTTTTGGTTCAGGCTGTTCATTGAAGTTTCAGATGACCACTCATCACTTAAGGTTTTACTATACTAGATTTTGGTTGGTCTCTGGATTCTTTTGATCAATGAGTGCATTTTTCATATCTATTTACATATCATAGCAAGATATGTTTGAGTGATTGATGCTTTGGGATAATTTAGTGCTGTAGGTATTGTTGTATGAGGTTTTGTATGATGTCCCCATCGTTAAATTATGTTTGCTCAGTAATTAGCCATATTATCTGCCATAAAATCAAGGGAATAGGTGTCAGATACTCAGTCCTTGCCATCTTTCTCCTCAACCCCACAGCTTTGAACTTTAGGATAGAGATGCCACGGAGGCTTTGTCACTACAGAGGGACATTTGACTTGCTTGGCACCAACTGGTTCAAGAATTCAAGCCAGGAAAGGAGCAGCTGGCATTGCATGTTTTAGTTTAGTGCCAGCTGGCACTGGGCATGAAGAGCATGATTCGTGTGTGGGCAGTGTGCCAACTTCTGATACTGTCTGCACCATCCTTTTCTGTTGCAGACAGCTAATTGTACCAGCTGTCATTTTTCCATTAACTCTTAAATGCACAGCGTCATCTGGTGGTGAAGAGAAGCTCTGGTGTTGATTAGTGTTCTTTATGATGAAACTGCCTTGCACAAAATGACGAAAAAGCCTTGCTGCTAGGCTGCAGTATCTTGCTGATATTGAGTTTGCATGGGACAAAACCTACCTTCTTCAGATTTTGGATGCTTTCCAATGTCATTTATTTTGTAGGAACTAATGAGGAGAAGAATCAGATTATGAGCCTAAATTACATGCAATGTTTTGGATTGCAGCTTCATGGATCATTGCGTTCCTATGACATTCTTTCTTCCCTATTACTGGTGGTTCTGCCAGTCTTTTAATGGATTATGGGACATCATATTAAAAAGACCACACTTTGCCACCTCCACCCAGAAATGATGCCTTCTCCCACTGTATTAGGCTTTTTTGTTGCCAGGCCTTCAGAGAATAATACTGGCCTTTCCATTTTTCTAGTGCTTGGGTAGGGGAAATTATTCAACTGTCTTTGTTAGGAATATCCAAATTCAAAAGTGTCATCCATTTCCTTTGCCTGCAATTGAAGATGTATTCATTCCTGAAGTGAGCTGCTTACTTGACTGATGCATTGGAGCATGTTCCAGCAGGTCAGGAGAGAAAGGAATTTTTAAAATTCAGGCAGATGCTGACAGGCCTGGACAAGTGGCTGTTCAACAGATTTCTTACAAATGAGAAATTCAGAGTATCATACTGCCTCAAATTATTCAACCATGTTACCAAGGAGATTTGCTGACCACGATACACTTCAAGGCCACTCGACAACATGTGGACATTCATCTGCAGTACAGACATCTCCTCAATGTAATAGTAAAGCAAAAATTACCTATGCACAGTATTTTCTTTTAAGAATAACTCATGCAGCAAACGTTTTATATAACAATAAATTTTGCAGAACAAGCTCCATTTCACCCTCACCTACTTGAATAACAGTGTTTGATTCTGGCCGGAGACTTTACTTTAACCAGCTGACATATCCTGCTACATTCTTAATCAAAGAATGTATTGAGGTGCATGCATTTTTTTGTATTGAAAATCAGCAAATGCCACACCATTGAATTAAGTACTTTGACTTCCCTTTTGTTTGTTTACTTCCTGCAGACTGTCGATGATGACGCAGTGGATGCTTGAATGACGTGACAGCCGAGGGAAGGAGGAACGATGCCCAAGAGTGGGTGTTCTAAAACACCACAATCGGAAGATTACCCACTCAACATCGATATGGTAGAGAAACAGTCGGGGAAAAAGGTACGGTCAGAGAATCGGGGGAAATGACTGGTTTCATTCACCTTTTGGAAAGTTTCATTTCCCATCAGATTTGCACAAAGCAATGCATTCACTTGCATGAAATTTTAATTCCATTTACTGGCAATTAAATTGTCTTGCACCCAGTTTTACTCCTGTACTTTGTAAAGATGGACGCTAGCAATATTCATTCATGGTAATAATCTGAAAGTCATATTAATACTGTCCCTTCAGATTTTAAGCGGTATTGCATTATTTTGTGCTTTCCAACATGAGCCAGGCTAGGGAAAAATTAAGGTAATGATCATTATGAGACATTATGATGTTGGGATTCTGGCCACGTGGTATTCCCTCGCTGGCTGTTGAGTTCTTTTTCCTGTTGTCAGGAAATATTCTATTTTAATGACCTGCTCCGGTGCGTTGCTTACTCGTGAAAGGTGTAAGAAATAGGTTTCCTAGGTAAAAGTTCACATAAATTAGTTTAGTGGTTATTTAATCACAAACAGAACAGTCTAATTGATATTTATTTTCTTTTTAAGGCAGAGCAGGTTCACCCACTATTTTAGTTCCTATCTGTTCGTCCATATACAAAAGTCCTGTACCGGTAATTGAAATGTCAAATAATTTCTTCACCATTGATGAAACTCTACAATGTCCTCTAGGTGGCAGCATAGATTGAGAATTCAGAGGGCATTTAAGAATTCAGCGGAAATAAAATACCGAAAAACATTCTCCCTTGCCTAAAACTATTTGGATCTGAGAGTTAATGTGTTTATCAGGATCCTAATCACATAGAAAAATAATGGAGATAAATTATTGCGTTTGTTCAATAGACCACATAACAACAAATTAACAAGCATAAGTTCTATTTGACAGTGTAGTGATTTTCAAAAATAATCTTAGGCAAAAAAGGAATGGATATGGTTGAACAGTTTCCCGATCTATGTGTCCAAAATATGCCTTCTACAAATGTTTGCACTGACACAGCAGCAAAGAAAGTCACTGCAAAATCAGCTGAAAACCATAACCAAAATATGTGATGGGAAAGTTGTACTAACTCACTGGTTTATTGCTCTGAGGGACACCTTTGCAGATGCACATCCTACATCAAGGATTCTCCTCCACAGAGATTCTCCATCTTTGTAGAGACATCTACTTCAGTTTCTTTCATTACTTTTTGCCCACATTCATCTATAGATAATATGGTCAGTAGCTAGAGCAGCCGCCTCGCATGCGGAATACCTGGGTTTGATTTCTGGCAAGGCAAAAACTTGGGCAAGTTTCCTTACTCTGCATGCCAGATGATAATCTTTCAAGAAAAAAATTATAAATTGGTCACTCAATCCTCGACTGTTTGTGGAACACTGCTGTGCGCAATTGGCTGCTGCTGCCGCCACCGCGCATAAATATACAGTCAATTCGCTTTACAGTACATTCTGTGAAGCACTTTGAGACGTCACGAAGACATGAAAAGCGCTGTATCAAATACATGGATAATTATTATTGATGCGTGAGTGGCTGTATTTTATGACCAATTCATTAAGTTTCAGTGCTGCAAAGCTGTATGATGTGAAGTGCCGAACAACGTTTTGGTTTAGAAAATGACTTTCTGAGCTGTCCATTTGTTTTTAATTCAGGAGAAGGAAAAAATTGCATACAACAAGACCACGAAGTTGGAACGAAGTGATGGAGGGAAAGAGGTGAAGGAGAAAGCACCAAAGAGGAAGCTGCCTTTCTCTATTGGAGTTAACAGCAGTGATCAGAAAGATTCCGATGCAGTTGAGGGAGGCTTCCACAATAAAGGTGATTTTAAGGATAATGATGGTGACTACAAGTAATACGAATTGATTAACAATTTAATATTTTGGATTCAAGTTCTGTTGTCTTGTCATGTTTACTCTTATTTTGCATACGCTATCCTGTATAAATTGTATAATATGGTGTAAATATTAATATTGCTGAGGATAGGAATTTACACTCACAGAGTTGGGAGTTAATAGAGAGTTCATCCAGTAGATTGGATTACTGACATTTGCGGAGTCCACCGAGTGGTGAGAACTATCACAGTCATTCATTTCAAATTTTGTTATTCCTGTTTGATTCAAATAAAAGTTGTAGATTTTAACTCTGACATGGAGAAATGCATCTATGTAATGGATTTCATGAACACCAGGCCCAAGGTTTATACGTATGAGTCTTGAAATAACCAGATAGGTTTTATGTATTGATCTAGAGTTTTGACCGTGATATCCAGGTTTATATGAGGAATCCATTTTTTAAAAGAAATTGTGGTGTAAAGAAGCAGGATTGGATTTTTACTTCCAATTGCTATCTTGCAGTCCTTTCTTGAAGTGTATATGAAGAAGTTGCATGACTCCTATTCCCCACCCCTCTAATTTTATTTGTGTTTTTAACCATCAATTATTTTGCTCCTCAACTTTACCTGCAGAGAAGCTAGGTCCGGAGCGGAAACGAATCAAGAAAGAGGCTGGAGGAAGAAGGTCTGGATTGTTATTTGGGGCAGGAATTCGAGCGGGCTGTCCACTCTCAGAACGTCAGCAAGTTGCTTTACTCATGCAAATGACAGCGGAAGAATCAACAAACAGTCCAGGTCAGTCATTTCCAAAAACTACCTGCTATAGGATGGGTCACATGTTGTTGCGATGGATTATTCTAGATGAATTAAAATATCTCCCCTTTATGAAGCACGCTTTATAAATGTGGGTTGTAGTAGTACTTCAATTTTGTAATTTCCTGCTTCTGTTCCTCTGCCTCACTCCCTCTTTATCCATGTTTAAATCCCACCTTGAAACTTACCTTTTCAACTACACCTATGGTCATGTTTCTCCCCGCTGCCAATCTTCACAATTCTTACTGTAGAAATATCTAGGAAAAGAGACATTGAGACACACTCAAAAAGTTTCTGAAAAATATTTATTAATAATACACAACAGCACATTTTAAACTGAAATGAATATCTGGTAAATAGATTTTTTGTAAAAGATATCATAAATGTGCAGGACAATGAATTTGAAGTTCATACACCGATACCACATACATTAATGTATTTGTTACAGATCGTACGCCAAAGCATCCCTCACAGTCGATACTTGGACAAAAGAGAACGCCAACTTCTGCCTCCAAAACCAAAGACAAAGTAAACAAGAGAAATGAACGTGGAGAAACGCGCCTTCACAGAGCTGCAATTAGGGGAGAAGCAAGGCGAATTAAGGAACTCATAAGTGAAGGTGCAGATGTGAATGTGAAAGACTTTGCAGGTAATATGTCTAAATCGACAATATTTTCTAATCGCTTACGAGACTTGTGAGCAAAAATATTCACTGTTTATACACGCATTGACCTATTAACTCTTATTGTTGTGGTGGTTACTTAAAAAACAAACATGAAGTGAAAAGATTTTGAAATTTGTTCATTTTAGTTGTAAGATAGCTGGCAGGAAACATGTCACACTGGTGTAAAAGGGGTGCCTTTCTGAGTTTGGGGGTTGACAAACATAGTGGGACACTGTAGATGAAGATTTAGTCTAAATGTGCTGTATTTCACCTGGGTTCTCAAAGTGGGAAAATGTTGTATTTTCAAGCACAAGCATGCCGGTGCACAAATCAACAAAACACATTTTAATAAAACTACCTCCAGCACTTTAGTTGCCTTGAATATCAATATAAAACATACAGAGGTGCCCAATAAATGAATGTTCATTTAGGAGTTGGATTGGTTAAATTTACAGGCTGGACAGCACTGCATGAAGCATGTAATCGAGGTTACTATGACGTAGGCAAGCAGCTCCTAGCAGCAGGAGCTGAGGTCAATACAAAAGGCTTGGATGATGACACCCCTCTCCATGATGCAGCTAACAACGGTCACCGCAAGGTTTGTTCCGTTTGATTTTAATAATAATAATCCTTGCATTTGATATAGCGCTTTTCACATCTTATCGACGTCTCAAAGTGCTTCTTATCTCTGAAAAACGCAGCATTATTCTTTGTAATTTCAGCTCACCAAAGGAGACTTGGTTGTTCCATTGTAAAAAGCAGTGTATACCACACAATAAACATATTATAACCAGGGTGTCTTTTCTTCTTCACCCACCCCACCGCTCCCCCCCAATCACTGTAACATCTCATATTTAGATACCAACTGCAATGAGAATACTAACCCCCAGTGGATGGGCTCTGGCATAATTTGGATAAATTAGCCAAAGGGACACGTATATTGCCACCAAATGTATATATCATGTGTACTCCTAGCTGTTTACCATCAAACCTTTAAATGGTGACCGATCGTCGAGTTGTTACTGGAGTCTGCACAAATGGTTGAAATTTATTTTTACTATATTCCATCTTGCGCTGGGCGGGAATCTTTACACATCAAATCTACAAATTATTCTAAATGTGTTTGACCTACAAAGCAGAGGCGAGAGTTTGGTTAATCTGAACAGGAGATCTAAAGTTGAATTCTTGAATTGTTATATTTCCAGTAAACAACAAATTAACTCCATTGTTACTGTTTAAGATATTATCTCTGTTATTGATGCTTTCATAGATCAGTACTGAGGCTCAGAAAAATAGTAAAGAGCTCTTATTACCTTGTCATACTGAATACATTGATTTGTTGATGCAAATCTTTCCTGAGACCTTGACTAGACCTTCAGCCAGTTGGAACCCAAGTAGTTCATGGAAAACAGATCTTATTGTAAATTGCTTCTGTACATTACATTTATTGACACTGTTTTAATTAATATAAAACAAATTAATATTAGTGGTTTCAGTTTGGCAGAATATTTGTGGGCTTTTGTTCTTTGCTAAAGTTAATGATCCTCAAAGAACATTCTGCTCTCCTGAAGTCAAATTACTGCTATATTATCTGAACCCTTTTTTGGGGATTTGTTTCAGGTAGTGAAGCTGCTGTTGAAATATGGAGGGAACCCCCATCAGAGTAACAGAAAGGGCGAGACACCGCTCAAAGTTGCCAATTCCCCCACCATGGTGAACCTGTTACTGGGGAAGAGCTCCTATAGCTCCAGCGATGAGAGCTCGACAGGTGAAAGTAGCAACAGTTTATTAATGGAGTGAAACCTTGTATTATCCATTACTTGCTGGTAATTATTCCTAACACCAGTGGTTCAGCAGGGCCCATAAATGAATTGCTGTGCTTAGAGCATATCAAACTAACTATCAACAGAGCATAGATATAGCTTTGAACTTTGTTAATATATATGTTCCTCATACTACAAATTATTACTGCTAAAAAAAAATCGATCCCAATTTATTTTACAAACAAATGTATATGTAAAGAATAGGAATTGATCTTTGTCATTTAGTTCAGACTGCATATATCTAGTGCAAAAGTAATGCAAAATTTCACATATTTAACAAATGTAGAATAGTAGTGTGAATAGTATGTTTGTTATTGTTTTGTGTAAGAATCATTTTATTTAAGTGTTAGAATCTATGTTTCAAAATGCACCTTTCTGTAGGGCATACAAAACCTGAATGCTACAAAGCAGAATCAATGAAAGGATACAGCATATAATGGTTCATAGTATTAGTTTACAGCATTGATAAAATTAAAGTACTGTAATGCTATTGTAGCCCACTGAATGTTAAATTCAAAAAAGAGGTTCAGTTACATTCTATTTCTTAGTTCATTATAGTCCAATTTCAGATTCAGGCAGATGAAAATTGAATTTTCCATGACAAAACAATGGATACATTTTCAACTGCAGAAATGAGTTCCTGCAAGTGTTTTAATGTTTGCAACCAATGCCAAATCTTAAGTTTTGGTCCTTGCATGGTAAATCATTAGTAAGTAAAGTTTATTGCAACTATTTGTGCCATTATTTTGCATATATATATATATATATATATATATATATATACATATATGTATATACATATATATATACTATGTGTTGCACTGAAAGGAATAATAATTGAACTTTATTTCCCATTTCTTAATCCTTGTCACTAGCCTGGGTAGTGTTGGAAGACATATCCAGTCTAAATCTTAATTGTACAACATTTTGCATGATTAAACGTTTACATCATACATTATGTTTAAATATCTTGGTTTTCATCATGCAAAATGTTGTACAATTGAGATTTAGACGAGAGAAATATAGAAGACCAGAATGTTATATTTCATTAGTCTTTCATCTAATAAGCTATCATATAAAAAGGTTGCTGATCATTAGATTCAATTACTTTAACATAGTACAGTACTATACAATTATTTGATTGTACTATGATTTCCCCTTTAAATGCAATTTGTTGCCATGCAGGGTCTTCAGAAGATGAAGGGGCGCCTTCGTTTGCTCCCTCCAGTTCGATTGATGGTAATAACACAGATTCAGAATTTGAAAAGGGCCAAAGGCACAAAATCAAGCGAGCAGAATCATCTAAAACGGTAACACCAGTCAAAGATGAGTATGAGTTTGATGAGGATGATGAAGAAGATAGAGTACCACCTGTTGATGACAAACATTTGCTGAAAAAGGACTATAGAAAGGAAGTAAAAGTGAACAGTTTCATTTCTATTCCTAAATTAGAGGCAAAAACATACTCTAAAAGTTCCCTCGTAACACCAAAGAAAACTCCACGCCGTATTTTATCTGATACCAACAGTTCAGATGAAGAGGATAGATTAATACAGTTTTCTCCTCCTCTTCCCAGACCATCGGTGCACTCCACCAATACAAGCTCTAAGCAAAGGGAGTCGCCAGTAAAAAAACAGCAGAAAGAAAAAACAAAAGTGAAAAAGAAGTGGAAAAAAGAGTTGAAAAACAAAGAAGTCAGATTGGGTAAAGAGGAAGACCATTTCAATTCTTCGGCATCAGAAAGTGATGATTCAGAAAGTGAAGAAGATGAAGGCAAAGGTTCTGTGCAAAGTGCAATTAGCATGAAGGACTCTTATGTGAGCCTTAAAGAATCAACCATGTTTTCTTCATTATCTGCATCATGTTCTTCCTCTCAAGGGAGCTGTGTGTCATTGAAACATGTCCCCAGTCTTGCAGAGCACCAGTCCAAGACTTGGAGAACCGACAGTTGGAAATCGAACATGTCACCCGTCTGGTCTGATGTCAGTTCCCTGTCGGATTCTGTGCGAACACGGCTTACTAGTGAATCTGATTATTCCTCAGAAGATTCAAGTTTAGAATCTGTTAAACAGATAAAAGAGAAAAAGGACCATAAAAAGAAAAACCCGACAGATGGTGATATTACAGAAAAGAAAATGGTGGATGATATCTTTTCAATTTTGAACTCTGATGGAATAGTCCGGAAGCTGGATAAGCAAGGGAAGGTTGTGAAAAAACATAAAGTAAAGCGTAAGCACAAAGTGAAAGAAAAAGGGAGACCACAAAGTGTACTAACAGGTCAAGAAAAGCTATCGAAAAATCTTAACTTAGATATGGAAGTGTCTAGACAAAAAGGAGAAAAATCCTTTAGTGCAGAACCTGACAACTTTTCATTTGATAATAAAGTGAAAATAGCTAAACACGACAAGGAACCATTGAAGAAGGAGGAAAAAGAAAAACTTTTCAAAGTTAAATCCGAAGAAAAAGAGTGGTTGCTCAAAGATGATGCAGGAAAGTTCTGTAGGGAAGAGAAGTTAACGAGGAAAAGCAAAGACTCAAAAGACAACTGCAAACCAAGCAAAGAGGAGAAAGATAAAATGTTTAAAATGGATAAAGACAAAACTTTCAAAGAGAAAGAAAAATCTTTGAAAGAGGAAAAGGTGAAAACACACAAAGATGACAAAAAGAAAAAGTCAAAAGAAAAATGCTCAAAAGCAGAGAAACACTCAAAACCTGATAAGGATAAGACTCAGAAAGATGACAAGGAAAAATCAAGGAAAGAAAAAATTCTGAAAGAGGAGTCAGATTATGAAGATCTAAAAACAAGGAGTCAATTTGTAGACAGTGATGATAAACTTAGTTTATCTGACGACCACCAAGATAAATGTTTTTCAGATTTATCTTCTGATTCATCTTTCTTCGATTTAAAAGGGGAGGATAATTGGGCTACTCCAGTTAAGGAGTTGAAGGAACATAAGGATGACTCAATAGTTAAACTATCCATTGAAACAATGAGAGAAGAATGTAAGGAAAAGAGAAAGGAATGCAAGTTAAAAGAAAAAAGGGAGCCAAGTGAAAAACGTCACGACAAAGATCATTTGAAAAAGAAAGATCGAGAATGTACAGAAAAAAGTTCTGAAAAGAAAAAAGAGCAGACTGATAAACATAAGTCAAGCCAGGGTTGTCTTCTGGAGAAGAAGAGAAAGGATTCTTCTGAAAGTAATAAAGACCGGAAAGATAAAGACAATACTGAAAGCAATAAAGAACGAAAAGAAAGCATTTTTGAATTCCCAAAGGAAAGGAAAGATTTTAAAGGAAAACTAGAGGATGCCTACAAAAGTGATTCAAAAGAATGTGGAACTGAAAGTTTCTTCAAAGAGAAGCATGACACTGATCTTAGTACAAAGACATTGGATGTAAGGGAGAGACCCTATTCAGGAAAAGAGAAGGACAAAAAGGATGGAGCTGAAAAGAAGGACAAAATAAAAATGGATAAACATAAAGAAAAATCCAAGGAAAAAGAGAAAAATTCGTCGGAAACTGAAAAGGAAAAACCAGAGAAGAACATGACTGATAGATTTTTAAAAGAGAAAGAAACTGATACTAAAGACAAATTATACAGAGAGTTGGGTGGTTTCAAAGACAAAAGGGAACAAAAGGAAAAGAACAAAGATACTTACTGCAGAGACAAGGACAGAAAAATGTCATCTGAACCAAGTAAAGAAAAGCGCGAGAAGAACATACCAGAAAAAGAAAAAGATTTTACAGATAAAAAGGAGAAAGAGAAAATAGATAAACAAAAAGGCCCTGACCTAGAAGTAGGAAAGGAAAAGAGTTGGCATAGCATAGCAAATGATATTTTCACAGATGAAAGTGGAGATGAACTTGAAGATTACTGTGACAGTTTGAAATTCCAAGAGCTTATTAGCAATGAAATGTGCAGAAGCGATTCATTTACTGAAAAAGAGGAAACAAAGGTGGAGAAAGATTTTTTTCAGCCAGAGAAATCTAGAAAATATTCTCCTGATAAGCAGCATTCAGCAGAAAAACTAAAAGACAAAGAATTCAAAGAAAAGAAAAAGGATAAGATATTTACAGAGTGTGTAAAGGACAAAAAGGAGAAGAATTCATCCGAAAAACATAAAGAAAAGAAAGAGAGAGATGTGGTTGATAAATACAAGGAGAGAAAAGATAGAATGTCAACCGATTCCAATCTGGAAAAGAAAATTAAGCCAAAGCTTCCAGAAAAGAGACACTCTAGTGATGAAAAGTTTAAAGGCAAGCCCAAGGAGAAATGTGACAAAGAGTCCTTCTTAAAAGAAAGAAGACTTTCGAAGGGAAATATTCTAGATGAGGAAAAGAAATGTCCAGAAAAGCTCCAAGATATAACTTTTAATGAGTACAAAGAGGATTCCAATGACAAGATCAGTGAAATTTCATCTGACAGTTTTACAGAAAGAGCACATGAATCCACATTGTGCACCTTAATTGATGTATCAAATATTGGGCTGCAGGATATGCCAGAAGAAAAATTTAAGGACTCTCTACCGAATTTGTATTTCCAAGAAAAAGTCAAAGAGAAAGAGCGCAACAGACATTCATCATCATCATCGTCGTCAAAAAAATACTACGAAAAAGATAAAGTGAAAAAAGAAAAACGAGATAAGCCAGAGGAATTTAAAGAAACTGTGGGTAAAAAGGAAGTGCCACCTTTTGAACGGGAGCTTCCAATGTCTGACGGTGACTTTTTGAGTCTCTTTATAAAAACTGAAAAGGAAGATGAACCGGATAAATTGGGGGATATTATGTTATCAAATGAAAAGAAAGATAAAACTGAGTCTGAAAAGGAATTGTCTAAAAAAGCAGAAAAAGATAAAGCCTCTAGTGCTTTCATTGGTAACAATGAAAGAGTCAAAGAGAAGGATAAAGATAAGAAAAAGAAAGATAAATATAAGGAAAAATCAAAAGACGACAAAGAAAAACATAAGGAAAAACATGGAGATTTGTCCACAGCCATCAAATATGCAAAGGAGGAACAAAAATCAGGGTTTAAAGACTCGGTTCCAGTAGTTCGAGAAGCCGGTGGCAACAAAGACAAACTTAGAGATGAAAGTTTAAAAAATAATGAAGTCAAGCAAAAAGAAAAAATCAAAGAGAGTGCAGAAAAGGATAAAATTGAAACCATTAAGTTTAAAGTGAAAGAAAATGAAAATGGTAAACTGAACCAAATGAAAGATGTATCCCGTAAGGACAACAAGCCTAAGGAAAAGCTTTTAGGTGATGGAGACTTGATGATGACCAGTTTTGAGCGTATGCTAAGCCAGAAAGATTTAGAGATTGAAGAACGACACAAAAGACACAAAGAAAGAATGAAACTAAAGGAGAAGATGAGACACAGGTCAGGAGATCCAAAGTTAAGGGAAAAAGTCCGAACTGCAGAAGAAATGCGCAAGAAGAATTTGGATATGTTGAACAAAAAAACAGGACTGCTTGATTCTCAACAAAAGGACAAAAAATGCAAAGATCAAGCACCAGGTCAAATCATGTCACTGGATACAAAGACTCCACCAATAATCGGTCCAGAATTGAAAGACTGGCTTTCCACTCCTTCAATGCTTGAAATTTTACCTGCTTCACCAAGAGCTGATCAAGATAGACCCACTGGAGTTCCAAAATTGACTTCACTGGCTTCCTGTCCAAGTTACGAGGATTTGATGCCTACACCCCATACACCTAATTGTCTTAATGAGGATTTTACTGATCTGTTTGAAGGAATCGAGCCCCCGCATTCAATGTCTATGAATGCATGTTCTCCTTCCTTCTTTGACAGATACACAAATGTTCCTGGTGGATTGCAAGAAAATCCAAATCAAACACCAACCAGAGCTGTTCCAGTCTCTGCTTTCTATCGATCAGTATCAATGGACGTCAGAAGGCCATCGGAAGAAGAATTCAAGGTTAACTCTGAGAAATTCTACAGGCAACAAAGTGTGCCAGCTACAACAGATTATGAAGTTTCCATTCCACATTTGATGGAAGAGAAACCACTACAATCTGACAATTTCATCGGCGTGTCTCCAACGTATGTTCCACCTGATTATGGAATTTCCTCACCTCAATTTGAACAGTCTCATTCTGGAATGACTAAATCATTTCCTGAAAACATTGCCCCTTCACCTGAAAATCTGCAACCTGAAAGTCTGCAACCTGAAAGTCTGCTGAGTGATTTCCAACCAAAACCTTTACCATTGCATAACCTTAGTCACCTAGAACCATCTTTAGATAGTTTGGTGACTGATCTTTGTTTGCCACTAGATTCCTCTGAGCAGCAACCAAATACTCCTTCGATTTCTCCTGATTCAGTTTTAAGCACGAATCATTTACCAATATCTGCAGATCCTTTTCTTCCTAGTGATTCTGGACAAAATAAGCTGGAGTTTTCACCTTCTGCACCACAGATATCATGTGAACAGGCAAGCCTAAGTCTTGTGGATAATTCATTAGATCATTCAGTGAGCTGGCCTGTGAATTCAGAGTTGCATCTGAAGTCACCTGAAAGAAATATTATTGAGTCTTCCAGGCCATTTTGCCCTTCTGAAGCCCTGCGTTCCCCAGCAATGCCATTTATTTCCTCGGTTTCATCTTTCCCAGTATCTCTTGTAGAGTACCCAATATCAGTCCCGAACCCAGGACAAGGTGGAGAATCAATGGAAATAACTGAAATGTACCAAGGAGAAGCAAGGACTTTAGAAGATGCTGTCCCATATATATCTCCTGTGAGACCAGACTCTCCTTTTGATTCTTGCAAGCAAATTCCAGATAATTCAGCCAATGAAATGCCTCAAGAAACACCAAGCATGGCAATGGAAAACCAGCAAGAATCAGTATCTGCTTTAGAAACATGTAATGAGGTACAACAGAATATCACCCCTGAAGATCAGGTGGAACCTATATCATGGAATGATCCTTTTCCAAATTCTATGGATGATCTAGATCTTGGACCATTTTCACTCCCAGTGCTGCCATTACAAGACAAGGAAGACACGGACATTGATATGGCAGTTTCTGAAGAAAATATTACAACAAACGAAACCAATAATTCCTCAACTTTGGATACTCCTACTGAAGAACTGGATCATTCTGTAACGAGAGATGAGGAACATGAAACTGTTAGCGAGAATCAGAAGATAGAAACTATATCGGAGGACGATCAAAATGAAGAAAAAGTCAGCACCATAACTGATGAAAAGAGCTCAACAGATACTGCAGAAATTGTAGAAAAGGACGATATTCAGCAGCCTTCAGTGCACTTAAGTGAAAATGATGGAGAGGTTCAAGATAAAGCTGTCGAAAGTACTCCCAGTGCTGAAGCAACTGATATTCTCAAAGTGCCTGAAGCTACTGAGGAAACTGTCAAACCTGTAATCGAGGCACCAAAGTTAACCAAGATAGAGGAGATTCCTCAAAGGATCACTAGGAACCGGGCACAAATGTTGGCAAATCAGAACAAGCAAAATAATTCTGCCAGTGTGGGTTTGGAAAAGGAACCAGCCACCGTTCAATCAGGAAAGACTAAAGGGCGAGCAGTGGAAGAGGAGGATACACCCCAGCATCCTCGCAAGCGAAAAATCGCTCGTGGAAATCACCAACCAATGATTCTCACCCCATCAGCACAGCAGACACGGGAAATGATCCAGCAGACATTGGCAGCCATCGTTGACGCTATTAAATTAGATGAGATTGAACCATATCACAGTGACAGATCAAATCCCTACTTTGAGTACCTCCAAATTCGTAAAAAGATTGAAGAAAAACGTAAGATCCTGTGCTGTATTATCCCACAGGCCCCGCAGTGTTATGCTGAATATGTTACATATACTGGTTCCTATTTGCTGGATGGAAAGCCTCTCAGCAAACTCCATATCCCAGTGGTAAGTGAAGCTTTAGTTGGTCATAGTTGTCCCATTTTTTTGCTCAAAATATTTATTTTAAAACCAATTGTGTTTTTATTCCTAAAAAAAGGGCTAGATGGAAATTTAATGACTCATTAGAAAGGTAATGCTGCACTTACTGAGGGTCATGGCAGGATAGTTACCCTTCATGATCAGGTAACCTGTCAAGGAGATAGTGATAGCTTTGGGCACCCATAGAAGTTTGTTTAAGTGCACACATACTGTTCACAGGTAATTGTGAGTCACTTACTAGGAGTAAACATTAGTTCTGGGATATTTGGTCATGTTTTTATACGAACGTTTTAAAAGGGATTTAAAAAATAAACACAAGTGTGTGAAAGATTCTCAAACATAGTTTGTGTCCAATAAATGTTCTCTTCCAAACTGAATAGATTGCCCCACCACCCTCTCTGTGTGAGCCGCTGAAGGAATTGTTTAGGCAGCAAGAAGCAGTGCGTGGGAAGCTCCGCCTTCAACACAGTATTGAGCGGGTAAGGAAGAGATTCCTTTCCACTTTACGCTATTTACCGGAATTTTTTTAAAAAAAATCTATTTGACATACTGTATTCTAGGGTTACTGCTGTATTTGGCTACTTTTATTGGAATGTAACTTTTTATTATACTTTTCGGCGAAATTGTGTTTTGACTTGTGTTCTGAATTATCAGGAGAAGCTAATAGTTTCTTGTGAACAAGAAATTTTGCGAGTACACTGTCGAGCAGCAAGAACAATAGCAAACCAGGCAGTTCCCTTCAGTGTCTGTACTATGCTTCTGGATTCAGAGGTTTACAACATGCCATCAGAAAACCAGGTTAGTTTGAAAACTTAGGCACATTTCTTCAATTCCCCAAGAAACCTTCTGTCCAATTTCTGGTTTGAAACTCAATTATTGGGATGAAACACCTCTCAGTGTATACCTGTTCCATGTAGATGCATAGATAGTTCATGTTTCAGATAAAATATATATTTTAATTTAGATTTGCTACTTTAGAAAACAATTTTGCCCCCAATTATCTTTTTTTTATTTGTTTACTGAACCCTCATGGGAACAGCTTAGTTATTTATTTGGAATACTCCAGGTAATAGCCATAGCATCAAAACTGATTATTTTTACATGTAGCATGTCAAATAAAAAATAAATTTTCTGTAAAAGAATATATTTGTTGAAGATGTTGTCTTCATTATCCCGTTATGTTTTCTTACTTCTCATCTCATATTAAGATAGATGAGAGGAATTGAATACAGCAATTGTATAATGCATCTGTGAAAAGTTAAATTTAAATGACAACAAAATTACATTTATAGAGCGCCTTTCACGTCGGGAGGATGTTAAAATTTATAGAAGGGAATTTACAAATATTGTCTGTATCCTGGCCAACAATTCCCCAAATAAAAGTGGTAATTCACTTCACCTGTGTTTATTTGACATTAATGTGCGCAAATTTGATTTATTTTAAAGAAACTTTGTTGACATGAACAGTTTTCTGGTTTTACACAGGGTGATGAAAATAAGACATCTGTAAGAGATCGCTTCAATGCTCGACAGTTTATCTCATGGCTACAGGATGTGGATGATAAATATGATAGAATGAAGGTAATTGTTTTACTTCTCCCTGATATAATACATTACTCCATTACTTATTATACAATATTAATGTATAATACATTACTTTTAGAACTACAGTGGATCTCTGAAACGCTGCCTATTACTAACTTTGAATATATAATTCCTTTCCTTCCTATATTATTGATCCTAATATAAAACTATTCTGATTAAAATCAGTAGGATGGTATTCTTATAAATAATGGCTTCCAATACCTGCTTTGCATTGCAATTATTGATTTAATGCTAATTTAGTATATTACTTGCACTTTATATTTCAACATATTAAAAATATATTTTAAGTACTTATTTAAAATGTTCATTTTAATGTATGCCAACAAACTTCTAGATAAAATTGGTTATTTCACATTGTGGCTATTTGTGGGGGGGAAAAGCTGTATGGAAAGGTTATTCCACTTAACGGTGAATGCTATGAAGCGATTTGAGGCAATGTCCTGAAGTAAAAGCTCCTACATCAAATGGATTATTAGGATTATTATTTCTATTGTAGGTAATATTTGTGGTCTGATGATGCTAAAGATTCAAAAACTCAGTGGCTGAAAGACTATGGAGTCTTCTAAAAATGTTAACTTCAAAAATAATGATGCACTATATTGTAGGGCATAAAACAACAAAATAAATTGCAATTATATAGTGCCTTGGGGCGTTGGGAGGATGTCCCAAGGCACTGAAAAACAAAGACTTTATTGGAACACTAAAGTCTGGAAGCAGATGCTGTAAGCAGCAAAGGATGTCAATCAAGCATTACGCGAATGTACATTTGAGGGCGTATTACATTGCACAGAGGGTAAATAATAATAATCCTTGCTTTTGGTATAGCACCTTTCACATTGGATGATGTCTCACAGCTCTTAATTGGATTTACTGTACAGTGTAGTCATTGTATTTTTAGGCAGACCTTTTGCCCACAATGTTGCCCCACAAATGGTTATGAAACAAATGACCTATTTTACGTTGAGGGGGAGTATTGCAAGGAACACTGGGGGAAACCTCTAGTTTTGAATATAAGTGAAATCACCTCAGCAATTTTCAAAGAAACTGGCTAGACTTATTTAATGGTGTTCTATATATAAAATCCAATATTTTGTTTGATACTCAAGAACATTAAAAACAGGAACATTAGAAAAGAGTGAATACTGTAGAAAACAAATCTCGTCAGTTTCTTGAAATAATTTGCTTCTATTTTTTTTCCCTCGACCCAGACTTGCTTGCTAATGCGGCAGCAGCATGAGGCAGCTGCATTGAATGCAGTCCAGCGAATGGAATGGCAGCTAAAAGTGCAGGAACTTGACCCAGCTGGACACAAGCCCCTGTGCGTCAATGAAGTCCCTTCCTTCTATGTGCCAATGGTTGATGTCAATGATGACTTTGTGCTTCTGCCGGCATGACAGTGTTAACACGTGGCTGACAACCATATGTGGCACGAAGTGGGATATTCCCAAAGGAACATTAGTTCAAGTTTTTTTTCTTTTAAATCCTTAAGTGCTGCTTGCTAATGATTCCCTGTTTCATGAGGAGGAAGCATCATTTAAACTATATTGCACTTTTCACAGAATTTAGATATCACTTCTGCAGGGAAGAAGGATGTCGGCAGGTCAGTGGTTCATATGTAATGAAAGTTAACCAATTTCAGCCTGTAGACTAAACTGGAAAGTAGCAGGCCAAAGGTATACATCTGTGTTAATCTAGCAGATCAGTAGGACTCAGCATGTTGTGCTAGCTGCCATACCAATGACCTTGACAAATTGATAACTTCACTCAACAATATTCATACTGATTTCAGTATCAGTTTAAAGGACTGATAGGGGAAAGGAGAAGCAAGTCTGTTCACTACTGGACAGTTGCATTGGATAGCTGATCAGAATGTTTGCAAAGCGAGGTCGAGTTCTGACCATCAAAAGACCCTCCGATCATGAGCAAATGGGCCTATCAACCCTTAAATTGTACTGTGAATTGGGTTATAGATTTAACGATGTGAGCAGTTAAGATAATTGAGCTTGCAGTAACAATCACCATATTTTTATAGAGGAGAACAAAATTTGGCTTATTATAGCCATCGAGTAAATTGGCCGCGGTGGCTTTGCATGCTCTGAAGTTCACAATCAGTCATGTGACGCTAGCTCTCTGCCTGCTGGCTGCAATTCTGGTGCTGCTGCTGCTGCAAAAATGACTCAGCAAAGGACCCTATTGGAGCACAGTTTTTATGGTTAGGCCACTGAATAGGTTTTATTTCTTTTAATCCCTTAATTATTGGGCATTCATTGCTTCTCTAGCAGAGAGCATCACTTGACACTACAGAGCCAATACTAAACAGTTAAAAAAAAAGGATATATCCCTTAGATGCTGTACAGTTTTATATACATTAACCAATGTACTATGATGGCAATCGCTGCCTTTAGATAATTTATTTTGCCACACATTACTGCACAGTTGTAAATAACTTCTCATATACTGTAATATCACTCTGCAGAGCTAAATGTATAAAAGAATAAAAAATCCCTCCGTATGTACAGATCTTTTTAGATGGCACTTTCACTTCAGTTTGGAAAATGGGCCAAAACGAAACATTGAAATGCTCATTGTTTTACTGCTAAACATTTGGAAAATCACACTTGTACAAAATAAATAGATTTCTGTTATAAAAAATTCATTTGGTTACTCAACATTTTACACAAAGTTGTTGGTGTAGTGTAGTTCCTCTAATAATTATTTTTATTATTGAACTGTGTAGAGTTTTTTTCTAGATGTTTACATATTTACACATGGGTAAAACTACTGCACAGTAACTTTTTTTTGGAAAAAGCACTGATACTGATTCAGCAGATTCAAATGAACCTTTTTTTGGTTTAAGGGCAAGCACCACATACCTAGTGTAAAAATTGTGGGTCCATAATGGGTATTTCAAGTTTCATTTATTTTTGTGAGGTAGGGAATATCTGATAGTAAATGCGTTTTTGAATTATTGAACTATTTTACATTATTATTTCATACAGTTTATGGAGCAGAACTTGAGTGACCCTGGAGGCTACTAATCCTTGCTGAAATGTTAGAATTTCCAATAAATAAATAAGTGCTTTTGTACCAAAAAAAAATATTGACTAGTGGTTCCACAAAGGCATTATAAGAAAGGAGTACTTTGTTACAAAATTGATAAAAATATAAACGTTCATAAGAGACCGTATATCCCTTTGCTCGCTTACATTGACTAGATTTGAAACATCAAAGCTAAGCAAAGACTTGGATAAAGTCGTTTCATTATTAGTTATTACCCCACCACACTGACTCACATATTTGTGATGAGTTTTATGAATTTCTAAATCCAATCTAGAACAATTATGATAGCCCAGTTCACCAATCTTCACACTCTGTGAACAGTTAAATACTTTTCCTGACTTATGAGTTACCATAATGTGTAGGCGTGCTCTTATAACAGAGCTAAATGTATAAGATAAAATTTAAATATTTTACAGGGGAATCCTATGTCCAATATGAAATTTGAACAGTCTATATAATCTTTTTCACCCCATTTATACTATACAACTGTGTAAAGTAAATATCTGTTAAATTGTGTCCTCTAATAAATTCACCACTGCTGCTACTACAACTGTCATACAATAGCTATTTGCTGTTTTATTACAGTGCAATTTTAACTATCACAATTTTTAGTTTTAATTATATGAGCTAACATTATAATCAGTGGTTCATGGTGACCAATTCTGAAATTGCTGGAAAATATCCTGAAATCCCACCAGTTATCTCTTAAACGTCACGTTTACACAGCAGTTTTCAGCATGCACTTAAACAAAATTCTAATTTGAAGACCTGCCAATATTTTTTTAGTTTATCCAGTGCAAAATAAAGATAAGTCAAATAATTTAAACGTGGTATTTGCTGTACCACCACCATGTTTGGAAATCACTAATTTATCCCTTTTATTCGATCTTACTTTCAGCATATACAGTCCTCAAATGATATCCACAATGTGGTGGTCTGTAGAAATAATATTTGTGCTTCTTTTAAAAAGGCAACTGTTTTCTAAGTTTACTGAATTGGAACGGTTTTGTCAAACACCTAGAACATTTTCAAAAGATTGGGACATGTTGAGTGCTGTGCAAGTTTTTTGGGGGGTTTTGTAAATCCAGTCTTTAGGTTTACCAAGGTATGCTGTAATCTGTTTGTGTAAAGACAATAGTCTTAATAGCACTATTGTGTTTGTTTTGAACTACCTGATTACTATGAAGGCTCAATGTAATACTGAATTACTTTTGCTGAACACACATACAGTATGCAGAATGTCCTTCAGTTAGTGCCTGGAGATAACTGTTTAATTTTATCCAGGTAAATGCTGTTAATTAGAAAATGAATATAAAAGTTCAGCAAGAGATATTTCTAATTGTTTACACTAATCTCTGAGTGTCCAATTCCTGTTCTGTACTGTATTTTTTTGATTAGTTGTACTTTTTTTTGGGAAGAATAAATGTATTGTAAATCAGGCACATACTATAATGTTATCGCTGTAATGTTAGCAGTTGAACTGCGTGCATTGTGTACCATTGTTGCAACTGAATTTCTTGAACGTAGGGCTCAAACAGTGGACCGACCTACCACAAAACAAGTTAACATACTAATGAGCACGGATGAATGATACTCACTAGACTAATGATTTAATGCAATAACTTTTTAGCAATCAGATATAACATTTCCATTTGTAAAATGTCTCAGTTAATCCTGATAATTGTGTTAATGTTTCAAATATTGTTTTTCAAGAAAGCTCACCTGTCTGAATCCAAAATTCTACTTGTTCTGGACTAGTAGATGAGTTGTTGAACCTTTAGTATAATCTGACTAAGGTTTTTTTTTCTGATTTCCCCTATGGAGTTTAATGACGTTCATGCCAATGACCTTTATTTGCTTTCTGTGGGATGAAAACTGGGTTAGTGATTTCATTATCCTTCATCTGTGTACAGTAGGAAAGGATCTTATCCAGAGCTTCATGTTCAAAATGGAAACGAGACTTTAATTTCTAAAGTTGTTAACTTTGGTGTACATGATGATAGCTTTTGGAGGACCAATGCAAACACTGAAGCCCTTACTGACTTTTTTTAATGCATTTGTGGGGTGAGACTCCTGGATTTTGTAAATTGTCATTGCAATATTCTAATAATGGGGAAGCATATTATCTCAAGTGAGACATGCAGTTTATCATCCTTTTCTTCACCTCACCCTATCTATTTCCTAAAGGATACCTGTCAGCTTGGCTTAGAAGTGACAAAAGTAACTGTAAATGTGTCTGATATGACCAGAAACTCCCAATTTCCAGTTACTGCAATGTGAGGAGAACGCATAGCAGTGTTATATTTTGTGCTGATTTTAATGGAGTTTTCTACTTATAAACCAATTTTAAATTTTACATAAAATTTCATGAGAATTTTCTTCACCCTAATGCCCGCTCCCCCCCCACCACACACACATTATTATCATGTACAGCTGGATCCTGCATTCCATTTGTTTTACCTATCTAAATAATTGTGACATTTTTAAATCTGCAGTCTTGTGTGTCATTAGTCTGTGACAATTTAGCATCAAATATTGCATGTAATATCACATTGCTTGTATGGAATGTATGTCACTGTCACATCAATATATTTACTGTTGGGCACGAAATGAGAATATTCAAAGACTGAATGAATAATTACAATTAGAAATCTTTTTCTTCTGATCTATTTTAAAAATTGTTTGAGCCCTACTCTTCTCTCTAAAAATGAATCCTATTCATAAAGCATGAAAAATTGTTCCTAGCAGAGATGTGCAGAAAGGTTGGATGTCCTATGATGATCATTGAGTTTGAACTGGGTTACATTTATTTGTCCTTTCCTAGTTCCCTGGTATTGCAAATAGTACAGTATTTCTGTTTTAAAATACCTTTTTAGTTCAGAGTATTTTGTATCCTGCATCATAGACAGATTAAATTACTATTAGTGGTAATAGGGTCGTTTTTTTCAGCCCTTATTTTTCTTATCTTGATTTGAAACCAGTGATCAGTGTGTATAGATATATTTTTAAAACCTACTTTTTGACACAAGTATACATAAAATAAATATACCCAAACTTGAAGTTGGCATTTTTAGTTCTCAATGTTCTCTAGATGTTTTCAATCCATTCAGACTTTCAGTTATCGTGGATCAACGCATATCTGAAAATTATGGCAGAACAACAGTATAATGAAATTCACTTCTAGTGCTCAGGATTACCACAGTTAACTTAAACTTATTTCACCATGTCGGAGTTGGAAACAAATTTTGGCTTGATGGAAGAGTTGCTATTGAGTACCAGAAGTCCTCTTGAGCAATAATAATAAAAACATTAGACTACATGTAGAAAATCTGATCCCCTTTATCCCAAGCAGTTGAATAACATGATTTTTTTTGTATCAGCTAATATTTTGTCTGCATGTTTATGAAGCTACTTGCTTAATAGATTGGTATGTATACCACACATTGGTTTCAGAACCATGGATGTGGACTCCCCAAAACCAATACTGTAATTCCAAAATTTATTTTAAAAAATGCTGAAAATTCAGTGCCAGTGACTGACTAAGCCATTTGTTGATCATCACAGAAAAATAAACACATTTTATTCTATTTAAATCTAAAGTTTTCCTAGTTAAATTAGTTTTATAGATATATATTATACATACACACACACACACACACACACGTGTATGAGTGTATATGTATGTATCATCTCTGATTTAGCATGTATAAGATTGAGGTGGTTTGGGATTTGATATGTGCTCAGGAACTTGGCTTATTTCTAAGTTCCCAGACCTACAAAGAACACTACAGTAAGTTTTTTTTTAGAAATCTAGCTCGCGTCAATTGCCCAGTGATTAATCTTGGTAGTCCGAAACTTTTGCACATCTTCATTTAATAGGGCGATGAACCTATTTCCCCCCCCCCCCCTACCCCCTTTTCTGGCACCTGTGGTATGTGGATTAAAGTCTCAGATGTGTAAATGTTCCTCTTGCATCAGTACGAGACATTGTACATAGCTGTAAATAACACATAGGTTCACACCCTTCTTTGTACTAGTAAACTGTGTAGAATGTTTTTTTTAAATTAAAAAAACAGACAGTGGCGAACATGCCATCGTGATGTAACGATGTAATTTTTTTGTACAATGTAGGTTAATTGTGTACATATTGTTTGGCAGCGCCCAGCTGCAGTACTGTCACTATCTGTATGAGTTCCTGCAAAACAAATGTTATTTTCTACAGTTGCATGTACAGAGAGAAAAGAGAGATGCTGTCGTCCCTCAAAAATTATGTTCGTAAATAAATGAAAATAAATAATTTGGTGTGTTGTACTTTTTTTTTCCAACTAAGCTGTCGTGTGCCTCAATTTGTTCATTTTTTAAATTTAAAATGATCAAATCCACTTAGTTGCATTTAAGATTAAAACAAACTTTCAAACTGATAGACTGGGTGAGGTTTAGACGTTAATTGGACAATCTGCCTTGATCACCATTATTGACGGGATGATTGAGCCTGTGTGTATTTGCATCCAGAAAATGGCAATACTGCTCTTTTGTCAAACACCCACTGGAAAAGTAAAAAGCGTAAGGAAATAATCTCCCATCAAAATCTGTTTTCCTCTCTGCCAAAATATTTTACAGCTCAATTTCTTGCTATCTCAACACCACCTGCCGCAAGGTGAACACAAGGAGATGCTTGAAGATAAATGCCCCTCATAATCAAATTGCCTGTCAATGTTGAGGCTCGGACATGATTAATAGCATTTAAGAATTTGCTAAAACCTTATAGAAGCATACTCCCAAGAAGGAACAATTGAATCAATACTAATCTTGTACAGTATTTGAAATTGCGCCTTATTACCTCATAAAAAACCCATCTTCAAGCTTTTAACAGGGTTTACTACAAAGTGTTGTGACTGGATTTGTAGGTGAATTCCTTGGGAGAGAGGTGGGTCTTGCATTTTTGATCTGATATATCTAGTTGGGTAAATCCCTCATAGTAACATTGCATTAAAAAAATTAAAGGTTTAAGCACATTTGCCTATGAATGCCTTCCAAATTCCCAACATTTAGCTGACAGTACATGAATTATGAAATTGATATATGAGTACTTAATACACAAGTCAGAAAACAATTAAACTTTCAGGACATTGGTTAGGCTGCTATTCAAGAGTACTATGTACTTCTCTGCTGCACCATTAATAAAGGACATCCAAACCATAACAAAAACAAAATTACATTTGTACAGTATAGTGCCTTTCACGTCAGGAAGACATTCCAAGGCGCTGGACGGCGTTTCAGACCTGAGCTGGGCTCAGGAAGGAGGATGGAGGGAAGGGGGACGATTGATGGCATGGATGAAGAGGAGGGTCTTGAGATGGGACTTGAAGGAGGCCAGGGAATGGGGGAGGTGGAGGGATTGCGGGATGGAATCCAAAGGTTGGGGGCAGACTAGCTGAAGACACGGCCACCGATGGAGAGGTGATGGAGGGTGGGTGGGGGGGGGGGGGAGAGGCGGTAGACATGGAGCAGGCCAGAGCCCGCTGAGCATAAAACAGGATTGATTTTACAGGATTATACCAGGGATGAAGGCATAATAATAACAATAATTAGATTTAATATTTCAGACATTCCAACTCTGATGGGATACAATACAGATTCACATTTGTAAGTAGGTTTGTATTGTACTCCGCTCCCATTAACACGGGAAGCCAAAGCGCTGGTGGGTAGGGTGGCCCTCACTGGATAATCAACAGTAAAGCTTGTTAGAGGCTACTGTCAATGCCCAGCTACGTGGTTTTAAAAACCGGTTTGACTCCAGCAGTCACCCCCACCCCCCCCACCAACCTACCCCCACCCCCCCCACCAACCTACCCTCGGTGGTTGCCAACCCATGGCTCTCGCCAACTGTGGAGGGAGGGTACACATCGCGCATCACATGCCAATACAATCAAATCATCTCCAGAATTCCCAATGTGTAGGTGTGTCCATATGGAAATCTCAGTTTGATTCCAACACACTAAGTCTGGTGGGTGATGGCTTTCCCCAGGTGACAGACACTTGGCTGCCCCCCCCTCAATATATATATATATATATATATATGTGTGTGCAGGTATTATATATACAGTATGTATATATATATATATATGTAGCACTGAGCAAGTCAGGGAATTGTTCCACAGGGGACTGGAGGGTAAGAAGTTATTGGGAATCAGTGCCGCTTTAAAAGCTGATGAGGTGAGTGACTGACGGGGTTGGGGGGACCGCCTATTCACGCACGGGTTTCATTTGAATAGAAACTTTCACCCAGTCAAGGTGTTGGTGGGTGTGAGTGTGGGAGGGACAGACAGACAGAGAGTGAGTGAGTGAGTGAGAGAGAGACAGGGGACAGCCACATAGAGGGACAGAGAGTGAGACAAGAGGGACAGGGAGTGAGACAGAGGGACAGAGAGTGAGACAGAGGGACAGAGAGTGAGACAAGAGGGACAGAGAGTGAGACAGAGGGACAGAGAGTGAGACAAGAGGGACAGGGAGTGAGACAGAGAGTGAGACAGAGGGACAGAGAGCGAGACAGAGGGACAGAGAGTGAGACAAGAAAGACTGACTCCTTCTCTGGCTCCTTCCCAAAGGGACAGAGAGTGAGACAGAGGGACAGGCAGACACACACAGAGGGGAGAGTTGCTGCCCTTGGCTGAGAGGCTGCGAGTGATGGAGTTTGACAGTGTGCTCTCCGAGTTGGGTGGTTTTGGCCGCTATCACCGGGCTGTGTTGCTGTGGACCTGGCTGCCCTGCCTGGGTTTGGCTCTCAGCGGCTTCAGCCACAGCTTCCTGACCCTGGTGCCCGCGCACCACTGCCGCCCGGACCCCGGGCTGCTGCCGGGAGCCCCGGGGAACCTGAGCCAGGGGGAGCTGCTGACCCACAGCCTCCCGAGGGAGGGGGAGACCTGGAGCCGCTGCCTCATGTACCTGTATCTCCCCACCTCCCCCTCCCCCTCCCCCAGCCCCAACCCCAACCAGCAGCTCCCCAACCGCACCATGGCGTGTATAAGAGGCTGGCAATACCAGCCTGTAGCCGGCCTCCACAACAACGTGGTCTCTCAGGTAAGAGCCAGAGAGAGAGGTGAGAGCTTGTCCCTGGGCTGGCTGTTTGGCTGGTTAGTTAGTTGATTAGTTGGCTGGCTGGTTGTTGGTTGGTTGGTTGGCTGGTTAGTTGGTTGGTTGCTGGTTAGTTGCTTGGTTGGCTGGCTGGCTGGTTAGTTGGCTGATTGGTTGTTCATAGTAATAATAATAATCCTTGCATTTGATGTAGTGCTTTTTACGTCTTCTAGACGTCTCAAAGCGCTTCACAGAATATACTGTAAAATGAATTGACTGTATATTTGTGGGCTGGTTAGTTGGCTGGTTGATTCCGATTCCCCTCCCCCCCATCTCCCCTCCCGCCCCCAGCTAGGGGCCAAATCCCTGACTGTCCAGCATCTTAGGATGTTCTCCTGAAGTGAAAAGTGCCATTCAAATGTAATTGAATTGGGACTGGGACGCTATATAAGTGCAAGTACTGTATTGGCGATTGCGTCTGGGTTGTCTGGTTAATGTTCCCTCTGTCACTGATGTCCTATCCATTCTGGGGGCAACCGTGTGACATTTGTTTCTCTTTTGTTGAAACTGTAACATTTTTAAATGGCATATTTGTTGCGAAATATTTGTTGAGAAACAACATAAAAGGGTACAGGGTAAGGGTGGAGTGAGAGGGGTGGTGGTGGGGATGTAGGAAGAGATTTTGAATTAGAGCTGGAGACTATAATGGAGGATATACTTGCTGAAAGTTTAGGTATTTCGCTCCTTTTCCTGTCAAATATATTATTTCAGCAATTTCCTAATTAGATATTTGTTCCAGTCCAGTTAGTTAGTGTGTTTCGGGAAAAAAAATTGTGAGTGACTGGTGAAAATATGTGTGCTGGGGTTGCCTAAAACTTGTTAATGTTTAAATAAGTTATTAACTGCACAAAGGTTATCCTGGGTTCACTTGACAAATGTTCCTGACGTTGTGCTGTAGTATTTCAGGCAAATATGTGAACGTTTGCATTATTGTGTCCGTTCACTGAAGACTCATGGATATATTAGAACTGACAATCCAGGCTGGGATTGTTAAAAACAAATACTTTCCGGAAAAATTTACCATCCACCTGACTTTTGGTACTTTGCAGAAGTCATTCCAAATTCAAACTAGACTTGTGATGTAAAGACATTGTCAGTTTAATGGATCTGTTAAATTTCCCATCCCAAAGGTATCTAATGGCAATAATGTACTTGAGACTTGTGCCATTTACACTTGTTACCGAGATACCAATTAATTATAGTAGTAGTCTTGGCATGAAGCCCAAACTTGATGTTATAACATTCCGCATAAACATATCTGATACTCATAGCTTTTGTTTTTAAAAAAGAAACTTTTTAATTTCAGGACAAACTATAACCTATATGAAAGTTTGACGACAAGAGTTAATTTTCATGCTTGTTTTGAAAACAAATAGTTTTTTCTTAAATGTTCACTCTTGTGTTAATAATAAAATGTTTGGTAAACAATGCTGTTAGTGTATTTCTCTTGTGATGTGCTTGGACAAGCATTTCCACACAAATTGCACTTTAGGTAATGTACTAAGCAGTACAGTCACAGATGTGGATCTGATTTGAATGTAGAGGGTTTACTAAATGATTACACTGAAGCAAATGTTGTTTTAATGTACTTGCGTTGCTGCAGTACACTGCAATTCCAGTCATTCTCGAAATGATTTCAAGTGAATGTTTTATTAATTCTGCAAACATCTAATTATGCATTTCGCTTGGTATGAAAGGTGAAACTTTATTGAAAGTCTCCTGTGTTCATTCTTAGTTGTACAGTATTTCTTTGTATTTGACTCGATCTGTGCCAGAATCACAAGTGTGAGCAGTTTGGGCTGAGAACATATAACAAATCATAAACACTTACTCATGTGATCGTGACTCACCTGATTTACATTTGCTGAGTTCACCTGACTTGTTTTCTCAAACCACTGCATCGTTTGAGGCTATGCTGTGTTCATATTTTACAAAAAGCAAGTTGCTACAAGCTGCAGAACACCAACGTTTTGTTGTGTCTAGCATTGGAAGGAAAACTTGAAAGGAGAGTTCAGTGTGAGCCGACACGGCATTTTATTTTTGGAGAAAAAAAAGTTGCTGACTATCTGTTTGAAATTTGAGTTTAGGAAAATGTCCTGTTTATTGTCGTTTATTCTTTTAGACATTATTTGACTTGCACCCGATACAGGAGTTAGAATTTCGGAAAGGTGTTGAACTGAAATGATGCTTTCCCTCCCCCATCAAAGCTCGGCTTTGATCTCCGTGCGCCATTGTTAAGCGCTCTGAGACGGCATGGAGGGCGCTTTATGAATGCAACGTTGTTGTTTCCTATACTTTATCTCACCAAACATATAAATGCAATACTTTTGGTGGGAGAGCAATACCCCTCGTTTTTCCGACCTAGCTTGTTGGAGTAGGAAACCTAAAACAGAAGCTGCAAAAGTATAGAATGAGATGATAATCCACTGTACAACACAGCTGGTGTGGATGTGTTGATGGAAATAGAGAATGGTAAAAAAAAATTCACATTAGATTAAGGCTTTTAATCTTTTTTTAAAGTGGAACCTGGTATGTAATGACTATTGGAAGGTTCCACTGGAGCAAGTGAGCTACATGATTGGATGGATTGTCGGATATCTGACCTTTGGACCGGTTACTGATAGGTAAGCCGTTCTATCTGATTTATATCATTGAATTTCTCTTAAAACGTTTTTCTATGTTTAAAGACATTCAGGTTTTGAAGGCTATGTTATATATCATAGAATCGTAGAATTTTCCGGAACAAAAGGAGGCCATTCGGCCCATCTAGTCTGTGCCTGCTCTTTGAAAAGAGCAACACAATCCCATTGCCCAGCTCTCTCCCCGTAACCTAATAGACCTGTTCTCCCTAAATAAAGATCTAATTCTAATGTATGTCATAGATGTCCGTCCTAATATTGCAAACTATTATACTTGGAATTTTCAACCATAGGGTTTTAAGGTTTTCATCACTGCCGTAGTGCAGATGAACTGGCAATCAATTTGTGTACCCTAGGCTCTTCTCTGGGTAAACTTTCATTTTAGTCTCTCATTCAAGAGGTAAATTTAATAGGAGCTAATCTGCCTTTTTTTTTCAAAGTGGACATTTTATAATCATAAGAAAGTTGCAGCACAAATATTTAACAGACTTTTTATTTCCTTCTGTAGACTGGGTCGTCGGACTACATTTATCTTGTCGTTGGTTCTGGCGATCATGCTGGGAGTTGGAGCTGCGCTATCTTTCAACTTCCTAATGTTTATCATATTGCAAGTCTTCAGTGGGGCAGCACTGGCTGGAATTTTACTGTCTGTGTATGTGGCAAGTGAGTATTTGTTGCGTCTCCGAGAGACAATTTGATCACACAACCAGTGATTGGATATTTCATTAAAATGAACTGGCTTTTGAGATGAAGTGCCTGGTAACGGAATGTCAGAATTGAGTCACTCCTGTGTGGCAGTACACAGCTATAGTTGGAGGGGCAAAGATTCTTTCCATTCAGGTCTTGTGAATCCTGCATGCCAAACCCTTATAGTCATAGCTGGAAAGCTTGTCGTACAATACTTTCAGTGACATTCAGCACTGTAGTTAAGTGATAATTTGGTGTTTTGCCTCCGTGGTGTTTATACACTTTCGAGACGTGTGAAGGCAGCAACGTGTTGATGCTTGTACAATACGGATAGGCGTTTGCCTATTCTCCCTTTGTCAGTGATATTCATGTTCAAGCACAGTCTGTGTTTAAGATCGGCAAGAAATTCCGAAATTCCATTTTTTAAAGTTTTGCTCTTAGAGGTTGACCTTGGGAGAAATATTGCTCTATCAAGATCTCCCAAATCATCTGACTGTCTGTCCCATTGGAGTCATAAATATGACTGAAATTTCCAATATTGTTCTTTTAAAAAAAATTCTTCCACCAGGGTTGGAGATGTGCGATCCTCCCCATAGACTGATGGTCACAATGATTGCTGGCTCCTTTACAGTAGCCGGGAAGCTGTTGTTACCAGGTGTGACCGAGTTGTGCAAAGACTGGCGAATTTTACAGGGTGCAGTCACTGCCCCATTTCTGCTCCTGCTGATTTATTGGTGGTAAGTGTGAAAACCATGGCATCAGCATCTGACGTTAAGGCAGAAAACTTATCTGTTCCCTGTGAACTGGGCTACGTTTTTTGACCCTAATAACTGTAAATCAAAACAATTTATTTCCTTATGCATGTATGTTTTTGTCCATCAAGAACATAGCACCAGATCGCATTAAGGACCATTACTGACATGAAAGGAACTTTTTTGCTAACAAAAAGCCGAGCCAGCGCTGAACTTTTTTAGTTGCTTCCGAATAGGTTTAGGGAGAATACTTCAATGGTTAATAATGTGGGAGGAATGGAAGGAGAGCTTTTTACTCCAGATCGCTTTTTGTAACACCTCCCAATTTTATCAGGAAAATATAAAAGGCCCAACCGTGGTGGAAAAGAGTCTTGATTGCTACCTAAATATCTTTCCATAGCAGATTTCTTTAACACCATATCTTTATTCGTTTGAATAAGATAGGAAAGAGCAGAGGAATGGTTTACTTTCCAACAAAATGCAAATATTTTGTCTTGTTTCGATTTGCAGTGTTCCTGCTATGTTCCCAGAATCTCCTCGCTGGCTCCTTGCAACTAAGCAGATGGAGAAATGTAAGCAAATAATACGCAGTATTGCAGCTGGCAATGGTGTCAACTTGGAAATTGGATTATATGCTCCTTGCAATGTGCTTGATGGTATGTTACATTCAGTGGCTGCATAATGAGGAAGTTGTCTAAACTACCAATGTCCTTATTCTGTTCTTATATTTTACCTTGTGTGTATGTTCTGTGAGTATTGTTGTTGCTTAATCTGTGAGCAATGCTGTACGTGTACCTGCACGAGAGAAAACAGGTAAGTGAAGAAAAGACTTGTTCTTTTGATACTACAGCTTGAGTTTTAACTGTTTAAATTACTGTAGCTCTGCTTCACCCCCGACCGCACCGCCAAAGTTGTTTAGTAATCGCCAATTTTTAAAAATCAACATATTGTGAAACTGTGCTGAGAAAATGTATCAAAATGTTTGGCAAAATATTATATAATTACTTTACACTATCGCGGTTCAGGACATCGAAATAGACTATAAGTCCAAGCTTTTAGAACTTCATTGCAAAAGGTTTAGAGTACAAGAGTAGGGAAGTCTTGCTGCATCTGTATAGGGCCTTGGTGAGACCTCACCTAGAGTATTGTGTGCAGTTTTGGTCTCCTTATTTAATAAAGGACATACTTGCCGTAGAGGGGGTGCAGCATAGATTCACTAGGTTAGTTCCTGGGATGAGGGGCCTAACCTACGAGGATAGGTTGAATAAACTAGAGCTGTATTCTCTAGAGTACAGAAGAATTAGGGGAGATCTTATTGAAACACAAGATTCTTAAAGAGATGGATAAAGTAGACAGTGAGGGATTGTTTCCCCTGGTAGGAGAATCTATAACCAGGGGTCACAGTCTTAAAATTAAGGGTCAGCCTTTCAGAACAGAGTTGAGGAAACATTTCTTCACTTGGAGGTAGTGAATTTATGGAATTCACCACCCCAGAAGGCTGTAGATGCTCAGTCCTTGAACATTTTCAAGGCTGAAACTGATAGAATTAAAACAATTAGAGGGATTAGGGGATATGGGGATAGGGCAAGTAATTAGTGTTAGGTCAGAAGATCAGACATGATCTTATCAAATGGCGGGGCAGGCTCGAGGGGCCGAATGGCCTACTCCTGCTCCTAATTCTTATGTTGTTAACTGATGTTACACATTCTTTCTGTGAAATGTATCCGAAGACATTGAGCCTGCAAGACGGTATTGTTGAGTGGTTGTTATGTGCTGATGTTTCTATGATTGAGTGAACTGTTGTGTGGAATTGAACTCCCAGTCATAGAATATGCTTCATTGCCAGAGCATTGCATCCTTTCTCTCACTCATGTCTGAAATATTTGAGTTCTTGGAGTTCTCACATTCGAAATAACATGTAACTGCTGGTTGGTGAGAGAATTTACCTTTTAAAATCCTACTTTTCTTTCCCTCCCTCTACAGAGATGGATACTATGTTTGAAACCATTACCCAGCCTCAGTGGTACACCTTCTACGATATGAGTAATGCGCGAATTATTTGGAAGAATATCACCATCCTGGGGTTTACAACGTAAGTGTGAAGTGACCGACCGGGTCCTTGGAATTCTTAATTTTTCCAAAAAATTTCCAAAAAGTAAAGTGGAAGATTGCTTTCAACCTAGGGCCAAATGTGCATGGCTTTCAGACCAAAGTTTCCAGTTTAGCCTTAGTCCAGCGCCCCACGGTCCAAGCTAAATTTGAGGATGAATGCAAATTCATCTTAAGAATGGATAATAATTCCCATCAACCTTAAACCTAATTTACTGTTTCACCATGAAATCGACTGTATCTGTTTTGCCCAGCCTAAGTTCAAATCCATTTTATTAACAGAAATTTGCATTTTAGTTTCTGCGTCAATCTATTCTAAGCCATTAATTTGTTTCACATTATTCTCACTCAGGTTCATCGCTGGTGGAATTCAACACTGCTTCGTCGAGAACCTCGCTGGCTATGAACTAGGTTTCTACTTCAGTTATTTTATCGTTGTAGGTGCTGAAGGTGTGGCCTACCTTTTCCTTTATTTTACTGTGAATAAGTGCGGTCGACGTGGCATCCTTCTGCTTACAACGATCGTCACAGGATTGTCATCTCTGTTGCTGCTTGCCCTCATGCAATGTAAGTCTTGATGATCAGCTTCCATAGAGAACACACATTGGAAAAAAAAAAGAGGATTAAGTGTAGACATCCTTTAACATTGGAATAATTTTTTGATCCAACAACTTTTAAAATGACATGTATTAAAAAAAATGGTATCGTTATATCAGTGACAGCATCAAAAATCGCCTATTAGCACCTAGTTTCAGGTAGAGCAATCGGACTTGTTCATGAAGTACATGTCCTTACTTCCGTTCATCCAGTTTGTTGTGATCCTTGGCCATTTATACTGAAGCCCTTTTTAAAAAGGAACTGTAAGACTTGGATACACAACATCTTTGTTTAATGCAGTCGTTAAACAAGTTGACTTATGTTTTGATTGCGGTGTTAACTGCTGACAAATGGTGTGTGACTGTACCTAAATCGAATGCAAACATATTTGTGGGTTTAAGCTCCCCGTCAGGACTTTGATTGGTGCTTTACACTTCACAATAAACATCTTGTAAAGCGCTTTGAGATAGTTCGACAATGTGATAAAGCACTGTCAAATACATTGATCATAACATTAATATGGGACGTCCTCCCGATGTGAAAGGTGCTCTAGAAATACAATTTTGTTGTTTGTTTAATATTTTTAAGATTCAGTAATCACATGAAATGTACACGCAGCTTTCTCTGGAAATCTGATTAGGGTGCGACGTTTACTCAAGTGCTCTTTAACACACCTGTTGTGTTAAAGGTTAAATAACCTGTTGGACCAGTTTTCATAATTATAATATTTAAAGTTATATTTTTGTTTACTGTTCATAATTCGTTCCAGGTATTTTTTCAATGTGTCTTAACATTGAGTTCCACAGTTGACTGTGGACATAACTAACTTTAATTACTTTAATTTTCATGATCCAGTGCAGGAAAATATCAACTTCTTGAACCTGTGACATTGAGGTCTCTATATTGCAACCAAATTGGGTCATCAGCTTTGATGTAACTATTATGTGTTAGATTTGATGAGAGTTTCTTAAAACACTAAGTTGTAGCTAATACCTTTATTTATTTCAGTATCGCCTGGTTTTGTTTTCCTGCAGATTTGCATCACAGTCTTGTCCTTGCACTTTCTATCCTGGGTCTTTGTTCATCATTTGCTGTTGCTGTATTAAGTGTCTTTTTTGCCAGTGAGGTGATCCCCACAGTGGTTAGGTAAGTGCAGCAGAAACATTATTTTCGTTCACTTCAAATGGAAGCTGTAGTTGAAACAACAAGCATCAATGCTTTTAAGAGAACTTGATGACGATGATGGTAATAATAAGCCTTGCATGATACATTGATAAGGCAGAAGCAAACTGAGCAATATAAGAAGATTGGCGGCCTGTGTGGGGTAAAACATAATCATGGACTAATTGGGCTAAATGGCCTGTTTCTATGCCTTATCACTCGTATGTAAATAAATTCACGTTTTACTTTTCTACTTCAACTACTGACTATCTCGTTTTAATTTTTAGAAACCTCTTAAACGGTGCTTAGTTCTGCGAAGTTGGTCTTCGCTTATGTTTTTTGTTTCTAAATGTTTCAAAACAACTTTGTTCACAGAGGTGCAGGTCTAGGCTTAATAATGGCTGCAGGCTGCATTGGCAAAGCAACAACCCCAATCACGGACCTTCACAACAAACATGGATTCTTTCTTCATCATGTTATATTTGCCTCTTTTGCTGTCCTGTCGGTGTTGTGTGTTATGCTGCTTCCGGAGAGCAAACGCAAACCGCTCCCCGAATCTATAAAAGACGGTGAAAATCAGAGACGTCCTCCACTGTTTTTGCCCCGAAAGAAGGATGGAGTGCCTTTGCTGCCTTCGAAACAGCACCAAGACTATAACCCAGAAAACTATTCAAGACTTGTCACAGCAACTAAGAAGATATTGACCCGCCATAAATCTTCAAAATCGCAGAACCCTGAAAATGAAAGCGTGACCGAGGAGAGTGTAGAATCAGTTTCCTAGCCAGCCTTCGTGTTGTCTGTAGAAATTCTATAATCTGATGGTGCATTACTGTTGCACTGCAGCTAATTGTTGTTCGGTCATCGAGAAACTGATGTGTTAGAAACTACGGGCTAAATACGGGATCATCTCAGAAAGTATATTGCCGAAACGCTAGTTTGTGAAGAGTTAGGAGTTAGGATTATGTTCGAAACATCAGATAAATATATTCGAAATGTTAGTTTGTGTTCAACTCTAGTCATTGCTGAAAGTCCCAGTTTGTGTTGTGTATGATAATCTTTTGTATTTACAATTCATCATGGGGAAAATGAAGTCTAATTGTGACATTCTGATATTTGCAGAACTTATTCTGTTTTAGCCAACTCAGTTGAGAGAGGGTTAAGATATTTTTATTAAAAAGAAAAGGTTTATGTACTTCATTTCCATTCACTATTCTATAAAATATTTTGGCCTGATCTCAAATCCTGCTTTGAATTTATTTTTATTCTAAATTGTGAAAATGAAATTGTTACACTCCTGCTGATGTTCTGTTAATCAAACACTTGTGTGAATTGTTTGCAGTCATTTCAGCTGTGTTGTTCTCAAATTCTCAGCTTTTCAATATCGGTTCCAGAACTCAATCAGAAAACTACACTTCAGATACTGTTCCATGTTTTTTTCTCCCTACTTGTGCCTTGAGTGGTTCTGCTGAAATTTAGAGTATGTTGATATTCGCCTATATTTTGATTAATTGAAATTTCTTGAGGATCCAGGTGAGAGCTGCCAGATCAAGCATTTACAAAGATCTTGGTTGTTGACAGCTTTTTCAATCATGCAAAATAGCATGTATTATACATTTTTAAGAAAAGTTTAAATGTACCAAATCAATTTTTATTTCTGCAATCATTCCCCGCCCACCCCCCTCAACAATTGAAGGCTACATTAGATCATTTGTACGGTAGCATTTAACTAGGTGAGCATTCAATAACTATGTCCAACTATGTGTGTCCATCAGCAACAAAAATTTGTACAGTGGCTTGCACGTCAGGAGGATGTTCAATTGGTTGAAGCTCCAGCTGTTCTGGCTACCTAAGGTTTGTTGCTGAAAGCGTAATTCACAACACAACTTTGTATTTTTCTCATTTGAGCTGTAAATGTTTAAATGTTATTTGACTGTTTTAATAACCTATGAAAGTCAACATTTTTCTGCAGACTACTGTACGTTGCCTGAAACCTAACAGATTTAATAATAATAACAATAATCCTTGCATTTGGTATAGTGCTTTTTCACATCTTCTAGACGTCTCAAAGTGCTTCACAGAATGTACTGTAAAGTGAAATGACTGTATATTTGTGGGAGACATGTGGCAGCCAATTGCGCACAGCACTGTCCCGCAAACAGTCGTGGATTGAAAATGACCAATTTTATTAATTTTTTTTTTTGGAGGGATTATCATTAGGCGTAAGGAAACTTGGAGTAAGGAAACTTGCCCAGGGTTTCGCCGTGACCTGCCTGGATTCAAAAACAGGTCTCGATTTAGGTTAAAAAGGCCACAGAAACTGTTCCAGCTAATTCAGGAAAAAGAATATCCTTTGCAAGGTATCAGTTTGTTTGCTGTCAGCACAATGGTACACGAGGGTATCAATACTTGCGTAAGGAATTGATAAATATCGAATTTAAATGGTGATTTTGGATGTGGGTGGGAGAAATGATTTTACTATTTTTTTCCAAAACAGGGAAATTCCTGTTGATTACCTGCTACAATAGTTTGCAAATAAACTTACAATGTGATGATTACTGCTTTAACCGAAAATAAATCCCTTCTTACAGCCGTAATTATGATTCTCAGCAATAATATTGCCATATACCAACTGATGCCAACTTTAGCAAATGACAGTGTTCACTTGTGGATGATATTCGTTTAACCTTGCATTTAAATGGTGTTGCTTTACAAATATTTGCATATGTGTGGTACCTACACAAACGTCTATTGCATGTAGTTATGTGTAATATACTGTAACATTCGCTCCCAAATAAAACTTGGTTGTCCATTTCCACAATGGCTTCTAGGGGAGCGGGCATGAATTTCTGATGTCCACTTAATTACCGTCAAATTGAGACGGGTTACACCAAGAAGTTTAGGAAACTGATCCTGCAAACAGTGTTAGATTAAGGAGCTTGTTCAATCAAGGCACTATTTTTGTAAGATCTATATGTATAGTTGATATACCTGTGATAATGGTCTACAGTGACATCTCTTGCATGTTGCATAGAGCATACAGGAAAGCCAGCAACTGCTCGCTCACTGCTGTGATGTGTCTTTCAGTGTAGATAGGTTGAAAGTTCTCTTTGCGTGGTACACTTTTTTTAAATTTGTTCGTGCACATAGCACAGATGTGGCATATCCTGCTTTTCACATGTGTTCATTCTTAATATGTTCACAGTAGAATTCCCTACACTCCTTTGTTGGATAAATAGTAGTGGAGGGAATTCAATGATTCTGGATGCTGTCAGTAAGTTGGGTACCACAGTGTCTCATTTGCCTGTAGACGGCTCCCGGGCCCCAGTTACGTGCTTGTGCAGGACTATTTTTTAACAAAGCTTTTTTTAAAACATATTTTATCTATTCTGTATTTTAAACTATTCTGTATTTAACTTCCTATGCTTTAAACTTCATAGACATGTAATACATTTCAATGACCTTGCAAAAGTATTCATTATTTAACCAGATTGTAATTACTAACCAATGCAATCACAGCACAATGCTTATAATAATCCTTTAACCATCTACCCACTTTCGATAAGTATCCATTGATCCTGATTCTCAAAATGTATACAAACAAATGAACAAAATATGCTCTTCAAAGAAATTGTTCTTGAAGCGTGTGATGACCGCAAACCCAAAGCACCCAGAGTAAATCTTGTGCATGCTTCTAACCCTTTTGGATCTGCTTTGAAATCTTCAAGTCTGGATTTCTAATCAGCTCTTGCATGGGTATAACCATTTTATGAATCATTAAATTATTTTATGTGTTGATCAAACACCCAGCGATGCTCCTGTTTATGCACATTTTAAATCCTGTTCATGAGAGGCGAGTTTAATACTGTAAATGGAGAAATAAGCAAAATAAAACAGGGAAGAAGAAACAATGTGAAACATTTTTACAGTTTTATATGTAAGTTTATTTACCTGGTTATCGATTTGATTTACAAAATAATTCACAGAATGTCATCCTTTATTACTTTATAATCTTAAGCAATCTGCCAAGGTGTTATCAAATGTTTGCATAAACTAGCAAGTATATTGCATATTATCCAACTTGGAATAATGATAATCGGGCAGTTTGCAGACAAAGTTTAATCAACATGTTTTAATTAAAATGTATTTACAGTATTGTTGCATGAATTGGAAGACCGGTTAGTCTTCTGCCCATGTTAATTTATGCGTGGATTTGTAAAAGAATAATTAGGAATGTCTATCAGATGACAGTGAGCGGAAGCACAAATTGATTAGTTAAGATTAAGAATTAGAAACGGCCCCGTTACAATTCTAGTTTTAAGTATAAATTTCTGAAACCGTAGTAAATACTTGTGTGCGCATAACTCCCAGTTTGCCCTTTTGCAACATGTGTGATCTATTTGGAACTTATCAAATTGAAGTTATTTACTCATGAGAAAGATATTAGCCAAGCATGCTTGCTTGATCAATGGGATAGATGCAGACCTAATATTTGATGGATTTTCTGTTTGGAGCTCCGCACTTCCATCATCCCAGTTGTTTCCAGGCTCCACTGGTTCCCTGTTGCAGAACAGATCGATTTGTTCCCTCCACTCTACAGTTACTTTCAGAAAATCTATGGAATTCCTTGCCCCAATCCCTGAAGATTCCTTAACTGCGCCTTTGGTCACCTCCCTATCTCGTCCCCTACTCCCACCCCACACCCACCACACCATTCTAGCTCTGCGTCAAGCCATGTGGCTGTTAAGTGCTTCTTGATGCTACCCACTTGATGGCGCTGAACAGCTTCAAGTTTACAGCTGTTGTTATGGGGTGAAAATAGTGTCATTTTATTTACACTGAGCAAATTTGAGTGAGACTCGCAGTGTCGCCAGTGTAATCAAATCTAACTGCAATTCATAATTGAAAACAAATACAAAGCAAACTTAAGAAATCAAAATTTATGTAAGGCTGGATGTTAATCCCATGATGATATTTAAAGTGTTATAAAAACGCAGTGTCAGTACTTTGACCTTAAGAAGCAGTACTGTCACACATAATTGGCAATAAAATTTACATTAATTATGTTCATGGAAAAGTTAGAAACATTTTATGAATGCCCCTGATCTATGCAGGTAACAGTTAAATGACCCTGTGAAAGTTGCATGCTTTGATTCAGTCAATGTTGTTTGGCTTGTTCTATAGTTGTTGGCAAGTTTAGACCCAAATTACATTTTTGGTTCACCTTAATTTTCAGATATTTCTGAATCCGGGCCTTAGTCCCGTCGATTCGCCCACATATATAATAATAAGAAGAATCCTTGCATTTGATATAGCACTTTTCATGTCTTATTGACGTCTCAAAGCGCTTCACAGAATATACTGTAAAGTGAATTGACTGTATATTTGTGGGCGAAACGCGGCAGCCAATTGTGCACAGCAGTGTCCCACAAACAGTCATGGATTGAAATGAACAATTTTACTATTGTGTGTTTTTTTGATGGATTATTATTAGACATGTGGAGTAAGGAAACTTGCCCAAGGTTTTGTTGCCCTGACCTGCCTGGATTCGAACACAGGTCTCACAGCTTCTAAGGCGAGTGATCTAAACACTGAGCTCCCTTCAATTCACTTTACAGCATATTCTGTAAAGCGCTTTGAGACATCTAAAAGATGAAAAACACTATATTAAATGCAGGGATTATTATTTTTTAGTCCTTGAAATAGTACCCTGAAATGCTGACCTAAAGTCCACATTATTGTAGATTCCTGTCTTATGTCTTGGAACAATTATCTGCAAGCAGATATCTAAAGCCTGTTTAATTTAGTATTGAAAACTAATATTGCAATATTTTGAACTCTCTTTGTAGCAGACATTATCTGTCGGATGCTCTTTCTTAACTACTCTTTATTCTTCAAACAGTGGATTCATTCATGAATGCTGTGTACGTTATGGAGCCAGTTCATATCCCTCTAGGCACTTCCTGATAAATGTCTTGTTCGTTCCTTTACTGAAAGTGATCCAATGAATTGGCTGAATTTTTGTTCAGCTTATCTAATTCAGGAATTTAAAGTAAAAGACATCTTCACTACTGTGTGGGCAGAGTTCTGAATTCTCTAAACAAATTGACATTCCACGGTGGCTATTTTCAGAAAGGAGTGGGTGTTTAAACAGTTTGGTTAATTTTGCTTGGTTGGCCTTGACTTTG
Organism: Hydrolagus colliei; assembly: GCA_035084275.1. Lineage (NCBI taxonomy): Eukaryota > Metazoa > Chordata > Chondrichthyes > Chimaeriformes > Chimaeridae > Hydrolagus > Hydrolagus colliei. Next base: position 4,178,432 of record CM068756.1, on the reverse strand, counting down.
TGACAATATCACCGAGCTAACCAGATCCCACTGTTGTTTTACAAGTTGCCATTACTTTGAAGGTGTCAATTTAGGCCATCTGATTAGAAATATAGTTACACAGGGTTAATGTTTTGACCCATACAAATGAACTCTCTAAACCAATGCTCTGGCACAGATCATTTCTCTCCCCAAATGTGTCATTTGGGGAGAGAAACAAGATAAGTAGGACACACTTCTTCAAAGTAGAACTTTATACCTTATTTTTACAACAAACGTAATAAGGTGTTTCCTTGCCAGCAAAGCTATTCACGGTGATGATAACAGTAATAATCCTTGCATTTAATATAGCATCATGTCTTCTAGACGTCTCAAAGCGCTTCACAGAACATACTGTAAAAAATTGGTTGGTGGTATTTTGTAGGTGAAAGTTGCACACAACAGAGTATCGTTGGCAAGCTGCAGGGTATGTTTGAACTTCTGGATGTAGCTTAAGACATTTTGCTTTCGAAGTAGCAAGCACGATTCTAAAATTCATAACTGCCTCATGGTGGAAACTTGATCTTATTAGAGTAACTGATTTGCTAACAGGAGTACTATATTGAGATGGACCACAGGATCTTTTGTGATTCTTCATATTCCTACGTTTCTTTGAAGAACAACATTTGGGATGTTGCTTGGTCTTAACACCTGGGGTCAGTGAGAAACTTTACAGAACAATTCCAGAAAAGATTAAACAATCTGGATTAGATCTTTGAGTAGGTTGTGTGTATGTGTGTGTATATATATATGTAATATATAATATATATATATATATCTCTCCAGGTGTTAGCACTTTGTTTTCTTTCAAAGCACAATTGTTTTAGTAATTGCATTGAAGCACATTGTTGGAAGCACAGATTTTGATTAAAAGCAATGATTGGATTGTCACCTTCTTGCAACAATCATTTTTATTATTAATCAATAAAAAAGGATCAGCATTGAACTCAAGTTCGTCAACCAACCTTTGTTTTTCTCTTTGTTTCCGATAGCGGACAACTATGTGAACTCCAGCTGCAGACATTCACTTCTATTTTGCCTGGACGTTACATAAAATGTGTTTGTACAATTTGAAAAAGGGCCTGTTTTAATTAGATTTTTGAAAGAATGTGGCACTTGATGAATAAATAGTCAGCAGCTTCGAGCGTCTTTAAAATAATGCTTTGAAATTTCATTTAGATACGCACATTTAAATTTTGTGGGATTTATGCGATGATTCATTTTGTGCTCAATTTCCAAACGAGGTTCGAAATGTAATAAGATAATATCCAATTTACGCGGCCAGCAGTTTACAATAACTGTCCGAAATCAGTTATATAATCCGGTTGTTGTTCCTGTTTACTTTCCTTTGCCCCTCAACCTTTCATCGTCGTAATAATAATCCTTACGTTTGATATAGTGCTTTTCACGTCTTCGAGACGTACACAATCAGGTAAATTTAAACCAGGACCACCGCACAACTAAGTTTGTCCTGTATTTGAGACATGTATTTGTACTCTGTATAAAGATAATTCGCAATCAACTCCAGCTGTGGATTTGAAGCAATTCACCTGCGTTTAGCTTGGCCAGGTTGGTAACACTCCAACATCTGGGTTAACTCACATCTGTACTTCAACTTGGGCTGTCACTGAAGCCCTGAACAGGGGCTATGCTGCGTTGTTAGCGATGCGGTCTTTTGAATTAAATGTAAATTAACTAGTAAGTTTGTCTGTTCTACAGGTGGATGTTAAAAGATTCTACGACACTTTATAGAGAGGAGTCCTGTGGCTCAGTGGTTAGAGCACTGGCCTTACAAACGTGACGCCTGTGTTTCGAATTCAGGCAGGTCAGAGCGAAACCTTGGGCAAGTTTCCTTACTCCACAGGCCTAATAATAATCCGTCTAAAAACGAAAATCTATAATAAATTGGTCATTTCAATCCACGACTGTTTGTGCGACACTGCTGCTGCATTTCGCCCACAAATATACAGTCAATTGATATTACAGTATTTTCTGTGAAGCGCTTTGAAACATCTAGAAGACGTGAAAAGCGCTGTATCAAATGCAACGATTATTATATTATTATTTCAAAAAAAGGGCGAGTTTCTTACAGTTTCCTATTTGACAGCTATCAAGCACTTTGAGCCTTGATCATTATAGGTCCTGAAAAATGCAAGTTATTTTTGGTCCACTTATACTGTGCTTATCTTCTAGGGAAGCCATATTATTCATTAATTTACGTGAACAATAGATAATACTAACAATAATACTTGCATTTGGTTTTGTGCCTTATTGTGTCGGAAGGACGTCTCAAAGCGCTTCGGAGGAGTTATTACAAAATGGAGTGACTCTGTAGATAGCATCTCTTTGCAGAATAATTCACTTTCAAATTGAAGCTAGAGTTTGAGATAAGTTGCATGACTTTATTGAACAGCTTACACCACTCCGAACCTCAAAATCCATGAACCAACACCAGTGAAAAGGCACTATATCGAATGCAAGGATTATTATTATTATTATTATTCACCTAACATGGGGAAAACACTCACAGCCCTTCCCAGAGACCAGTGAAGTGCAGTAGTTCTGCTGAATTACTGCAGTTAACTTGACCACGAGTGTTAGCGAGAGAGACGTAGCTGAGAAAAGTCTGTGCAGTTTGGAATGCAATAATTTGCTGTCATTCTGGATTGATTCAAAGAGTCAAACATCAAGAAAACAGATGATCTTTGATTCTTTCCACTTCACATCCAGCCATTCCTGAGTAACTGCCAATCAATTGAGAGGACGCCGGGGAAGGCACTTGTGATAGGGTAGTGTATGTCTAGGTTTAATGGGATGTGCTGTGTTGAGTGCCTGATCTTTGAAGAGAGTTTATTTTATGAGCACTTTTCCCCCAACATCATGCATTCTGTTTGGCTTTTAACAAACCAGCAAGTTTAATGAAGCCATCTTGCAGAAAGTCCAGGAAACCAAACTGTTACAGAACGAGCTTTGCGTCTTTCAGAAACCATCTCTTAAATTCATCCGTTGATAAGCAACTAAAGTCAACATCAATGAAAGAAGCAACGTCGCAACCGAATCTTACAGTGGACGTGACAGGAGAAACACTCTCATCCTCTGGAAACAGCTGCTGAACATACAAGCAGCCCAGCCTTGAAGGGGACTCGTAACTAATTTTATACTATTGATTCTTTCGGGGTTTATTTTAAGTTACAATAAGGATTCTCATAACTATTACTGAGAAGCTGGAATCATCTGTTGGACTGGGATTTTCTACTTGTTAATCAGGTTGTTCAGCCCTCGGCAATCCAGTGAGGAACACTGAACACCCGATTGTAGCTTTAATCCTCTCACTGCCTATTTCCACATTAGCTTCAGTGTGTAGTTAGTTAGTCGGTCGGTCAGTTAGTCAGTCTTATCAAACAATGAATGTCACAGCTTTGCCTCCTTCCGGGAGATCACCTGAAGACAACAAGTTCCACTGGCTGCTACACGGTGCTAACAGTTCCTTGAACTTGTCAGCTGGCCCATGTCAACATGTTAATGTCCCAGAAGAAATTTTCTTGTCACTTGGGATTGTGAGTTTGGTGGAAAACATTCTGGTGATGACAGCAATAATTAAGAACCGGAATTTGCATTCCCCTATGCACTATTTCATCTGTTGCCTGGCAGCAGCAGATCTGCTGGTCAGTGTCAGTAACATGGTGGAGACTGTGATTCTTATTCTAACGGAGCGAGGAGTTATGGTGGTGCAGAACTATCTCCTCAAACAGATAGACAACCTCATAGACATGATGATCTGTAGCTCAATGGTGTCGTCGCTCTCTTTCCTTGGAGCCATCGCTGCTGACAGGTACATCAGCATCTTCTATGCCTTGCGGTACCACACCATCATGACAACACAGCGCGCTGTGGCCATCATGGCTGGTATCTGGGTGGTCAGCATCATCTCCAGCACCATCTTCATCATCTTCTCAGAAAACAGTGCCGTGGTCATCTGCCTCATCTCCTTCTTCTTCGTGATGGTGATCTTCATGGGCGCCCTCTACCTCCACATGTTTACTCTTGCCCAAATCCACGTCAAGCGGATCAAGGCCCTATACGAGAATCGAACAAGTCACCAAGCCACCAGCATGAAAGGAACCATTACACTCACCATCTTGTTGGGTGTCTTCCTCATTTGCTGGAGTCCTTTCTTTCTTCACCTCATCCTGATCATCCTCTGCCCTACCAACCCGTACTGTCGGTGCTTCACCTCGCATTTCAATATGTTTCTGATACTCATCATTTGTAACTCTATCATTGATCCGATCATCTACGCCTTCAGAAGCCAGGAACTCCGCCACACTTTAAAGGAACTAATTTGCTGTTCCTAGTAAGGTGCCTGGATCTAAAGAGTGAGTGTTACAATCAATGATTTTAAATATATAAATAATAAAAAAAAAACAGGTATGAATGTCCTGCCAAAGTTAAAGCCATGACATAAACCCTGTTTGTTGTTGTAATATCAGTTCTTACAGTGTTCTGTTTTCGGCTGATACGCTTAACTAAACTTTTATTTTCTGAAATGCTCATTTGGTTTGAAAGTGACTGGTTTCCTCTTCTACTCACATGTTGGGGGACAGGAACCTGTTTCCTTAGTACAGCACATTCAAGGCATCATGTATCCTTTCTATTTCCTATCTTTTACCTCTGTATCTGTGTATATTAACATTTTCACAATCCATTTCTTCACAGTCTTCTCAAAGAATCCCCCACCACACACACACACACACACATACACATACACCAAGACCAGGGAACCCCTTATAGATTTGATACCAGTATGTGATGAGGAACTGTTTTGACCTGAATTTTGCTAAGTTGATGTATATAGACTGACTTGTAAGACTTTTCAGTCATCAAATTGTCTCTTTGCAATCGCCCCACTCCACATACATATACACACACACACACACTTCTCGATAGGCAGCTGTAATACAATGTTTCCTGCAACATTTTAAAAATATCTATAAGAATCTATTGCCCAAGATTTGAATCCAGGTTGCAAATATGATAAATGCAATTACAGTTTACTAGAGTAAAAAAAAGGCATTTATAAATTGGTCCCCAAATGGCAATTGGCAGCATTAAAACAAAGCTAGAATACAGTTTTGTCTCTTACTTTGTGAAAGTCATGCACATTTGGAATAACAATTTAGTTGTGGAAATCCATCCTGTTAATTAAAATCCACTACCATTTAAACGAAAATAATTTTTATATTGTTGAAAGAAAAACTCCATCTGTTTAGAAAGTTGTAAAGGTTCTTTGACACTCCACAAATTACATCATGGTATTGCGGCACACTGATTCATGTGTGTCATCAAACCTGGTGCACGTTGAGTATTCAATACTCATTGAATATTTGTTTCTAGTGGAGTGATAACCTCAGCATTTATACTTGCTACAGTCGTGCACAGTAATGTAGGAACGGAAAGCTGTTAAACTTGACTATGAATAGAATAATAATAATAATCCTTGCATTTGATATAGTGCTTTTCACTGTAAACGTCTCAAAGCGTTTCACAGAATTACTGTAAAATGAATTGACTGTATATTTGTGGGCGAAACTCAGCAGCCAATTGCTCACAGCAGTGTCCCACTCAAAACACTCGTGGATTGAGTGACCAAATGATTATAGGTTTTTTTTGGAGGGATTATTATTAGGCATGTGGAGTAAGGAAACTTGCCCAAGGTTTTGCTCCTGACTGAACTGGTCAATTATTCTGGAAGATTGTTGGGTGGAACATTAGATTTTCAACTACCTGAATTAGAAGCCAAACCTCAATTTAATATCTTACTCAGAGGACGATACCTCTGACAACAACAACAACTTGCATTTGTGTAACACCACCCACCCAGGATAGCATCTCAGCAAAACACTATCGTAAACCAGCTGCATTCCTGAACTGCTCTAGTGGTGTATGGATCTAGCCTATCACTTTGGATAAGTTCACCATTCTGAGCATTGCATTCAAATCAATAGATTCCCAGGGTTTAAAGTACCGTAATGTACTATTAATTCAGGGCTCTTGTCACATTAGAATGCTTGATTCTGTATCTCAAAAGCACATTAATATAGCAAAGTACCTGCACTAGCAAATAGTGTTTATTCGTTTACTCTCATCTATCTCAAAGCCATTACAAGAGACAAATTCAAAATTGTCCCATGGACCAAGTTGCTCAACAATTTATGAGATCGTAAACCTTCTATCCCATTGATGAGTAACATCCCATGTATTTGTTACAATACAAGTACTTTAATGTAAAGAGAATTGAAAATAAATTATTAAAAAAGTGTGTTCACTTCCAACAATTACTGAGACATTGGATATAATTACACATTCATGTCATATGCACAAAAATAATGTGTGTGATTTTATTTGGTTTCATAGGGACCTTGTTAAAGGGTGTAGTACAGATATTACATCAGAAAATTAATGTTTGTGGATCCTTAGTATAAATCAAAGCTCTGATATTTTGGTAAAGATTGCGAGGAATATTCATTGGAATTAAAAGTTTCAATGAAAAATATAAAGCCTTTCTCTATTATCAGCTAAATATTCTATTAAAATAAAAATATAAAGAAAACAGAATATTGAAATGTAAGCCTGATATTATTTTTTGTATTTGCAAATGTGTAATAAGTGAAAAGAACAACATGGTGAAATGTACCGATTTACTATTACCAGTATTACCAGATTTAAGTGATATAATTCTTTGTTTAGTTACTTACTTACAGCACCATGTCCCATTCACCAATTTCAAGCAATTGTTTCAAAGTTATTATGGAGCTACCCTTACATGATCAAACATCATCTGCACATCAGTTCTGCTTTGGTGACCAATATGTGCATACAGCAGGGGATATGAAATGTTAAGTATTTAAAAAAAAATGCATTTAATTTCTTGTTCTTACCTGAGCAGTCAAACCTCAAGATATATTTGTACAGTATGTAGATTTCCATTCTTGCAAAATTGCTGAAAATTAAATAAATCTGTGTCAACACTTATCTTTAATTCTGGTTTACATTCTGTATTTATTGAAAGTAATCAATGCTTCAGTTGCTATATATATATATGTATAAATATATATATATTTTAATTGATGTGAGAACTCTGTCTTATATCTCGTGATATTGTAATCAAAATGTAAAATATGTCTCTGGGTGTTAGGTCTCCACTTAATATATTTGTCACACTACAGGTATTTTTTATGAATCGTCTGGTTCAGGTTTCCAGATACTTTGAGAAGAACAAAACATTTGATTAATAAAAGTTCTGAATTATTAGTTAATTTACTGTTTTAAAAAAATGATGTCTCACAGATTTGAAGATCTTAACTGCTGATTCATGTATCTAAAATATAAAATAATCTTTGCATTTGATATAGCACCTTATCACACCTTCTAGTCAAAGCACTTCACAGAATATACTGTAAAGTGAATTGACTGTATATTTCTAGGCAAAACGCGGCAGCCAATTGTGCACAGCAGTGTCCCACAAACAGTAGTGGATCAAATACAAAGATTTAAAATATATATTTACTGATTGGATGCAGGGAACAGTGTTTGAGAATTACAGTGGATTCTTGTAGAAATCACAAAATGGACTTCATCCTTGTCATTGATTGCCATTACCAGACCTAAGAGGACTATCTTTTATAGCCAGTTATACTCCTGCACTAACTGTAATACTGTATGTGTGAGAGATCTCTCTATCAAACTACGTGATATTATTTCTCGCTGTTAAGTTGTTGGTTGATGTTCAGATTCCAAAATGCCTAGCAGAACTAAATGTACAGTTATTACTGAGATCTAAAGTGTGGCAATATCTGATGTGGTGAGAAGCTAGTTTACTGTATTTCATAATGAGATTCTTTATTAAGGAATTCAAATGGTGACTTTGCCCGCTAACTGGAAGTATGTCATACTGACCCATGGGAACTCTGCTCCAAAACTAAATCCCACTTCCTTAATTAAGGAACCCTGTTCAAAACCAACCTAACTTCTAAAAATGAATAATTCCAGGAGGAAACTAAATTAAAACTTAGTGTCTGATTAATCCCTTTAATAATGAATGATTAATTGCTTTAAAGGAGGAAAGGTATACACAGATGGAAGGGGAAGGAAGACTTTCAATGGCTAATTTGCTCGGCCATTGCTGACCTGACATTCTGACATGTAAATACTTACTTCTCTAGCTGCTCAAATCTTTGCTTAGGTTTGTTAAGAATCTTATATTGAGGATTCTCTTCTAATTGCAGTTTTGTTTTTCAGATGGATTACAGTGGAGTTTAGCAAATCAGTATGGGAGATGGTGCTGTTCTTGGAAGCCTTTTGTTATGGAGGTGGAGATGAGGATATGTGGAGGAGTGGGGGAAGAGGGTTCCCAGGTGAATGAACTAGTTCAGTTTAACCTGAACGGGAGAATGTGCTCTATTAATCCAAATTCTACGAAATGACCATGTGCAACCTCTGCATTTCAAAACTGGCAGCAGAATTCTTAGAATTCTTATAACTATGTGTAATGTAATTTGAAAAATACCAAAAGTAATTTGAGATATTTTTGGTAATGCACGAGTCTTACTCCACCGCATCTATAAAAGATCAAGCCAATTTGGTTCAGACCCTGTGATCGTGATTGAGGTTAAGAAATATTTCAGTTCACAGATAGGCTGGCCCCCATTCCCAAATCTCCGATGGAGCACAGTCTGAATCAAAAATTCCCGTCAACAGGAAGAAGCTCAACAAAAATGTTTTATGTCAAAAACATGTTCAGAAGAACGTTTATCATTGGATATCATTAATAATGATTCTGATAGCAATCGTTGCATTTGATATAGTGCCTTATCACATTGTCAAGACGTCTAAAAGTGCTATATTTACTGGAGCCAATGAGTGAATGACCAATTTGATTTGGTGGTTTGTGGCCACAACACCAGAAGAAAATCCCTTCTGGTTTTGAGTCTAATGATTGATTAAGTAGCTTTTATTTTAATATGGGACTTTGGACAGACTGTGTAGCATTTAGCTTATTTACAGATGTGGTGTGACATCTTATAATGCAATGTTCCCATTGTAAGGTTGTTCTGCCAAGACTCCTAAATGCCCCCAACTTTCTGAAAATCACCTCTTATTTTATAAAATCACCTCTTATAGATTCACCATAATCTCATTAGGTTTATAAAAGGCACCCATCGCATCCTGTGATATTGTTGTGAAACGTAAAATAAAAAACTGTAATTCAGGGGCAGAATTGGATAATGTCCTATTTCATGTCTGATTCTGCAAGTTGATCTACTATAATCTAAGAAGAATTGCATTAGTTTAGTACTTTTTGGTGGACTTCATTTGCAGGAATTCATAATAATAACAATAATACTTGCATTTTAGATTTTTATTGAAACACAAAATTTACCCAAATCTGAAATGTCGGTTGTGTAAAACTAAGGGGATGGTAGAATAACTCAAATATCTGTCACTTAGACTGCATTGTTGAAACCTGCATGTGCGTTTTGTATTGATGAATCTGATACTTTATTATGAAACAATTTGGGATATTAATTTGAATAAACATTTAATCTGAATTGATTGTTTCCATATTGTGTCCCTTGTTCCCAGTTAATGCAATGGGTGCACCATCACCACAGGACCCATTAACAACTGAGTTACGATGATCAGGCTGCTCTCGCTGAGGATATGACAACTAGAATGAGGCTAAACCCTTCATCCTATCAGTTTAGTTCAGAATAATGTTGGAACAGCTATCTGACAAGTTCAATCAGAAAATAGCATTATTCTAACCAGTTTTCTCTATTTAGGTAATGATACACAGCGCCTATCATTTAATGGAGGCAGTCCTGCACAGCAATGTAAGAAGTTTAATATGGTACTTAGTTTTTTTTAAATATTTAATTTGGCTAATATTGTCTTATAGAATCTTTATGCACCTCTCGGTTCCATTCCACTATTGAACATTGAATATTCAGGGAGTGAACTGTATTGTACTGTTGTGGAAACATCTGCCTCCAGCAACTCTATGCATTAATTGCACATTTATTCTCAGTAACTTTCTGTTTTTTGTAGCTGGGTGGTTCTGAGGAATCAGGTGACATCATTAACGGAGCTTTAAAGTTGATTATGTTGTAAGAAAAACAAATTCCGTGCAGCCTGGTATAGCTTGTGAAACAACCCCTCCTTAAATATTGAATAAAGATATTCTATGTGGTCCAAACATAAATTAAGGAAGCAGAATGGTATAATGTGGCTGAACCCATGAATGAAAAATGAGCATTGAGCCCACATTTTAAGGGGCATTTATTAGTGCTTATATATATCTACATATTTTGGTTTGTTTTACAAGTATTCCTATCTCATCAACACAGAAATATACAGTCTAGCCAATATTTTGTGAAGATGTACTCTTCATTTTCATATGCCTGCAACTATTTCACATTCAACAGCAGTTATTTTAAGAACATTGAATGGTATTGCTTTGCTGACTGTGTGATCATTGCATCAACCACTTCTCTTCCCTTAGGTCATGAGAGTTTGCGGTGGAAAAACGCATTTGATTTTAAAACTGTTTATTTTGTACTATGCACAACGACCACAGAAATGTTCTTAAAGAGGAAGAATCATTGATTGGTATGAGAACACCAAGCGCAAGTTAGTTCCTGCTAAGAAGACAGATCATTAACTGTCATCACAGACAGACAGACATACAGACAATGGTTGAATCCACACCTGGATACTTCTGGAGTGGAAATTCCACCTAGATCTCGATGTATTCATTTGGATTATACAGTAATAATAATCCTAGCATTTTAAGATGTCAAGAGTTTGTCAAATTGTTTTAAAACAAAAAAAATGAATTTGTCAACTGGGTGTGTGACAGATGCGTAAACCCATCACCATGATATAAAGAGTATCCAAACAAACCCGGCTGAAATTTTCATGCATCTCACCTACACGTGAAAATCCCAGAGATAGATTGTTGGATTGAAATGCGCACTCTCTCCCTGGAGAGAGGAATCGTGCTTACCTAATTCCACAAATTCCATTTGGTGCAGGCTGGCAAAAGCCAAGGCTTGGGGAGCCCGGAGTGTGCATTGTTTTGAAACAAAAAAAAGGAATTTGTAATGCTGGAGTTTATTCGGCTAAAGTTGGTGATTCAACATCCAACAAGCGCAGTTTTGAACCCTCACTGGGTGGATCGTAGATACAAGGAACTCCCTGTGAAATTCCCGGTGAGCAAACATCTCAGTATGAAACGCGAGAGTATTGCCACCGGTCTCCCGGTCTACAGCTCGAGCACACATCCCTTCCCATTCAGCGATGGTTCTACCATTTGGAGGTGTGGAGTTTAAGCAGCAGCTGCAGGCCAATCCAGGTGGATTGGAGGTGATGGACGTACAAATGTATTGGATTCCAGATAACGCCTTGTATGATTGGATTCCAGGTAACTCCTTCCAGCAGATGTCGCACCAAACCTCAGAGTTTCCTCATCAGCTTTCAATCATAAGTTTGAACTCTTGCTTTCCATAGTTTTTAAACTTACAGAAAAACCAACTCCAAAATTAAGGCTGTGTTTTAAGAATTTACCAAATTGTGGGTGATCTGAAATGTTCCATCGAGTAAATCTAATCCTAGGTAGGATTTCTCTCCATAGATCTACAAATGTTTGAGTGTCTTTCCTGTAATTTGACAAACTGACCAAAATAGAAGTGATAGCTGCAGAATAGACGTTTGGCTTTGACATTAGCTTTATATTTGAGCTTATTTTTATAGCTGGTGCTTCACTTAAGCACTTCTCCTTGCTGTGTCTGTTCTTCCAACCCCTCATTTACTCAAGTGGTGTTTATTGGTTTTACCGTTCACCCCACAACCAGTCCAAAAGGTCCCAGAGATATAGACACCCATCCCACCAGAGGTAACTTCACCTCACACTGTGCAACACCCAAATAGGGATTAATTATTTTGTTTATTGATTAAGTCTACGTTGCTCAACTAGTGCTATGGAAAAGAAACACTTTTGATGCAAGGGAAAGAACCGTGTCTGGACTACCCATATGAGTATTATACATTTGTGACACCAGAGTTCCATGTTCATTCTGTCTACATGTGCAGACCGACGCTTTTCACGTCTTCTAGACATCTCAAAGCGCTTCACAGAATATACTGTAAAGTGAATTGACTGTATATTTGTGCGCGAAACGTGGCAGCTAATTGCGCACAGCAGCGTCCCACAAACAGTCGTGGATTGAAATTACCAATTTTATTATTGTGGGGTTTTACTGAGGGATTATTATTAGGCGTGTGGAGTAAGGGAACTTGCCCAAGGTTTCGCCCTGACCGGTCTGTCCATTTGGTCATGAAGTTTTGTAACATACCAATATTAATTTCCATTGTCGGAACCTGCACTGGCCTGATTGTTTAGCCCAATGCGGATTTTAGTTTTGTTTGGGAGCAAAGGACCATTGAAGAATCAATTTCTGAGTAGAACAGCGGCGACCTGATCAAATTTTTCTGCATCCTTTGATCTCTGAGCATTGCCTTGAAATGGAGCCCTGCACATTGGATCCTTTTAAATATTATCATCATCTGATTACAATTATGCACTGTGCATTATAGAAAAAACATTTGCACACAATATAAGCTCAGATTTATGTTTGTGCAAACGAAGATGAAAATGATTTAATTTGGGGCATCTGATGAAGGATGTCAAAGGGGACTTTGTTCTATATTTGATTGCTTTTTAGCTGAATCCTTGAGTTAACATTGAGAGTCTTGAACCTCACAATATCAAATAATTTAAGTCAAGATAAAGCTACACAATTTTTTCCACAACAAAAAATTAGTGGAGAATTGTTCTGTTGACTATTGACTGTTTTTGATATATAGAGGTCAAAAGGAGGAATTTTAATTTAGTTTCAGAAATCGCAATTGACCGTTTTGCAAATGTAGATGTCAAAACGCATGTTTGTTGTCTATCAATAACATTTATATTATATATATATAGATGTATATATTGTCAAGTTTTTCCAGGGTAAAAAAAATGACCACTAATATTTGTTTATTTGATTCCTTTGTTGATTCCTTGAATCAAAAATCAAGATCCGTTCAGCCATCTCTACCCCATCCCCATTACCTCTCCACCAGGATCTACCTACCCTCCCACCTCCCACTACACACCTTCGACCCTATCTCTCCCACCGCCCTCTCTGCTCTCATCTGAAAACCGCTGTCATCATCCCATCCTGAAAAAACCTTCACTGGACCCATCCCTACTCTCCAGCTACCGCCCCATCTCCAACCTCCCATTCCTCTCTACAGCCCTCCATGGAACGAGTCGTTGCTTCCCAGTTTCGCTTCTTTCTCTCTTGCCATTCCCTCTTTGAACCCCTGTAATCCAACTTTCATGCTGCCCACAGCATGGAGACAGCCCTGGTCAAAGTCTCTCATGACATTCTAAACATCTGTGATCAGGGCTTTCTCTGCCTTCTTGTCCTCCTCGACCTCTCTGCTGCATTTGACACTGTCAACCACTCCATCCTCCTGTACAGCCTCTCCTCCCAGCTCAATCTCTATGGACCTGCCCTCGTCTGCTCAACACTTGATATTAAAGTGTTTCATGTTTCTTCAAGTCCCTGATAATAAAACGTTACCTGTACATTTTCATTATTAATTAAATTTTTTGTTTTTAGAATCGTAGAATCTTAAGAATATCAAAGCACAGAAGGAGTCCATTCAACCAATTGTGCCTGTGGCAGCTTTTTTGGAGAAACTACCAAAAAAGTTTCATAATATGGGAAAAGAGCAGGGGAGTGGGACTCGGAAACTACCCAAGTCCCACTCCCCTGCTCTTTTCCCATATTCTTGCAATGTTTTCCTTTTCAAGTAGCCATCTAATTCCCTTTGGAAAGTTGCTATTGTGTGTATTTCCACCACACTTTCAGGCAGTGCATTCCAGCTCTCTGTGTGTGTGTAAAAAAAATGTCTCCTCATCTCCTCTCTGGTTCTTTGGCCAATTATTGGGTATCTATTTGCCCTGGTTACTTACCCACCTGCCAGTGGAAACAGTTTCTCCCTTTCTACTCTTATCAAAACCCATTGTAATTTTGAACACCTTTTTTTAAAAAAAAGTGCTAGGCATGTTATTTAATTCTGCTGATCATCACAGAGCCATAGCCCTAAAATGTCATTTTAATCACATGTACTTAAGAGTCTGCAGTGGAGCTCAAATCACATGAGAAATTAAAATCCCCCAAAATACTGAACCGTTTGTTTCAGTGACTAATTGGTTGATGTCTTGGTGCTTGAATCACGGGATAAAGCAACAGTGTTTGATAATCTTTTCAGAATATTTATCTCCATCTGGAAATCAGAAACTGGTGTAGAGTTTACATAATTTAAAAAGGTCTTCTGTGCAGTCTATGATCAGCTGTGTCAGTTAGGGTATTTTGGGAAAGTGACTTTTTTTTTAGTAGTGGAAAATAAATTGAACAATCTAGTGTTTTAAAGTAACAGAGCCTCATTGTGTCAGGGTGAATTATCCTAACAGCAAGCGTAACGTCTATATGCAGACCATTGCATAACAAATGTGCTACTGGCTTGTGAAATTTGGTGAAAATAGAATGGGATACCAGTTTATATATACCGTCATATATGTTTGTAACAGATGCACACATTGAATTCACTTGAGTGCATGAAGCGTTATTCAGTTCATGGCACTGAATTTAAGTCATTTTGTTACTTTTATCAAATTTGTCCTTTACAGATAACTTTATTCACATTTTATATTTCTGTTATAATTTTGGATTTACGATTACTGTTTATTTGTATTTTTAAAACGCTGTTAGTTAGTTAGTTGCTTGCTTGCTTGCTTAATCAGTCGGTTAGTTAGTTAGTTAATTAGTTAGTTAGTTAGTTATAATAATAATAATCCTTGCATTTGATATAGCACTTTTCATGTCTTCTAGACGTCTCAAAGCGCTTCACAGAATATATTATAAAATGAATTGACTGAATGTTAGTTAGTTAGTTAGTTAGTTATGAGCACAATGCAACATATTCACTAAATGTAGTGAACAGGGAATAGACCAGTGCATACATCAAGAAAATTATTACATTTAATGAACAATAGTCAAAACACTTAAGATGATATTGGCCATAGAAATTGTATAAATATTGGCATTATGTTCTATTGGGTTGTGTTGCAAAATTGTAAGACACTGGCTATTTCCTTTCGATTTGCAATACAATGGTCCTTCTATCTCCACTGCATATCATAGTAGAGGTGAGAGAATGGAATGTGGTGCCAGTGATATAAGGATGCAGAAGACAATAATTATAATAATAATAATACTCCTTCCATTTTGATATAGCGCTTTTCACGTCTTCTAGACGTTTCAAAGCGCTTCACAGAATATACTGTAAAGTGAATTAATTGTATATTTGTGGGTGAAATGTAGCAGCCAATCGCGCACAGCAGTGTCCCACAAACAGTCGTGGATTGAAATGACCAATTTTATTACAGCAATTATTATTAGGCATGTGGAGTAACCTTGCCCATGGTTTCACCCTGACCTGCCTGGATTCGAACATAGGTTTCACACTTGTAAGGCGAGTGCTCTAACCACTAAGCTACAGGACTCCAATTATAAGAGGAGGGATATTTTGTACATAAGAATAATTCGTAAGGTCAATAATATCACAACTAGTTGCTCCTCAATAAAACACTTTCTTCCTTGATCATAAAATAGTGGAGTCAGTTTATTGGTTTATTTTGAATCAAGATATTTATTTTATGTTCATTTATGAAATTTTCACATTTTCACTAACCTTCCACTGGATTGCATAGTTGGATGCTATAGAAAGGAAGAATTTAATGAATAATAATAATAATAATAATAATAATCCTTGCATTTGATATAGCACTTTTCACATCTTCTAGACAACAACAAAATTACATTTGTATAATTTGTATAATTTCACCTTTCACATCGGGAGGACATCCGAAGTTGCTGAACATCTCAAAGTGCTTCACAGAATATACTGTAAAATGAATTGACTGTATATTTTGTGGGTGAAATATGGCAGCCAATTGTGCACAGCGTGTCCCCAAAAACAGTCGTGGGTTGAAGTGACCAATTTATTATTATTTTCTTCTTTTTTAAAAAAAAAATGAGTTGCAAGCAATTTTAAACAGATTAAACTGATCAGAAATTAAATTGATTCTAATTAGAATAGAAATCAGATAACAATCAGATACTGTAGCTTTATTGTACAATTAGTCTTGCAGAGAATTTGAATAAGGTGAGATTCCCAAAGTTGTATTTGAAATTCAAATGCTCTCTTGTAATGTAAATGCAAGGATTATTATTTGTAGTCACAGACACAAGATTATCATCATTAATACGTGTTCCAGAACTTTTAATAATAATGATCCTTGCATTTGATATACCGCTTTTCACTTATATATGTGGGCGAAACACAGCAGCCAATTGCACACAGCCGTGTCCCACAAACTGTCGAGGATTGAAACGACCAATTTATTATTGATTTGAGAGATTATTATTAGGTATGTGGAGTAAAGAAACTTGTCCAAGGTTTTACTCTGTCTGGAATCGAACACAGGTCTCACGCTTGTAAGGTGAGTGCTCTAACCACTGAGCTACAGGTCTCCACTTTTAAGATGGAGATTGAGATACGGAAGGTGGACTTGAGGATGAAATTCTTTACAGTGAGTGGTAATTATTGTTCATGTAAATGGTGTTCATTCATTCGAGATTTACGCAGGCGAGTGGGTCAGTAGATTCAGACAGAGATGACTAGATGTGCCACACTGCCCTAGCAATAAGGCAGGGGAGAGCATTGGTTACATACGCTCTAGGGTTGGTGGGCCCTCGGCTGTCTTTTGTAGCTTGCGAGACTCGGGGAGGAATTTACAAGGTTGACTTTTATCATCCACATTTGCCTTTGGATCTTTTTTTTTTCCTCATGAACAAGTGGAATTTGGAACTGGGTGGCCATAAGAAGGAGACTAGCAGTTGGTGTATTGTATGGGGGAAGTTATCCTGAGAGTGGATCTGATTTGCCTCTGGGCTATTTGTCCCCTCTTTCTTTGTTACAGTGACTGTCTGGCACCTTGGGACGTCCTCCTGATGTGAAAGGCACTATATACAAGTGTAACTTTGTTGTTGTTGTTGTTGTATCCATGAGACAAAGACTGAGAAGCAGGTTCTCCAACTGAACAAGCAGAGCTGTTAATTGAAGTCAATTAAAAGTAAACAGATAGATCCAGAACATGGTTTTGATCTAAGTATATATGGCCTCATCTGGGTATATTGACTGTGCGAAAGGCACACATGTCCACCCGAGTAGCCAGATGGGATCTCAGCTTAAAGTCACATCCAAAGGACAGTCAGATAAAAATATCCTTTGGTGAAAAGGAGGTAAATGGGGTCTCACTGGCACTAGATCTACAGCCACCCATAGCGGACATCATTAGAGATGTAGGCAAGTCCAGAACCTTACAAGCTAAAGCTGCAACAGTTCAAAGTGTTTTAAGTCTCTCATAGTGCTGCCCATTGATATTAATCAGTTTTTTTTTCCTAAATTATGCTTTATATGCAATTTAAAAATATATATATCAGCCAGACATTTGAGGGCTCAAAGGTTTTCAATGTGTGAATATGAAGCTCCTGAACTGTTTTTATTGTGAGGCAAGATGCAGTATTCTTCCAATTCACTCACATGGACACAACCTTTCCTTGCCTCAAATTATAGCCCAGCTGTGGCTGTCATACTTGGTTTTGGATCCACAAAATTTTCGATGCAAAATAAATGTTTTTTTTTACATATTAAATTACTAATTGACTGTTTGGACTACATATGGTAGAAAGAAAGGTCTCTTTCCTTACAGTTGTTTCTGGACATGATTGAAAAATAGCATTTTAATACTTGGATACAGAAGGACCCTTCTCATCAGCCGCATGTGCACACAGTTTCATTTAAGCAGCATTGCCTGAAGGGATCAGTTGATAAGCACGATTGTCAGAGTATGCAACACTGTCCTGCATGTAAGAAGCAAGAAGAGAGCACTAAGGTAATTAATACCCCTTCAGGTTTATTTCTGAGTAATTAATATAGAATCATAGAATGATACAGCACAGACGGATTTGGCCCATTATATCTGGGCGTACTCTTTGAAAAGAGCTATCCAAATCAATCACACTACCCTGCTTATTCCAATCCCTTGTTACAATTTTCTTGGATCAAGAATGCCTCTTTGGAAATGGAGATTTCAGCTTTTAAAATACGAATATTCAGTCGTCTCTTGCCTAAACCATCTCGCAAGTAGAAAGAAAATACACATTCTTTCTGTGCTGATTTACCCCGTTACCCTTCTCCTTAGTTTATGCTGTTAAGGAATCTCATGCTTTATTCTGCAAAACACATAATAGAGTCCGATAGATACTGTTCTTATCTATTTTTGGTGAAGCGAGAATGTATTTAATATTTATGTGATCATAGATATAAATCGGCTTCACTCACACTATATATATTACTTTCTACAATCCCTCATTCTTATCAGGGAAAACTAGCAACTGCAAAACAGCATTACCTTCAATGTAGATAATCAGACAATCCACACATCAATTTAGACAAGGGAGCCTTGTTTAAGATAATGCATAAAGAAAGTCTTGCGTGCGAACACACTCAGTCATTAGTTCATCTTAAATTATATTTATGGCAATGTTCTAGATATATTGTGTAAAAAACATAATACAGGTTCTATTTATAAGCGCACAGTGCCAAGATCAGTAGGATCTCTATTTTAAAAAACAATCACAGCAATAACACGATGCTGTATGGTATAGATATTCCGCAGTAACGTGACTGGCAGGAACCATGTGCACATTCAGAAGACTGGACACTGGTTTTGAGAGCATAAAGTTGAGCGGTATGGAAAAAATACCAGGTTACGGAACCAGGGATAGGATCTTTGATAGGCTTATGTGTGGAGTACAAACTGGATGGGCTGAATAGCCTGCTTCTGAACTGTACTATCTATGACTCATCAATTCAAAGAATAGGAAATCCAGCTTCCACAGAGCGGCTCTACAGTCCGCTGGAGACCACATTTAGTTAATGTTGTTTCATTAGTGGCACTTGCATTGAGATCACCACTAAGTATATCGTTTGAATGCTCCTGTTTTGTAGGAACAACATCTTTTACTTTGCAGCCCAGGCCATTTATTCCATCGAAAGCTGGCAAATTCTATTCCATTTTACAAATAATCTCTCCGAGATGCTGTCCTTTGTGAACGGTGCAATATAAATGCTGGTTGTTTATGATCTGCTTTTACTATCTAATAGCAAGCCAATTTTCCACCCAACAAGCTAATCCGCAACTAATTCCATGAACCTCAGCCTGCAAAAGCTTCATTTTCTGAAAATCCCAATATATTTCACCCTCTGAAGTTGGTATAAATTCTGCCATAATATTTCTGCCTATTTGATGCGTTCCTCGTGCTTCACTAGTTCTGACATGACTAATCATTTCATTGTAATTCTCTTCAACTTGCATTTATACAGCGCCCCTCACACAGGGTAGTGTCACAATGTGTTCTTACTACTATTTACTGTTTGCCTTTCTACAATACTTGACTCATTATATCTTGCGAGCAATATCAGTTATCCTCCGCTCGCTTCAATATTTGAGCCTTCACAAATCTTACATCCTTTTATCTTTGAAACGAACTTTGCGTTTAGAAAATGTTATGCCATTATTTATCCGCTGTGAGCTTTCTCATACTACTTTCTCCTTTTCTTCTTCTAAGAATACATTCCTTTTCATGTCCTTTTTACAGTAGATTTTATGTTTTCCTCTGTTTTATTCTCGTTTGCCTTTCATTCTCACTGGAACGGTTTGTTTACGACCAGCGTTTTCTCGTCTTCTGTATCCGAGTTACAATATGAAGAAAACCCAAACAGGTTGCGGATTTCCAATCCCGATATTCGAGTCAAAAGACCAGACAATATAACTTTGTGGCTAATTCAGTTTATTCAATGTTAAGTACAGAAGAAAACATAAAGCATATACTACTGGTTCTGGAGCAATCAGGATGTTTGGCCCATTGTCTTCTACATGTCTGGTTCTCTGCCGAGTCTGCTACTTACGCTAACAAACTTTCTTATCCTTAACATGTGTAATCCTCTCCATTTGGCCAATTGGGTACCAAGCACATAGACCAAGCAAAGGGGTACAGATGTGATTATTTTACTCCTTGCCTTTCTCAAAACTGGATGATTTGAAATAAAACAGTTTGCATAACTTCCCCATTTTATCAACCCACAGCAAACAGTCTCCTCTGTTCTCCCGAGGCTAGCAGCCATCCGCGCTACAACATCCCACGCCAACCACTTCTTATTATCATTCAGAAAAAACAACTTGTGTTAATAACAGCTATGGCAGAGAAGGTTAATGATTTATAATGGGGCCGTCCACCATCTTAATTCATACTTCCAAGATTAGTAACTTAATACTTAGAATTTTCATGCAGGTCCTGCCTTAAAGCGTTTCATTACTTATATCATATTCTAACAGGAGCCAAAAACATTTAGCAACAGAGGGTCAACTGTCCTTTGTCCACAGAGTTTAATGGTCTGCCTAATTCAACTTTCGTTGACTGATGTGCTGCCAAATTTCAATTTCTTTCTTGCAATAAAAGCCCCTCAATGTTTTTCTCACATACAAAGTTCTTCTGTCTTAATTTATCAGCTAGTCCCCATTTGATACTGCTTGATACACCAAAGAGATATTGCTTCCAAGAGCAAAGTGATACAGATCAGCCATGATCTAATAGAACTCGAGGTACTGAATGGCCTGCTTCTGCTCATACCTTCCTATAATATTGGTTGGGAACAGAGTAAAGTTCTGCCCGTAAACAGCAATGTATATGTACAGAAATCTAATCAGGTTCTCAGTTTTGTTCTCTAGTTGAGCTGATTAAGTGAGTCCTTTCTCATGCATTTAAACAATAATGGTGTCAACTGATCTGCTGCCTACACCACCTGTCTACAATTAGTTTCCCAGGAGTCCAGCAGACATGTTTTTCACAGCCCAAATGATTGAAAGTAAAAGTGTCAAGTTAAAAAAAAACTTTAATCTTAGAAAATGAGTGTAAAGCCAAGTAATGTTGGAAAATGTATGTGAAGTTTTGTTTTGGTGTGATGATTAAAACGCATCATGAGAGTCCGACTGGCTTACGCGTGAGAGAGTTACATACATACCATTCTTTTCTTTCTAAAATAAATTCTGATATTCTAAATTTAAAATTTCAGGAATTAATATTATAAATAAAATATAAATAGACAGTGCTTATTCTTTTGTCATTCACTATTGTGAACAGCATAAGATAAGGTCAACTGAATAAATTTTTCGAAGTTGATATAATCTTGCTGTATAAAACAACAATAAAATAGCACCCCTCGTGCAGGGTAGCATCCCATTACAAGTGATAATAATAATCAAACTCACAGGCTCACAGATGAATCTGGAAGAGGTTTTGTTATCTTAGGTATATCAGCATTCTTTTGGGTGCATTACGTTCCGATTCCGATCTCATTCCGATCTCCTTCGACTGCATGGCATGCCATTCCCATGATAATTACAATAATAATAATCCTTGCATTTGATATGGCGCTTTTCACGTCTTCCAGATGTCTCAAAGCGCTTCACAGAATATACTGTAGAGTGAATTGACTGTATATTTGTGGGCAAAACGCGGCAGCCAATTACGCACAGCTGTATCCCACAAACAGCCTTGGATTGAATTGACCAATTTTATTATTGTGTTTTTTTAAAATTATTATTAGTTGTGTGGAGTAAGGAGACTTGCCCAAGGTTTCGCCCTGACCTGCCAGGGTTCGAACACAGGTCTCACGCTTGTAAGGTGAGAGCTACCCATGTTGGTAAAATGTGTGCAGGCTGGTGCATCGGCTTCTAATGTGTCGTCGTATAAAATGTAGCAAATGTTGCAAAAATATTTTCCAGAGAAGAGTTATTCTTTTAGGAATTTCACTCTCGTTTGCGTAAGTGCTGTAACACTGCCACCTATTGGAAACCCACCCCAGTAACATCCACAAATGCAATAAGAATAATCCTAGCATTTTGGGGATCCAGCGCCCCAAAGTGCTTCATAGGTCATTGCTGTCAAGTGCAGCCGTTGTATTTGTAGGCAAATATTTAATGGCTACTCTTCCACTGGTTCTATCTCTCGAGCACTATTTTAACTTTATTGTAGATCAGGGATGAATGACGGTCAGAATGAAATATTTTAGATGGAATTGTTGGGAAATGTTTTGACCACTGTACAAAGTGGTGATCGGCGGGTTAGGGGCTTTGGTGCTGTGACAGATCACATCAGACAGGATCCTCCATGTAATTCTCCACATGGTGAGTACATAACCGCAGGGAAGGGATCTAATAAGAGAACCAAACCATTCTGTCTGTTCTCAATATCTCCCAGTGGCTGATTACACAGGGAGGTTGGCAGAGGCTTGGAGTGAATCATCTGCCTCCTTTACCTCCTTTACAAATATGAAGACCTACCATGATCTAATAATATGATGGGAGCTGACTCTTGTTCCAATGCAAGATATGATCTGATAAACCCAGCATTAAGTCATGATTTATGCTCTGAGTGAGGTATATCTATTGTTTGGATCTTAATACATTCTATCTGTGCCATAGAAAGGGCAAGTACATTTAAGCAAAGATGTAATGCATTTAAATCCAAACCAACGTGATATGAAGGTGTTGTTGTTGGTTCTAGTGACTCATTATTCATTGTTTTTCTCATTGCTGTGTATTCTCTTCTAGAAGTACAAGTGTTTAATCAGGATACCATTTGATGTTTGGCTGGGAACAACTACAAAATGACACTTATAGAGCGCTCTTCACATTGGGAGTACGTCCCAACAGAATGCATGTGTGTGGTATACAGTAGATTACAGCTCTCCCCTATTGATTCAGAAATTAAACATAATTCACAGAAGGAAGGCGTGCTGCTGAACAACACTGACGCATCAAAGAGTTGCTTTGTAGACTTGGAAGGAACGAAAGATCCAATTTGCAACCCTATTTGCGACATAGGGTTAATCAATAATAATCCTTGCATTTGATAAAGCATTTTTCACGTCTTATCGATGCCCTAAAGCGCTTCACAGAATATACTGTAAAGTGAATTGACTGTACATTTGTGGGCAAATCGCGGCAGCCTATTGCGCACAGCAGTGTCCCACAAATAGTGGTGGATTGAAATGACCAATATTATTATTGTGGTTTTTTTGGAGGGATTATTATTAGGCGTGTGGAGTAAGGAAACTTGCCCAAGGTTTTGCCCTGACCTGCCTGGATTCGCACACAGGTCTCCCCAGCTTGGTCTCCCCAGCTTGCAAGACAAGTGCTCTAACCACTAAGCCACAGGAGCTCCACACAGGACATGGTATGAAGGTAGATGAATTTGATAATACACAAAATGATTATTGATTTGTTCAATTTGACCAGTACTATATTAATATTAATATCTGAATATGATGATGATGACATCCCTACCGCTACGAAAATATTCTTTAGTACAATACAAAATATCTTGCTTATTATCTGCTCAAACGTCTCTGCATGTTTCACAATTTTTGCATAAATTGACTGCAAACCTTTAATTGGCCTATATATGCCAAATAAAGGCCTATACATGGCCTATATTTTTTACCATATTTTGGCCACCCCTGTTTAATACTTGCAGATGCATTTTTAAGAGACTCTCTTAACAGAAGGCTTCACGAAACATTAAACCATTCTCAGCTTTCAACCGATTTATCTATTTTTGGATGGATCTATTAATACAAGGATGAAATGTCTCTCGGATTAGTTTACCCGGTATTTGGTTGAAAGAAAAAGCTTCATAATGAAAAATGTATTCGTTTCTCAATTGTAAAATATATCAAAAAGCATTGCAAAGTATTGTATATCGAAAAGTCATGCTTTCTGAACAGCTGGAGAGAGAGACAACTCAATCCTAGGCTTGTTGAAAGTTTCACCTTTTTTTTATTTCGGTTGGGAAACCATACCATTGAATCTACTCTGTTTTAAATGTAATGTTAAATGTTAGGGCAACATATGAAAGTCAACATGAAATCTTGCGAGTGTTTCACCCCATTGATTCCTGAGGTTCACAGAATGCAGTCTTTAGGTTTCTAATTGGAGTTGAAATGCAGGCAAGAATCTGTCTGAGACCGGTTTAATAAAATGATTGCTCCTACAAAATATATAGTCACTACACTTTACAGTATAATCACTAAATGTCTGCTAGTACTGTATAAATATCAACAACATTTTAAGAATTTGGTTAAATGTTTTTATTTCACATAGATGTGTTCTGTTCCTATCCTTCTATCACCAGTTGCTTTAATCTGCTTTAATTGGATTATTCAACTCAGATAGGATTAAGGTACAAAGATGTAAAAAAAAATATTTTGGGATTAACGGAAATGCCAGTAAAGCTGGCTGGTGAAGTAATATTTCTTTTTTGTTATTTACGTTTGATTCTGAGTAGATTATCAGAGAGGTTGTAGCAGCATTCAATAAAACTGGAGAGAGAATGAGTGTGTATTATTGCAGCATCCACTTCCTCCCGGCAATACAAGGCATTGTTCACATGCTGCATGTAAACGAGGGAGAATATATACAGAATATCTGCTATAAATTGTGTCACACATGCCATAAAATGTGTACCATAAAGTGTGGAGCAAACAAACACATGTCAACAACACCACACGTGGAGATTCCTGTCCTGCAAACGATTAGAAGGGCACAGCCTTTGTCCTCTACTGCTCAGAGTGAAATGATATGTTGGGGTGTAATACCATTTTTATACTATTAATCAATCTCCGGGGGCAAGTTTATGTGGGAGGCAACTAAAATTATAGACTGGCTGTTTTTTTGTTCAAGCTTCTAAGATTTACCCCACCAACGCCCTTTGTTTCGTCTGTCCTCACAGTTATTTGAGTCAGTGACCACATTAGATTTGCCCTCTAAAAGGTCTTTGGAAAACATATTCATGACATTTCTTTGAAAACCTCTTGACCGAAAACCAGAAATCAATCGGCAATATCGCTGACTCAAATCATAATATGATTTACAAAAATCAGGTCTGTGGGGACAGCAATTTTCTGGTTTCTTTAAGTGCAGTGTTCAGCCAAATAATAGGAAGGTATATATTAAAGCACTGGCAGATGGAGCCAGGCTAAGCTGTTGAAGCCCTCTGGATAATACAATACAAATCTCAGATTTTCAGATTCCAATTTTCTCCTACACTGAAGCTCGCATTTGGGTTTATTTATCTTTAATCTTTTTTGTGGTAATGAATTACAGGCATGGCATTGTGATTCCAAAAGTGGTGGAGGCATAACCTAATGTTGTTCCCTGCACTGTTTTCTCTGCCTCTGACTTTCTCTGACCGAGAAATCTAATCTCGGTCTAATCCGGGAGAGGTTTTCTGATGGAAGATAGCGGAGGATGAGATAAATGAACACAAAAATAAATGTAAAATCACCTTTGATTAATTATAATGCCATGGTCATTGTGTTCTGTTTTCGACTCTCGGCACTCACGTAGAATGCAATGGCAATCTTAAAAGGCATCACATTGATCAAAAACAAGAGGATTTAGTATTCAAATTGATCGAATCATGTAATCTCAAATACATTTGGAGTCCAAATCTGTTTACTGCACAAATTTACATGTCACGTTTTGCCCACAAAGTATGCGATCAAGTCACTTTACAGTATATTTTGCAAAGCGCTTTGAGACATCTCAAAGATGTGATGAGGCATTGTTATCAAATGCAAGGATTATTATCATTATACTTTGAGCTAACAGTATATGAATCTTGATTTTTTGTGTTATCTTGCTCTCTCACACTCTTTATTTGGATGTTAGCCTGGCTCAGTTAGTGGTACTCTCACCTCTGAAGCAGATGTTTGTTGGTTTTAAGCCTCAATTGGGGATACTGTTTAGTTTGCTGACACTCCAATGCAGTGATGTGAGTGAGCTGCATTGTTGGAGGTGTGGTCCTTTGCATGAGAAGTACAGCCACCTGCTCTGGTAGACCATCAAAATCCCAAAGAAAATAAAAGGTAGTTTCTCCCGTTATCTAGGCCAACAATCCCCAAATAAAATTGGCTGTATATTTCATGCTTGCTTGTGAGACATTGCTGTGTGCAAATTGGCCTGTGTATTTGCTTGCAAAATACACAGTCACTACTCTACGCTTTGTAGTGAAGCGCTTTGAGCTGTCTGTCATGAAACAACAACAATGACAAAATTACATTTATAGAGCGCCTTTCACGTCGGGAGGATGTCCCAAGGCGCTGAAAGGCACTATATCAGACGTCCAGATTACTATTATTAACTTCCAAGAACAATTCTCGTTTCCCATCCTTGGGAATCTACAGAAGCTGCTCTTGTTAAAGGTTAATATTTTGTGAAGCGCTTTGAGACTTCTAGAAGATGTGAAAAACGCTATATCAAATACAAGAATTGTTATTAACGGTTAATCTACCTGCCGTGGCTAAACCACAAAGTGTGCCACATGAATTACTGTATTTTTAAGGAGTGGAACCGATACCTGAGTAGCTTTCACAATCACAATCACAATCGATTTGATACCCATGAGTGAGATATCAGGTTTTTCCCTGTAAAAGGTATTTTGCACAATCAACACAAAGTAATTTTACATTTAACTCTTCATTTTAAGAACAAAACCTTCTAACTTGTAGCGGAATGTGCTTGCAGTGCCTTTTTAAAGATAGTTAGCCAACAATTTCCACTATCTTAAAGGCTTTGTTTCATCAAAATGTCTGCCATGCCTCATGATGGGGATGGGGGAAGGGGAGGGTTGGAGCTGAAGGCACTATGCATAATGTTTCACGACATAAATATAATGACAGATTTTGATAGAATTTACGTCGTCACATTGCCCACTGGCAAACAATACAAGGGGATGGTAGTTTGCCGTTTTATTGTTCAAACCATGTACCATTAAAGCACTTTGACTTCACTCAACACAGATTGCAACAAATAATTATTCAATCTTGTTTCACGGTCTTTCATGATGTCAATTGTTCTGAGGTTTTAGCGTGCTATTGGGGCAGGTTTTTTTTACATTGCTCGCCAGCTTGTGGTGATGCTGATGACACAAGCAATATTCAGCAAAGAAGGTTTCTGTGCCTAGATTTCCATGACTTATTGAAACATGAGCTTTGGGAACGAAAATCCAGAACACTTCTTTCAAACAGGCCGAGGGAGCGGGGCTGGAGGGCAGAGGGCGATGGTTGTGAAGAGCAATTGTAGGACAGATAGTGAGAAGTATTTCTGGACACACAGAGGGGAATGAGCAGCTGGAACGGTTAAGGGTTAAGAATTTGTTTTTTAAAAGAGCTGCTCTGCTTTGCTGCTGTAAGATGAAGATGATAGGGTGAGGATATTCTGGAAGGAAGAGATCAAATAGGATGAAAGGTCTGGTTTATTTTGCTTCTGGTGTAAGATTGCTTCCAGTATTGCTTTGTAGTTCCTTTTGATACCGTTGTGCTAAAATGCAACAACAACAACAGAAATGCTGGCGACACGATTTAGCAAAGGAGGTTCATGTGGAATTTTTTAAATTATATAACATTGCTGCAATGTTGACCAGTAATTTTGCATTGTCACACGAACTGTATCAAATCTAGTGTGTTTTAAGTGTGTGTGTGCAATGGTTATGATCTAATGTAAAATGCCTGGTTGAGGGGAATGATCCATTGCTATTGTCCATCATTTATTAGTCATCTCAAACTGGGGCTGGGGGCATGTTTGCCAGTACAGTATTGCAGTTGAAGCAATGTCGTTATGTGTGTGTGTGTGTATGTATGTAATGTGTGTATGTATGTGTGTGTGTGTTTGCATGCATGTGTGTATGTATGTACGTCTGTGTGTGTGTTTCTTCTGCAGGGAATGCCGCAGTGCCCCTGTGAGTGTCTTATTGGCTGTTGAGTCCTGTCCCCAGAGAGACTGACGCAATCCCAGTCTGAAACCAACCTGCTGATCAGCTGGTACACTGAGCAGAGCTATAAAACCCCACACACAGACCCTCCAAGCTGCCTTCTCCAGCCAAGACCCAACAATCCATAGGTACTATCTTCCCACCCTCTCTCAGTCGCAGCTACAAGGCAACGACAGAATGAGAGAAATCGTCCATATCCAGGCTGGGCAATGCGGCAACCAGATTGGTGCCAAGGTAACATTTATTATGCCTCGAATCTTTTATTAACAGGAGGAAGGGGGTATTATAGGGAGTGGGATGGGTGGGGATGGTGGGGGTGAGTGATGTTAAAATGGCATTATAGTTCAGTGCAAATAATGGGAAATGCAGAAGCAAAATAAAAAAAATGAGAAATGTGTTTTCAATGATTTTTTCCCCCCCAAAATTATCTCTATATATCTATATCGATATCTAATATATATATTTAACCCTTTTTTCATTTTAAGATTGAACTAGATAGTCCCAATTGATGCCATGCATTAGTTATGTGACTAATAAAAAAAAATTCCATGTACAGTGAGTGAGTGTTGTCACCAAATGTCTTTCTGCCTGATGAGTGGACTGTAATGACATGTTTTGTTTCAGCCTGGGCTGGTATTGATTAGTCAACATGGCGTTTGGCTCATTGTTCCTGGTGGGTGTGAGAGAAAAAGAGAGTGTGTGTGAGGTGGGGGGGGGGGGGGGGAGGCTCAATACTGATTTAAACGGACGCAGGGTTCTGCAGACAGAGCCACGCCCGAGACTGCAGATATATTGGAAAGAGGAGGGTGGGGGTGTGGGAGGGGAGGGGGGGAGAGAGAGAGGATTAGCTCAACTCTGCACTGCTGCACAGTCCAACTGCATCATCACTTAAACACTCCTGCACATCCCATGCATTCAAATCACATTTGGGTGGAGCCAAGGTCTGAATACCCAGAGACAAAGGGACCCCTCGTTTCAGCCTCAAAATCCAATTCATGTAACGATCCGATCCTAAGAAATGGGAGGCATTTACCCTCCTCCCCATCCCCAAATCCCTGCTCGCGTACCACCCCGCGATCATATTATGTCGGTTTCATAATCCTTGATTGTTTACAGATTATAGATCAAAATGTTTTGCCGTTGCTGTCCTCGGGAGTTTTAATTTTAAATGCGGTAATTTCACGCATCCCAAGCTATCAAGGAGATGAAGGGTAAATAGTGATACACTGGGAATCAGTTCATACCAGTAAATGTTGCTATTGAGGTCTTGTTTGATTGATCTTGCTTGATTTGATGCCACAGTTATGTGATTAGAATTCATTTGAGAAATTGGAATAGAAGTTTAATTATTGTGATTTAGAATGAGTAGCATTTGTAAACTTTATTATTTATGAAAAAAAATTTAAACGAATAGGTTTTCATACAAGTACATTTCATACATACATATATATATATATTGCAATACATTTTCTGCAGCGTAATAGCCAAAGAAAACTGTTCGAAGACAAAACGGCTTCCATCAAAGCTGCAGCATCACAGGACAAAGATGACTCCCTTGAATTTTGACTCTCTCATAGATTTTTGTTTTGGCTGTGACAAGACTATTTGCATTCAATGATAAACCCAATCGCATTTTCCCCTTGTTTTTCTCACAGTCGTCATCAGTTATTATGTCAAATCCTTTACCATTACCTTCAGGTTATCCTCTGAATGAGACTCGGAGATGTTCATGAAGGTGAATCATGTGAATCAGTGCTGTGAGCACTGAATGGATGCATTCAAATGGCTTTTTCACTGACCACATCACCATGAAAATGTAAAGGTTAAACATGGACATCAATGTCTTTGAGGAACCACACCAAGTGTCTTTGTTAAATTGAGACACAAAGACACACTGGCAAGCGACGGGGTCATTGTGTTGGGTCTGACAAAGAACAGCTGTGTTTAGTGGGAGGTGGAAGGGAGTGAAATAAATGTCAGACCTGCACCACCTCAAAATTTAATAATATAAATTGTAAAGCATTGGGTGGAGCAAATTATTGAGTTACCAGAGATAGAGCTGGCTACACTTATCAATTTTGGTCACAAGGAAAATTAGCCATATATCTTGCTGGATCTCCAGGGTGCAAAGACACACTTTTGTTTCAAACATGATTTTTTTTAAAGAAAAATCCTAGAACAAATTCCTGCCGCACCCTTTCCAATTGCTGCTTTAGACAACAACATAGAAACCTTATTACTGTATCTGGTAATGTGTCACCATGTATTTCATAATAATACTGAGATATCTTAACAAAAAAGGTGATACACCCTCCTCACTTTGTGTTTGAAGTGTGAGATTTTGTTAAACATGCAAACCATAGAATTAGGGAAGTCATCATTTTTCGTGTATAAATCTGAGTCTCGCATAATTTTGCAGCTAACCTTCAACTGCGTCATCAAACTGTGGGCTGTTTAACAAAAACCCTATTATTGTAGCGCTGTCCAGAGAGCAGCTGGTTTCAGCTGTATTCCAGGCTTGACATTAGTCAGTTTGAGTTTGCTGCAAATATTCACAGGGAAACCAAACTTAAGAGAGGGAATAACCAAATTTATGTGTGGATTGTTATGTGTATGTGTATTTGGTGGTGGGGAGTGGGAGGGTGGGGGGGTATTATCTCATCTGGATCATAAATGCAGAACCTCAATTGTGTAATTTGCATAAACACAATTATGTTCTGGGGGCAACCAGTGCATATATCATTTGTGACTTTTAATAGCCAGAACTTAATATACATTTTTAATATAGATTTTCATCCATCACCAAGACAGCAGATTAGGACAATATATTCATGGCCACTAATAGCACAAAATCTTTTAAGTGGTAGTAGGTACTACTAAGACCGTGTAGCTCCTGTGGCTCAGTGGTTAGAGAACTTGTCTTGCTCGCTGGGGAGACCTGTGTTTCGAATCCAGGCAGGTCATGGCGAAACCTTGGGCAAGTTTCCTTACTCCACATGCCTAATGATAATCCATCCAAAAAACCCCCCACAATAATAAAAAAAATTGGTTATTTCAATCCACAACTGTTTGTGGGACACTACTGTGCGCAATTGACTGCTGCGATTTGCCCACACATTTATACAGTCAATTCACTTTACAGTATATTCTGTGAAGCGATTTGGGACATTGACAAGATGTAAAAAGCGGTATAACAAATGCAAGCATTATTATCATTATTATTATAAGACGGGTGAATTGTGTGTTACCGGATTTCCTTTATTCCTCAAAGAAGATTTTCATGATTTTGCATCTATCAACCCATCTGAGAATTAAATATTCACAAAACTGAAGCAGGCAGATTGAGGTGAAGAGCAGGTGCAGGAGTTCAATTCATGTCCTTCTGGTCAATGGGCACACCTTTTGTAGTTACTGTAGCTAATTTTTGAATTAGAACCAAATTACTTTATGCTGCTGTTGGCCATTTGCATTAGGGACAGTATTGAAACTGCATAAATTCATGGCATGGTTGTAACTGACTTTTACAGCTAGCAAAGAGAGAAGCATTTCCTCTCTTCAGTCTGGGATAGATGTTTCCAATTCAAAAGATGAAGACAAAATGTACTAATTTATTGCATGATTTAACCTCCCTTCCCCCACCCACCAACATCGATCAAGAGACCAATCAAGCTTATGCAGATTTTTTCCCCCCAAAATCAGCATTTTATTAAGCAAAAATTATTTCAAAGCTGCATCTGCTGCCTCTTTAAAGGGGTTTAATTTGGAATCCATTAGCGTCCTGGACAGCTGGGACTGAGAAGAATAATGGGATTGGGAGGGGCTCTGGTGTTGGATTGCATCCATTTATTTCCCCGGAAGCCAAAAAGAACAAGAACCGAAATCAGTGCTGGCTTTGCTTGGCAGCTGCAATCGGTGCCCTGACTCGTGTCAGAAATTGGGTGAGCTCATCAACATAGAGATGAAATGGGGGAAATCAGGCTTATTACACAGCTGTGCAGTCCTTGAATATGATATTAACTGCCCAGGAGAGGCAAAATAAACAAAACACCCTCCTACAGACAAGCAAAAACGCCTCCTCAGATGATATTGATATTTTCAGCACCATGGTCAGCGGCTGAAGGAACCATAGTGTTGTATGATAACCATTGCAAGACCAAGCCACCATAATAAATGCTCAATTTTTTGAAACAAAATCTGAAAAATAAACAGCACAGATTATTATATACCTAGGACTGTGCTGAGATCCAGCCCAATGTTCACTGCTTACACCCAAACTATTAGATGGGCAGAAAACCTCATTTCGCACACACACACACACAAAAAAAAACTATATTTGTGAAAATCCCAGAAATCTTGGGATATTTTTATTTTCCCAAATGCTTATTTTTTGAAGGGAACATTTACACTTCCTCTTTGTGAAATCATTTTGAAAACTAATGTCAGTGTCCATCTACAGGGAGTGTGATTTAAATCTAATTCTTAATTCCTTTTAAAATCTAATTCCTCATTAAATTGAATTAGACAATGGATATGTTTTGTGTTGGCCTATCAGATTTATCAATTGCTTACTTTAATTTACCAGTCAAAGGTCTGGCGATTTTAGTTGCATTACATTTGCGTTCATATTACACATGAACACAATTACACATTTTTACACTTTTTTTGTTAAAAAGTCACTTTGTTAGCTCGTTTTTTTCAAATTAGTCTTGCTAATGACCTTTTGAAACAGATTATACAGTGTACCAGAAAGTTGACAAAGAACATTGGTCAAAGGGTTGATTTCACTGTTGTGCCTTCCATTTTCAGATTAGGTGTGATCAGTGTGTTGGATTTTAAAGAAAAAATAATCTTGTCAGTTATTTTCAGCGTAAGGCAGGAATCCTGCTGTGAACTGAGCTGTGATTAATTATAAGTAGCTGTAGTGTCCCTGCTGTTTCTGGCTATATGTTAATTACTGCCTTTCAGAAGATAGACAGCCTCTTCAGACCATCACCCTGACCGAGACCAAAAACAGCATCATTTTATCTGCAAAACCAAAATTGGAAAATTTGATTAAACACTTGCTTTCTTTGTAGATTCCCAAATCCGAATACCCATTTTAATATTCAGACTGCATTGAAATGATATTACATTGATTATTCATTAAGATCGGAAGTAAAAATGCTTATATAAAATGTTACGGTAATAGAGAAGCATATGCACTAAAAGATAAGCTGTAATCACAGTAATTTGAGTGACAATGACATCCTGTACTAGTGATTGCATTTATAGAATCACTTATTATTTATCATTCCCCTTTGCCACATTATAATGATTAACACATGCTTTGCAATTCATGCATTGATCGGCAGAATTATTTCCTCTGCTCACTCATAAATAGCAGCAGCATTTCGATTAACAAGAATGAATCTAGCTGTCATGTTCTACATCATGATATCTTTCCTGATCTTCCTTTCTTCTGGTAGTTTTGGGAGGTGATCAGCGATGAACACGGAATCGACCCCAGTGGGAATTATGTGGGTGACTCAGAACTGCAGTTGGAGAGAATTAGCGTCTATTACAATGAAGCGTCTTGTAAGTAATGCAGAAAAGTCTAACTGAAATGGAATATTTATTCTGTTTGGGATGTTAAAGTGGAACGCAGAAATCTAAATGAATGCACTAAATGTAAATACCAATAAGCTTGTACTACGTTTGTTGGATAGTTACTTAGTGTGATTATCCAACAGACCAGATTTCTATAGTACAGTACTGTATATAGAAAATACTAATAATAAATCCTTGCATTTAGCATGCACAAAACTGGCTTTGTTCCTCACTGAGCTAAATACTGTAGATCATAAAAGATGAAGTGCATGAAATATTGATTTGATTACAGTATATAACTATAAAACTGCACAGCTGATAAATACATGAACATAAGGAAGATGTTAGCATCATAGTGCATAAGCACATTATTCAATATCTGTTTTTCTTCTAATCTTACCAAATCGATATTAAGCTTCATTATCGGTAAAACAAAAAATGCCTGATATTATTGTTGAAAATGGAATGAATTACAGTTACACAGAATTTAAATAATTTTGTCTCTTTATCTCGAAGAGTGAAAAGCATAGAATTTAAAGTTTGGCATGTAATATAATAATAATAATCCTTGCATTTGATATAGCGCTTTCTACATCTTATCAACGTCCCAAAGCGCTTCACAGAATATACTGTAAAGTGAATTGACTGTATATATTTGTGGGCGAATCCAGTAACATAAGGTATGAGGATGCAGTCTACCTTAATAATCAGTTGAATTCAATATAATTTTTGGCACTTTCCAACAATTGAAGCAATTGTCTTGGGATTATTACAAAAGAGCCTTAATGGGTTGGATGTCTATCTGCCAAGCCTGAAAGAAACTGATTTGGGAGCATGGTGAGCTTATTGGGCTTCACAATTGACATTTTGCCTTTGGACTTGGTCTTAAAATTTGTAGAGGATGGAGGTGAAGATCGTTATTCTGATATCTGTTGAAGTCTGGTTAAAATTAATTTCAGATATGTCCAGTGTAATTTTCTTCCCGAGTTTGGCATGTTATGTGCTATAGAGGGAGACCACACGCGGTGTACATTTATTGAATTAGGCTCCAGAGAAGTAGAGATCTTGTGCCAGGGTTTTCTAATCTGGGAGAGTGTGACATGCTGTGGAAAGCAAAATAATTTTCCAGCATTGGCAAACTGCTTGACAATATTAATGCCTAATTATGAAAGTTACACTAACCCATAATCTGGTTGAATGCTTTCTGCAGCTCTAAAGTATGTGCCTCGAGCCATCCTTGTGGACCTGGAACCAGGCACAATGGACAGTGTTCGTTCAGGACCCTTTGGACATCTCTTCAGACCAGACAATTTTATTTTTGGTATGTAGACCCTTTTGTGTTTAAAAAACAAACAAAAAAAAAAACAACAGATGTGCAGAAATAAGAAAAGATAAATCTATCTGCTCAGGAACTCATTTGATGACTTACATCATTTGGTTGTAAAATGGATGTTGAGGGGAAAGAAGAAAAAGGATATGTTTGTTTCAATCTCTCGTCTTGCACTCTAGTTTTATGCTCCTGGTCTAATTTGAATAGCCTGGTGGCAGGCAAATTATTCTTTCCTCTCAAAATTGGATTGAATAACGTCCCCTTTGAATCTTCTCCTCAATAGAACCCAATTTAGTTATTTTGGATCTCTCTTCATAACTTAGAATTCGAAGTCCCAAGTTCGAGTTTGTTTTTTTCCTAAACTTCTCCAGTGCCCCTTGAAAGTATTGTAAAATATTCAAAAGGTACGAATATTTAAGTTGATTTTTCAGTAATTCTTAATAAATACGATATTATATCCAGAAGCTCCTCAACTCAATCTATTTTCAGAGAGGGCTTCACTCAAGTTGAAGTTAGATACACTACATGTTTAGGTTTATTGTTAATTGGCTCATACCAACTTCAGTCAATAATAAAAATAATAGGTGGTAATTATAACAATCCTTTTCCATCTTTGTTAATGAACATTATTTCAATTGGAAGATTCCTGTTCTTGTGATCCTGAATCTGCATTAAATGCATTCGTTATGCATCTGCTTAATTGAACAGTGTTTATTTGCCCTCGGTGCTTTTATCACCTGCCCATATATACAGTAGTTTGAGATCATCATTAAAAAAAATTGTAATACTCAAAGGAACCTCACCCCATATTGCTTACACTGTAAATAACGTGAGTAGCACACAAACAAACAAACAACAAAACTTACATTTATATAGCGCCTTTCATGTCGAGAGTACATCCCAAGGCGCTGTACAGTCAGGTAGGACAAGAGCAGGGTGGGAAGGATCAGGGCAGGATAAAGCATAGTAGGAAAAGTAACTGTATTAGTGGGCGAAACATGGCAGCCAAATTGCGCACAATTTATATGGTATAAACACAGCCATGTTTATACCATGTTGGCTCACTCTTTCCCAAATGTTTCATTTAACTTAGTATCTCTGAATGTGTTTCACTTTGCTCCCATTGTAGGACAAAGTGGAGCAGGAAATAATTGGGCAAAGGGTCATTACACCGAAGGTGCGGAGCTAGTGGACTCGGTTCTTGATGTGGTGAGGAAGGAATGTGAAAACTGTGACTGTCTGCAAGGCTTTCAGCTTACTCACTCCCTGGGCGGAGGTACTGGGTCCGGCATGGGAACCCTGCTCATCAGCAAAGTACGAGAGGAGTACCCTGACCGAATCATGAACACATTCAGTGTTGTTCCATCTCCCAAGGTTTCTGACACTGTGGTGGAACCATATAATGCCACGCTCTCTATTCACCAGCTTGTGGAAAACACCGATGAAACCTACTGCATAGATAATGAAGCTCTCTACGATATCTGCTTCCGAACCCTCAAACTTGCAACTCCGACCTATGGAGACCTTAACCATTTGGTGTCAGCCACCATGAGTGGAGTCACTACTTCCCTGAGATTTCCCGGACAGCTCAATGCTGACCTGAGGAAGCTTGCAGTCAACATGGTCCCTTTCCCCCGCCTCCACTTCTTTATGCCAGGATTTGCTCCCCTCACGGCCCGAGGAAGCCAACAGTACAGGGCCCTGACTGTCCCAGAACTCACCCAGCAGATGTTTGATGCCAAAAACATGATGGCAGCTTGTGACCCCCGTCACGGCAGGTACCTGACAGTAGCCACAGTCTTCAGGGGCAAGATGTCAATGAAGGAGGTCGATGAGCAGATGTTGGCTATCCAAAGCAAGAACAGCAGCTACTTTGTGGAGTGGATCCCAAACAATGTTAAGGTGGCTGTATGCGACATCCCTCCTCGCGGACTTAAGATGTCCTCCACCTTCATTGGAAACAGCACTGCCATCCAGGAGCTCTTCAAACGCATCTCCGAGCAGTTCACTGCTATGTTCCGCAGAAAAGCCTTCTTGCACTGGTACACCGGCGAGGGTATGGACGAGATGGAGTTCACTGAAGCAGAGAGCAACATGAATGATTTGGTGTCTGAATACCAGCAATACCAGGATGCTACAGCGGATGAGGAAGGAGAGTTGTATGAGGATATGGAGGAAGAATCTGAAGCTCATGGTCCAAAATGAACTCTGGAATATTCACCATCCATCAAGATCATTTGAAGACACAGTTTTATCTTAAATCTTCTCTTACAATGCTTTTACTTTTCTTGACTACCAATTTGTTCAGTCATAGATTACTTGCTTCTAGTTGCCATATCCTGTTGTCCTCTTTACACTCAGTATTGATCCGTAACCAACTACCATAAAGTTGTGGATAGTTAAACCTCCCCATTTTTTATTTTATTAACATGAATTTCTGATATTTAATTTTTTTACTGTTGTGCCAATTTATTTTTAAATATGTAATAAACTATTACTGTGAAAAAAAAATCTAGTTTGGATTTCTTGTAGAAAACGGATGGCTGATTTTTTTTTCCCACTTCAACGGTTCCAAGTCAAAACCAAAGCAGCATTGTGTCTGTGAAGTGGCCGGCTGTTATGTGAGACACATATAAATATACAGCATTGAGAAGACCACTACAGTTCTGGATGGCTCCAGTTGTCTAAATAATGGTTATATGGAACATTGCAGATTTTTACGCGTTTCTCTCGGGGCACAAAATGACACAGATCTTTACTAAGGCGCAGTTGTTCAAATTGCTGTCCCTTCCTGCACCTAACCAAGCCAAACAAATATATTTTACATTAGGATTGAATAAAGCTGTAACAAAATAGCAAAGCTGTTAGGCTCACACGCCATCTGGTTTTAAGGCTTTATTCCTTGATTCCCGACAGCCATTTAACCATTTACTTGCTGCTTCCAAAACTCGCCTCTTGCCATCTGCAGTCCCAGATGGCAGTCATTCAATCATTGACCTTAATCTTCACCCCCGCCCCCCCTGCTGGCTACAACTTTAGATGGGGCCCAATTTAAATTTCACATTGGACTGGAATGGTTTTTTTTAGCTTTAATGTAACATTGTATATCTTCAGAGCTTCAAATTCCAAACCCACAAGCTGTTTACAAGCCTATATTACATCTGGGCTGACAAAGCCTACGTTTGGCATTATGCCTTTCTACAGAACTTGCAGTTGTCAACTCTCAGGCTAAAGATGAATGGTTATACAGTGTTGATATTATTGTTAATGTCATTAATATCACATTGCAGTCTTTAGAACACACTATCTCTAAGCTGTTAATCGAAAGACACACAGTACTAAATACCTCTAGGGATGGCGCTAATGCAATAAAATCGAGTCAAAAGCTAATAATCTTCCCCTCCCAGCACAAAGACTGGATTAAACCACGTCCTCCCCAATAACAACAACTAAATTACAACTGTATAGCACCTTTCATTTCAATCATATTGAGATATGATTGTCTAAAGGTTTCTAGTCCGGGTTAGGAGGTCACAGAGGTAGGGTGGAGCGAGGCGATAGAGGGCTTTGAAGGTAAGGACGAGGATGTTGAATCCTCAGAGCATATTAGATTAGTATCTCATATTTACAGTATATCTATTAAGCAGATACCCAGTCACTTATTTTCACCAAAATTCATATGAAGTGCTTTTAAGGTTTCCTTCTGACACAAGAAGGTGGTACAGTATATACCAAATGCGAGGATTATTATTTCATTTCAGGTAAGAAACAAAAGCAGAAACCAAAACTTTTTGTTCCTTAAAATGAATGCTCATTTTTTTACTCTTCAAATTAAATGAACTATGTTCTGTATGACGTTCACACGCATCACCCTCACAACTGATGTTGGATGAACTTAAGAAAGCACGGAACCAGCAAAGCCATTATCCATCAAGCTTACTTCCTCATTAGAAAACACAAAACCTTCACATTGTGTGTCACACCCCTTCCTCAACAACTGGGATCCTGTGATACACTTTATTACGCTGTGGCAAAATAAATATTGATAACTTTTAATTATTAAACCATTTCAATTTTAAACCCACATCCTTCTGTTCAGATGCTCTAACTCAAGCAGCAAGCTCATTATCTCAGTGCCCTTTTGAAGGTAGAATGCCCCAAGCTCCACAGAGTATTTCAAATGTGTCCTCCCCAGTCATCTGTACAAGGTCAAAGTAATTGTTTTGATTTGCAGCTCAGTGCCCTCAAGATATAATTTAATATTTGCTTTGTTTGGCAGCATTTTTTGTTCCATTGACAAGAAACCTTTAGTGACCTACAACCATATCTAAATATTTTGCTGTGATTTTACACCTCATTTCTGCAAATAAACTGCTCCTTTTTACTGACGTGTTTACCATTTGGGCCATAAAGCATTACTGTATAACCTACATTGAAATCTGCCACTCAGCTCCATCTTTGTGAATGCTATTTGTGCTTTATACATTAGCCATCTGCCCACACAGCTTGTAACAATGTAAATTATGAACAAAGCAAAGGATCGGGAACAGACCACTGGTCCCCACCACCCTGCCCCTATGGAGCTTTTTATCATTTATTATCACCTTCTGCTATTTAAAGCAGACATGGTTATCCATTCAGAGAGGAAAGGTTTTCAATTTATTCCATCAGTGTTGAAAGTCTCATTTGTTTTTGAATGCCTCCCGAAATGGCAAGTTAATTACTGTACATCCATTAACCTCACCGAATACTGGATCTCAGTTATTGTCTCAAACAACACCACTAGAGTTTTTTTGTTTAAAAACAAAATTCTGCTTCCAAAAAGCCTCTTTTTTTTTCCCTTAAAGGACCTATCTTGCCTTTATTGACACTTTTTGTTTCCTAATGACACAAAATAATCAATGTCTGTTTATGTACGCTGACGTTTGTTTGAAAATGACTCTCTCAAAAAATGCAACATGCTTAATTGCGTTCAGATGATCAAAGACTATTTAGCTACATTTATCAGGTTGAGTTTTGCCTCCTTATAAATTACATCTCCATTGCAAAACGTGACAGTGAGGACATTTTGATTTAAACAAAGGGTAATTGCGTTAAACAGGAATCAAGCACCAGCTGTATATTGAATGTTCTGATAGGATCATGTAGTGTAGATTGACTCTAAAGTCAGACGGATCACAATAATTTGATAATTATTACTTCTACTTCTTATACAGAAGTGGGAAAAGCGAGTACCCTTAAAAAAAACACGGTTGAACGGAATAGGAGATCAAGATTTTAGGTTATTTTGGGAGTTGTATTATCATCGTTGATTTATTTATTTTTAGATAAAATGTAATAAAATATTCATCTGATGCAGAATGCCACATTTCAATTACATCGGTTTAAAATGAATCTTTTATATATCTTCTGTGTTTTGGTGGAAAGTTTTAAAACATTCATCCGAATAAATTAATGAATATACTGATCAGAAAAATAAATATATATATGTATATAACGCAGGCAATGATGTGTTGTGTGCATGCATCACGTACGCTAGTTAATCAATACTGACGTTGAAATTTATGCAGGAAAAATAATGGTGTAATCAAGCTAATGCCAAATTTAATGAATATAGTACATGGCTCTAGTCTTGTAGCTCAGTGGTTAGAGAAATTGCCTTACAAGCGAGAGACCTGGGTTTGATTTCAGGCAGGGCAAAACCTTGGGCAAGTTTCCTTACTCCACACGCCTGATAATAATCCCTAAAAAAAACCTATAATAAATTGGTCATTTCAATACATGACTGTTTGTGGGACACTGCAGCGCCACATTTCGCCCACAAATATACAGTCAATTTATTTTAGAGTATATTCTGTTAAGCGCCTTTGAGACGCCTAGAAGACGTGAAAAGCACTCAAGTCAAACGCCTGGATCATTGTTGTTACTATTATTATGTTCAATACTTAAACACAATTAAATTCTAATCAGTGTCAATGCCAATTGGCACCCACTTGCAGGAAGACAAAGTGAATCATCTCGCCTTTGAGCATTTCTCCATTACGAATGACAACCGTGGGATGAGGAGAAACCCTCCAGTTTGGCAGGGAACAGGAAACGAAGAAGTCCCACGGGGCGAAATCCATAATAAACAATAATAATCCTTGCATTTGATATAGAGCTTTTCACATCTTCTCGACGTCTCAAAGCGCTTCAGAATGTACTGTAAAGTGAATTGACTGTATATTTGTGGGCCAAACGCGACAGCCAATTGCGCACAGCAGTGTCCCACAAACAGTCATGGATTAAGTTGAGCAATTTTTTTTTTTAGGGGTTATTATTAGGCGTGTGGAGTAAAGCAACTTGCCCAAGGTTGTTCACTCTGGCCCGGAGTTGAACCCCGGGTTCCCGCTTGTAAAGGCGATAGGTGCCATTCCTAAGTCTGATCCATTCACCAAACACCTCTATCAAATTACTACCGCAGTTACAGCCGAAGAACCGCCTTCCATTAAGAGAACGCTTGCGTTGCAGTCTCCTCCCTCCTGTCAGTGTGTGTTGGACAGCGTCCCAAGGTTAGACAAAGAGGGAATGAAACCCACAGCAGATTTGGATGTCAGATCATTGCCGCGAGTCACAGGGAGGGAGGGAGGGGAGGGAGGGATGAACAGGAGAATGGACGCGGCTCCTCTCCAGCCAGCCCCTCTCAGGGAGGTCAGGGCCACTGACAACCCCCCCCCCCCCCCCCCCACCCCCACCCCCGGCCATGAAAAACATAATGACGGTTCACTTCCAGAATCACGTTCCTCAACATATTTAATAACTACAATATTAGGAAATTATCGTTTTTTAAAAAAAAACAAATTTGAACATTGTCACTGCGGCCACTTTGATGATAAAGTCACCATTGACACTGCAGCTGGTACAGAGCAGACACCACCAGCAGCAGCAAATCAACCTCAGGGATTATTATTATTATTCTTAAAGCTCATCGTCAATGTGACACAGACACAGGGAATGTTTTGTGGTAACGTCAGGAATAATACACGTTATTTAATCTGAGGAATGTCCACTCCTTTTGTACAATAATTCAAGTCACAATCCCCCCCCCCCCACCCCACCTACACTCCTACACCGCCCCCCCCCCCCCCACACACCAGCCTGCACTCCTACACCGCCCCCACCCCCCCCACACACACACACACCAGCCTGCACTCATACACCGCCCCCCCCCCCCACACACACCAGCCTGCACTCATGCACTCATACACTGCACACCCCCCCCACCTCCCCCCCCCCGCCGCCTACTCCTGCATTTTAAAACGTATCTAATTCGGTTATTAAAGGACATCAGACAATGACATCAGACTGTCAGAACTCTCCCTCCCCCCGCCCCCCCACCTGGTCTGTTGAGCATTTGGAAGTTAATGATAGTATTAATCCTAGCTGTTACCCCCCCCACCTCTCTCCCCTTCCCTCCCTGGTCAGGAAAAGGGTGTTTTGAACCTTAAACAAAAAAAACCAACGTCGGGAGTGCGACCCTTGTGGCGGAGCTGTGTATTGCAACCCCCCCCCTCAGCAGGCCCGGCCCCGGGTTTGTGGGAGTGGATTCGTCAGTCAGTCAGTCAGTCAGACAGACAGACAGACAGAGTCCTGAGGTGCGGCTGCGCGCGGTGGCTGCTGATGGTGGAGTCTGACCCGCCGCTTGTCGTCGTCGTTGTTGTTGTTGTTGTTATGTGTGTGTGTGTGTGTGTTTTTGTTGTTGTATATCATAAGAAACACTGAAAGCTTTCCCCGCTTCCCTCCCTCCCCCCCCCCCCCCCCCCCAATCCCCCCTCACCCCCCCCGGAGCCCCCTCCCCTCACCCCCCAGCCCCCCCCCCCCTCCCCCCCCCCCCGGAGATGTTATGATGATGAGCTGCGATGCCGGGTGAGTCCCTGTCTCTCTCTCTTCGCTCTTTAATGATGTTTGTGTGATCAGAGCCTGAGCCGCCGCCGATACATTGTATCGTTTCTCTCCCTCCCGCCCCCCATTGTTCTATTGGATACAATGTATCCACAGCCCAGCGTCACACAGTGTCCGCGTTCCTCCTCCGAGGCTACAATGTATCCATTGCCCGCAAAACTCTCTCTGTGGCTACATTGTTACCATTTCACACCCAGCTCCATTCACTGCCGCCATTGGACAGGGTTCACACTGGACTCGGGTCATAATACTCTTAGACATGTTGTGTTTTGAACACACACACACACACACCACACACACAAACTCACTCGCCCGCCCGCCCGCCCGAGGAGAGGTTTTCCAAAATGT
Organism: Hydrolagus colliei; assembly: GCA_035084275.1. NCBI lineage: Eukaryota > Metazoa > Chordata > Chondrichthyes > Chimaeriformes > Chimaeridae > Hydrolagus > Hydrolagus colliei. The sequence goes on along the minus strand of CM068756.1, from coordinate 4,135,076 downwards.
CGCAATTTTAGCCGTTTCCAAATCTCCTATTCCTGCCAGCGACGCCTTTTGAAGACTCCTCTATGTCTGCTTGGAGCACAAATAACTAAAAAAAAAGACATGTTTTAATACAAAAAACATGAAAAAGAACTTGTTTGTGTGTGTGCGTGTGTGTGTTTGGGGAGGAATGACAAGCTTTCGGCGGCGTGAAGGACTTTGAGTCGTCCTGTCGATGTGAAAGGCAGTGGATAGAATAATAATAATACTAATAACTCTTGCGTTTGACATCGCGCCCTGTCACGTCGAGACACCTCCCGAGTGCTTCACAGAACATACTGTTCACGTATGTTAATCAATTGCAAGGATTGTTGTACCGTATGTACAGTGAATGAATCGACTGTATCTGATGTAAATGTAAATTGCTGCTGCTGAAAAAGGCCGCAGCAATGAGCAATGTACCTGTGTTTGTCTGTGAAACATTAATGAGGGGAATTCAGGCAATTCATTGTTTCACTTTTAATAGATAACTTTAACAACCACTTGCTCCTGTTTTTTTGTCGTTTGAGAGGCTGTATTGATTTTAGGGTTGATTGCTTCTGCGAGTGTAATACTGTAGGCAATAGGTGATATATATTTAAAATAATCAGTCAGATTTTTAGGGTTTCGTTAGAGGCCTTTATTTTAAAAAAAGAACATTAAACCAGGTGTAATAATAATAATCCTTGCAATGAATGTAGTGCTTTATCCCGTCCTACGAGGCGTTTCAAAGCGCTTCATAGAATATACTGTAAAATGAATTGACTGTATATTTTGTGGGCAAAACGTTATCTTAGAATATCAATGAGTAATTCACGGTCTTGCCCCCTCCTGTCTCTCTGACCTGCTGTCCCCCTATGAACCTGCCCGACCCCTCGGGCTCTGGTCTGCTCCGTGTCCTCCACCCGACCCTACCCTACACTCCCTGGTGCCCGGATTTTCAGCTTCGCTGCCCCCCAGGCTCTGGAACTCCATCCCACAGTCCCTCCGCCTCGCTTCCTCCCTCGCCTCCTTCAAGGCCGGTCTCAAGACCTTCCTCATCGATGTCTCAAAACGCTTCACAGAATATACCGTACAGTCCATTGGCTGTGCACTTTGTGGGTGAAAAGGTCTGAGTGACAGTAAATAAAGCTAACTGTCTGAGTATAATGGGCATTTTGTATGGCATTGCACCTAGAAATGGATTAATATTTTACTGAGAACAATTGCTTATGGACTAAAATATGGAAGACTGCACAGGGAATGAGGATACCCTGGTCTGAGTGTGTGGTGGTTGCCGACTGTTAGGTGGTTAATGCTTTTGCTTTAGTTAAACTATCTCTCTGAAATACTGCCGTGTGGGGAAAAAACTCTACAACTCACGAAAAACGCAGTCATGTGGACAGGTGCGGTTGGCTCTGAACATTCCTCTTCTGGTTTCAGGTCAGACTGACATGGAATACAATGCGAAACTGGCACGATTTCGAGAAGGCCACCTCAACCCCTTCAACAATGATCCGACTGGCAGTGTGGAGGAGGAAGATCCCAAAGAGGAGGGTGATTGGCGAGTAAAAGGTTAGTGGGCAACCTAACCTTTAGATCAGCTTCTAATTTGGAAACCATCCAAACAGTTCACTTCACCAGGGAGTGAGAGATAACCACAGTTAGACAGCTGGTAACTTTCATGTACATAACTTGGGGAGAAGAGAATTAAGGGACCATGAATAAAAATGCCAATAAAAAAAGAGAGGTTTGCAACACTGATGCAGAATATATTATATATATATATTAGAATACACAACATTATATAATATATTACAATCAGGTACGTTTGACCTGTATGTTTGACATATGTGTTTATTTGTGTTGCACAGGGCTCTGCTTTGAATCTGAAGTTTTTTTTTGTTCTCCTGATGATTTACAAGTCAGGCTATTTGCCCGGTCTTGCTTTAACAGGATAACTGCCTTGCGAGAACCAGAAATGACTAGCAGGCATCGGCGATTTAACCAAAAACCTTAACAGTTGCATTCTTAAGAACCCAACACACAGAAAGCATTGCAGTTGGAGGATAACTTTTGGGGGTTTCTGACCACAAAGCAATTTAGTGGAGCTCCTGTAGCTCAGTGGTTAGAGCATTCGCCTTACAAGTGTGAGACCCGCGTTCGAATCCAGCCAGATCAGGGTGTGATATTGCTTGGGAGGACGCCTTGGAACGTCCTCCCGACGTGAAAGGCGCTCTATAAATGTAAATTGTTGTTGTTGTTGCTTTCATGATCCAACAATGCGGCTGCGATGTTACACTCCTCTTAACCTGCGTGTGATGTGAATCAGCAGTTTTCCACCCCAATTTGATCGGTCCAAAATACTGTTGTTTTGTTAGCTTAGCTGTTTAGTTCCTGTCTGGTTGTCGTTGGTAGATATGATCTTCTGTACTTGTTTACTATGTAGAGCCACATGACTGAATATTCAGACAGATCGGTGTGTTCAGTAACAGTAACTGAACTTCCAACCATTGGCATTGGATCCAGCAAGACTTTTGTACTGTAGCTTTTGATGATATTAGTTTAGTTTGCTTTTCCGCTTTGTGGAGTCCTCCAGCTCAGTGGTTAGAGCGCCCACTTTGCAAGCGAGTCACCTGGGTTCGATTCCAAACAGGGTGAAACTTGGGGTAAGGTTCCTTATTCCACACGCCTGATAATAATGCCTCAAAAAAAAAATTGGTCATTTCAATCCACGACTGTTTGTGGGACACTGCTGGGTGTAATTAGCTGTCGCGTCTCGCCCACAAAATACACAGTCAATTCACTTTGCAGTGTATTCTCTGAAGAGCTTTGAGACGTCCCTAGAAGATGTGAAAAGCGCCATTTCAAAATGCAAGTGTTATTGTTACGTTTCCTGGCTGCAACAATAGATTGAAGCACGTCTTTGTGTTTTGAAAATGTTTTCAATTTTTGCTTCTCGAGAATCCCTTCAGTTTTCATTTCTCTGCCTTCTGTCACACTTTTCTAACTGTGTGTTTGGAATGCAGTTTGCATCATTGTTTCACACACTTGTGTCATGATGTACTGGGGTCCCTCAGCCATCCCATCTGTAGCCACCGTTTGCTTCTTTGTCTCTCGGAAATAATTCTTGTTTGACAGATGAGTTCCCATATCATTACAGAACCTTGTGTATTTGATCCTGTTCAGAGCAGGTTTTAATAGTGTACCAAGTGTACCATTATTACAATGTGATTGAAATGAAGTGGTGGGGGAGGGAGGGAGGAGTGGGTGGAGAGTTGAAATAAACTGGAGGATTATTTTGCAAATGTTGAATTGAATGATGACCAATTATATGAAGCTTTATGATCAGAAGGTTGCATTGTATACACAGTGGTTGCCTTGCAAACCTTTTGGCAACGTTGGAGGCTGTTCCGAGTCAATTACCAGCAACCGAATGACTGCTGAAGAACAATATAGAAGTTGACCTAACCAGTCTTATGACTTGAGAAGGAAGGAAGAAGAGAGGAGGAACCTCGGAAAAAAATTTATGCAATCAAGATCTGATTAACTAAGCCACTACTCGTATTAATCCACTTCCTCTGTTTTGTCCAAGCAATAGTATCTTGAGCAAAATAGATTTAAAAGACAGTATCATTGTACAGTATGACAAGCTTATCATTGTACAGTATGACGTTTGTTTTGTGTGTGTATGCGTGTGTTTGAGCTTCTAATGGTATATTTCCAAACCACTCAGCGTTTTGAAGACGAGGCAGCCATTTCTGCAGTGAATATTCTGCAGTGGAGTTTGTGTGTGGGTGTGTAACTGGCTAGAAAATGTTAACCTGTTGAGGACTGTAGTATACAAATCCCCCCACCCCACCACACCAAATTCTTCTTTTTGAAGGCTGTGTCTTATCAGCCATGTAAATGCTGTTAGAATTTATCCACCGCCTCTTCTTGACACTATCACTGCATACTGATCAGAACATTATATTTTCCAATGATGGATATTGCTCTTCCTGTTGCAGCACTGCACACAGACGCCTTCTTCAGGGAGGTCGATTCCCACACAGACAGAGTGATGGACCTGGGGATGGCTGAGGACCACTTCTCAAAGCCAGTGGTGAGTATTGATTTTGATGGGCTTTTTTTAAAAAAAAAAACACGGAGGTAATACTACTTACTATATGATTGAAATGTGCAGAGAGATTTCCAGTAAGGCAGATAAACAAGATGCTTGCAAACGATTGATGGTAGACAAAATGGTGCTTTTAAATCAACGATAGCATTGCTCGTAGGAGGAAACTTAATGCCCCTGTTTTATTCATTGCAGATTTCTCCAAGGTTATTATCACTACGGTATTATTTTCATCTGCTTTTAAAGAACAGGTCCGATTCAATCATTCAGATGTTCTAATTTGCGATTCCCTGCCCAGAATATTGTTGTAGTTACTTCTGAGGTGCAGTTGTTTTACGTGGTATCGTTTATTTGGCGAGCAATAAAGTATTCAGATCCGAGAACAAAGAACATTTATTCATTAAAGCTCAAATACTATAAATGTGCAGGGATGTAGAAGTGATAATAAGAATCCTAGCATTTGATACAATGCCTTATTACATCATTGAGACATCTCAAAGCGCTTCACAGAATATATTGTGAAATGGATGGATTGACCCTGTTTTTTGTGGGCAGCCCACAAACAATGGTGGATTGAGTGACCATTTCTTTTGTAGTTAGTTAGTTAGTTAGTTAGTTAGTTAGTTACTTAGTTAGTTAAACGCGAGTTAGAATATTAGGGGAAATCGCGTAGTGTGAACAGCAGTCAGTTTATACCCAGGCTAAAGCTTGGAACTGTTTACTTGGCATTTTTTCTGCTGATTGCAGCCTTGAAGTTGATGACAAAGTAAAGGAGATGTTGATGGTGTCTGAAGCACATCACCGATCAGCAAGCTGTGAACCCTGTTGATGGAAACTGCTGTTTCCTTGGTTTTCCAGCCCATTTAATTTGTTCAGCTAAATTGGGAAAACAATATTGCACTGAGGATGAAAAGCTCTTTACAGGCAGTGCTCTATATTGTACTGCCCTTGAGTACTGAGGAGATGGCTTTTGTTCACGATACTGGATGGTTGACTGGCCTTTAGCTTGACTTTCTTTACTTGACACCGTACAGTATTCCTGTGATCCAGTGGCAGCCCAATCTCCTCTTCGTTGGAGCAATTAATGTGAAGGCAATCGGTGTGAAAGGAACTATACATCAAATGCAATTATTATTCTTCTATACAACAACAACAACTTGCATTTACATAGTGCCCTTCACACCAGAGGCTTCATTTGTGTCCTCAGTCATTTACCACAGTGCGTGCTCTTTCTGGGATGTTGTTGGTCAAACCTGTCCCCACCCGCTGAACGATTACTGGGCAGGTGACCATGATAGGCTAGATCAGTTTTTCCATCCTGCATTTACATCATATTTCACTTACATAAGACCAGAATTGGTGGCTAACCTTAGATCTCCTTAGATCTACAGCGAAGAACATCACCAGTTGCCTAGTATGGACATTCCTGGCCATTGGAAAATGTTGTCTGTGGCTTTAAAATGATCTTGTTCACTCGAGCTTGTTTAAATGTATATTCAGTGCTGGCCAAGGTTACCGGTGCAATACACGGTTGCAGGAACTGGAGACAGCATCAGGGGGAGACTGCATCTTGAGAAGGCCTGAATCTCTAAATGCTTGTTGCTTGTGACCTTGTGAGTAATCTTTCTCTTCCTCATCTCCAGGGATCTTTTGGTGCCTTGGACATCGAAAATTTGAAGCGTGCGATCGAGGAGGTGAAGCAGGTGATATTGGATTTGCCAGAGCACTCCGAGAAGCAGAAAGATGCGGTTGTTAAACTTATACACCTTCGCCTTAAACTACAGGAACTGAAGGTTTGGAAAAAACGCTGCCTCTTTTTTGAAGATAAAATATTAAAGAGGGAGGTTGATAAAGTGAAAAGGAATAAAATGTGGTCAAGTTCCTCTGCACATTTACTAAGTAAAGAATCCACCGCAAGTATAAGCCCTTCTTTCTCCACCCTCCCTCTTGACCAGATCAATGTTATGTCCTATTTTTTCCAATCTTTTGTTAAGCTGACTACTTGGCCCCCACCATTGACAGGTGAAACTTCCAGTCCGCGCACTCTTCCGACAGCCATCACCACTCTCCCCCTCCTCCTCCACTTTCAAAACTCATCTGAAGACTTCTCTCTTTGACTGCATCTTTGACCACTTACCTCCCTCCCAACTTGAGCTTCTGCTCTGACGCTGTGAATCACGTTGAAACCGTCTCCCTGCGGGTTCATGCCCCGAATTGTTGTTGTGGGTGTTCGTTATCTCACGATTGGTTTTCTGTTTAGGATCCTGACGAAGATGAGCCAAATATTCAAATTCTACTTGAACATCGATTCTACAAGGAAAAAAGCAAGAGTGTCAAACAGTTCTGTGACAAGTGTAGCACCATCATTTGGGGCTTACTACAAACCTGGTATACCTGCACAGGTGAATGCCTCGCGTTTGTCTAGAACCACCTAGAGAATTATTATGTACATTTTTTAACTGGCCGCGTCGGGAAGAAACTTATTTATCCCCATGATCCTGCAGATTGCCGCGTTTAACTGAATTGGTTTCCCGCCTTTTGTAGGTTGTTACTATCGCTGCCACAGTAAATGTTTGAACCAAATTGCCAAACCCTGTGTGAGATCGAAGGTTAGCCACCAATCTGAGTTTGAACTGAATATCTGTCCCGAAGTGGGACTAGACAGACAGGATTACAGATGCGCAGAATGTCGGCAACCAATTTCCCTCCGTAAGTACACCGGCCCCTACGCTGTATACTGTCTGCGTTGCGTGTATGTTTCTACAGACCCTACACTTTGGAATTCCACCCTCCCTCGCCTCCTTCAAGGCTCGTCTCATGACCCTCCGCACCTTCGGTCACCCTCCCAGCATGGGAGATTTGGATTGGATGTTTAATTTTGTAGAGTGCTAAATATTAGTTTTAGAGATAATCTGACCATATTATTCTGGTTTTCTCTTGTGAAATGTTTTCCTCTGGTTCTGATGGTGACAAAATGCTGTTGGCTAGACCCGGGAGGTTTATTTGAACTCGTGTGATACTTTAATACATTATCAATTAGACAGGGTGGGTTCCTTCCTTTGATTTTATAAATAGAAACAATGCAAAGAGCGTCAAGCTAATCCACTAACTCCTTTTCACCAAAGGAACCCTTACTTATCTGTACTAATTAGCAGGACATCTATTTACAAGCAGTCTTTTGTGTTTTGGACACTGATGAGTCTGTTAAGTCCTTTGGGTAAACCGCTCTGAGCTGTGATCTGTTGCCTTGTCTCTCAGTTGCAAGTCCTGTAGCTCAGTGGTTGGAGCACTCGCTTTACAAGTGAGAAACCTGGGTTCAATTCCAGGCAGGGCAAAACCTTGGGAAAGTTTCCTTACTCCACATGCCCAATAATAATCTCTCAAAAAATAAAATAATAATAAATTGATAAATTCAATCCACGACTGTTTGTGGGATGCTGCTGTGCGCAATTGGCTGCTGCGTTTCACCCACAAATATACAGTTGATTCACTTTCCAGTATATTCCTTGAAATGCTTTGACATGTCTAGAAAATGTGAAAACCACAATATCAAACGCAAGGATTATTATTATTATTAAGTCTTGTTTTTCTGCAATGTGATTCCTGTTAAAAGGAACTTTGTCGCAAAATAACCCACAACCTTCTGGATTTAGAGGTGAGAGTGCAACCAACTGAGCCAAGCTGATAAAACACTGCATTTTAAAATATATATATATACATATTGAAGTATTAATATACATTTCTATTGTATATTAATACTTCAATTAATATACAATTAGTATAAGAACTATACTATGAGTTCTATACTTCTATATTAATATACAAGTATATTAATACTTCAATTAATATACATTAGTATAAGAACTATACTATGAAGAATCTCTTGTGTAACTGATTAGAGGACACGATGCATTAATGAAAAGATCTCCCCCTGGTGGCCAGATAAGAGAACAGCTATTGCAGGGTCCTACAGTGATGGACTGCACTATAATCACTGACATGATCAGAATCATCTCATTATGTGCCTCTGTGACAGACTGCACAAAAGTTTGTCATTTTGAACATTCCTGAATCTCCTGTGTACAGTTGGCCTCCAAGATATATTTCACCCACTATAATACAGCCAATTCACCTTACAATGTCTTCAGTGAAGCGCTTTCAGGCGCCTAGAAGACGTGAAAAGCACTATGTCAAATGCAAGGGTCTTTATTAATATTAAGATTCTTTGAAACTCTTCCTTTCACTGGGATTGCATTGATATTGACTCTGGTTTTTATGCTGAGTTTGATTTCCGTCGCCAAAATGATCAAAAGCAACAAAAGATGACCTTGAGGCCCATTCAAACTCGTTATTCTCCTTTCCCTCTCCCACACACAATGGTTATGATCCGCACGTCTAACTCGCCTGTGGGGTTTTTTTAACATCTTTTTCTTTAGGTGCTGTCCCCAGCGAAGCTCGGAAGTGTGACTACACAGGGCAATATTACTGCAGTAACTGCCACTGGAATGATGTGGCTGTCATACCTGCACGTGTCATCCACAACTGGGACTTTGAAGCACGTAAGGTAAGTAAGTGGGCGCAAAGGCCACAATCAGATTGTATTCACTGTTGAGTTTAGACTGTAAACGTAACAGTGAGCGAGGGAAAAAAATAATCATCTGGCCACTCAATCCACGGCTCTTTGTGGGCCAACGCTGTGTGGAAAGCATATACCCGATTTATTTTTCTGTGCTGCTTCCCTTCTCTAGGTGTGTCGTTACAGTATGAGGTACCTGACGCTAATGATGTCTCGGCCAGTCCTCAAACTGAAAGAAATTAATCCGTTTCTGTTCAACTATGTGGAAGAGCTGGTGGAAATTCGGGTGAGTCTCGTTGCAACGCACACTTTTGAATTTCAAACGCGTCACAAATGGAAACTCTTCTAAATTCAATAAGAATTGGTGCAGAAGTACGGAGTGAAGGACAGAGGTGGGAGTGGACTGCTCTCTGTTAGTTTATGCTTTTAACATTGTAGATTGGTCTTTAAAAGGTAATGTTGATGGATCAATCAGATGTTCCATTCAATTTTAGAAAAGTGCAGTGTGGTACAGATCTGAATAAATTGACATTTTAACAAGTGAGTAAATTTCCCAAATTGCTTCCACTTTTGGACCACGTTTTATTGAGTCTTACGAAATGATTTTTTTTCAATGAAATTTTGTTTTGAAACTCTTGCTCTCTGCTCTGATCTCGACTGTATGAAACAATTGTTTTCCTTTTTTTTAAAAAAAATCTACATTATATCCACAGAAGCTTCGACAAGATATTTTGTTGATGAAACCGTATTTCATCACTTGCAAAGAGGCCATGGAGGCCAGACTGCTGCTTCAGGTCAGTCACAAATCCAAGTGGCTGCTCAGACATGTGGTACCTGTTAATGTATGGGAGGAGTGGAGAGAGGGGGAACCACAACATGACATCTTTATAACTCTCGACAGTGGACTATTTGAATGTTTTCTAATTGCAGTTGCAGGATCGACAGCATTTTGTGGAGAATGATGAAATGTACTCCTTGCAGGACTTGATTGATATTACCACGGGCCGACTGAGTTGCGCTTTGACTGAGATCCACACCACCTTTGCAAAGCACATCAAATTGGACTGCGAGGTAAAGTCAGACATTGGCTGCTGGTGACGAACCAAGGGAAATTTACTTTTATCAAACCGGAAACGGTATCGAGTTACAGGGAGCAAGTGCCACGGAAAGACAGACAGAGTGACAGACAGACACACACACACACACACAATTGTGCTCCTTTAAAGAGTTAGCGATTTCTTTTGCCAGACAGTCACATTTCAATAAGCTGAGCTACCAACTAGTATTTTGTAATGCTCCACTTGATGTGACAATAGGGAGAAATGCATTTGCTCGCCAATAAAACGCATGGTTTAAAAATTCAATTTCACAGTAAATTATTTAGTCACACGGTATACGTGTTTCAATCCTCTCCCGCCCCACCTTCAAAGCCTGCTTTAAGTCCTCATTTTTTCACCTGTCTTCCAACAGCGCCACCTCAAAGATGTTGAGAATCTAGTTACGAACGGCTACGAATTAACCTTTGGCTTTGTGTGCTCTTTCGCAGAGATGTCAAGCTAAAGGTTTTGTATGTGAGCTGTGCAAAGAGGGAGATGTTCTCTTTCCGTTTGACAGCCACACCTCAGTGTGTCAAGACTGTTCAGCCGTTTTCCACAGGTTGGTGCAAACAACTGAAGGTAACATTAAGATTAATCTCTGGCAGACTCCCATTTGTGCCCCAGCTGCTGATTCCAGACTAGTCTGATTTTGCAGCCTCACCCGTGGTAATTGAGTTCAAATGGAGCCAAACTCAGTTTCCTCATGCAGCTTTCGCATCAGATTTAAACTGCAGGGCAATTTGCTTCAAATCATAAAAGGAGGATGAGTAGCCTATGCCTTGAACTGATGACTCAGTACATCGGCCTGCAGACTGATTGAGGGCGGACACAACATAATTGGCTTTGGGAATAGAGTGATGCGGCCCGGATGCTACAGAGTTGACGTAAACGTAGCATTTTTGTGTTTCTTTCCCCCAAAGTCTCAGGTGAAAGTAAAGAATCAACCTCAAAATGTTGTCAAGAATCCCAACGTTATCAGCAGCAGCAGCACGCTGATGGCAACATCATTTTATTCACCCATCTCCTCTTCCTCGGGTTGCAATTTCCCAATTGGTTTCAAAGAACTGCACCAACGTTTAAAAGAAAAATCAATTAACTTAAACCGAACAGGAGATACAATTCAGAGCACACTGTGGGGAGTTGCCAATGTTGTCAACTGTCTAATTATGCTTCCAAAGGGCATGGCAAAAGTGAGTTCTCTGGAGGAATGGGGTACCACCGGTGACTTTGCTCTTAAAGAGCTGTGGGCAATATTGGTATATGAGAGGTTTTAAGTGTAGATTTTCCTGGGAGTGTAATCTATCTGGTGCAACACAGCACAGCGATGCTGATCGGTTTCCTATCTGCTTATTTTCAGGGACTGTTACTACGATAATTCCACCACATGTCCCAGGTGTCCGCGACTATCGATGCGAAAACAATCCCAAGCGGTACCCGCCAACCCGGACTAGAGCAGCACGGGAGAGAAGAGACAACGTGAAAGACTATGAATTTAGTGACAGCACTTTTGCTTTCGTCTTCTGCTGATTGGACTGAACCAATTGACAAAATGACATTGGAAGAACGGAAGTTAACAAACCTCCAGCCACTGTCTCTCCACCCACGGCCACCAAAAAAAGTCTGATGTATTTTTGAGACCTGGATCCCAAGTGAACATGAATACTTAAACTGATGAACATTCTTGCGAGAGAGTGTGATCCAAACTAGTGAAAGGCTAAGGAAGCAAGCAGTATCCCAGGTGTATCTCTACGGCAGCTGCAGAAACTGAAATAAGTGCTACATCAACTGCACTGCTGGCTGTTTTCCACCCAGTGTGTTTAATATTGCAAAGTGTACTTTCTCTCGTCTAGATAATGTTTCTTCTGAGCACTTTTCTATTTATAATGACTTTCAGCTTTATGGTCATCGAATTCGACATTTCTCTGAAGGCAAAGCACATCTGCAGAACGCCTGTGCGTTTTGAAAATGGACCGTGGGAACCCGTGAAGTTTTAGCAAAACTGATATAATTGATAGCATGAGCATTGTAAATCTCGGTACAAAACAATCCAGAATTACTATAGTGGCCAAGAACGAGTGTTTACAATTTAAAGCTTCAAATCAGCCCAAATTGCTCATGGAGTGATTTATCATTTTTAGCATGTGTTCATTTAGTTAAACCATTCAGATACAGTACTTGGAGTGGGGGGGGGTGCCTAAAGCAACTGAACTTATTGCCAATATCTTTATAATTTTAAACAATGTCCCTTTGCCCAGCTCAACTATTCCCATTATCCAGTATCACAAAACAAATGAGTTATTTCTGTAAAATAATTGGAGAAATAATTACCGGTAGTTGGTTCACCGATGACTGCTGCTGGTATTTAAAAGTTTGACAATCTGATAATACGGGGAATAAGTGTGTCGCATTAGGAAAACCTACTAGGTCTTGACTCTTACTGTCATTAATTTAAATGTTCCCCTTGACTAGTTCAGATGTACCTATTCATGTTGCAATAGAACTTTTTAATGGTGTAAAATCACTAAAATTACACGGGATACAATCACCAATGAAACTATTCCAAGCTCATTGATTCTGTACATTTTTGTTCCTAAAAACGCAAGCCTGTTTATAAGCATGAAGGATTCAGTTTTGCTTCCATTCCCTTTCTTATTAGCCTGAATATTGTCTGAATTATGTTTGAACACCATCACAGTGGGGTGGGGAAAGGATTAGCTGATAGAATTATTGAACACTACAAAATAAAACTCAGAAACGGTAGTTTGATCCTGTAACATTTGTAAGCCACAAAGTGGAGCTGTAATGGTTGAAATGCTCTGTAGTCCGCTCTTGTTTTCACATGACCAAATCAGCTGCTCATTGAAGTTTTCTTTTCTTCTATTGAAACTGTCTTTGGTGTTACATTTTAAGTTGCACGTCTTGAAAAGGTCTATATTCTTACATAACCATTCTATTTCATTTATTTTAAGAAAAATCTTTTATTTCACCATTCGAGACACTTCCGTTTTGTAATCATTATATTAAAAAATTGATGAAGTGGTGGCTGAATTGATCAGTTGGCTCGTTGGCATTCCACTGCTGGTCTGTTGAGATGTATGATCGTGTGATTCTTACTAACAACAAGACTTTTTTTATGAACTGGGGTGAATTTTGGTGTCAAAACACACCTAATGCAATTTGAAATGGTCTGAAAATGGTTCTCAAATTGAATGGTTTCAAAAATATTATCAATATTATGTTTAGTTCTGATCAAAAAGCTGCAAATGTCAATCAGCTAGAAATTTGTCCAAATAATTGTGGATTCAAAAAAACCAATGATTTATATTACAAGAAAATTATTCATCCAGTGTAGTTTAAATGTAGCATTTTTGAGGGAATACTGCCTAAAGCAAGTTTTTAAATCTCAAAGGTCTTAGCACAAAACATGTATATGTTTTATTTCTGACAACTTCAATGTATAAAAGTTCATAAAATCAAACGTTGATGTATATTACCGAGATCAACTTCAGCATTTTCTCATAGTATTCATACTTTCTTGGTATGAAGAAATATATGTATATAATGTAATATATGGTGCTTAAATGACACTAATAACTTTTTCTTTTGTAATATGCAATTTAAATATTATTTAATAAATTTATTAAAATATTTAGAGAATTTGTTTGGATATTTACTCTGATCAGTTGAGTCTGGAGGTAAATGGAGAGGGCCATTTCATGCAGTATTGTAAAATTTGCTCATTAAAATCAAGTTATCTGTGCCAATTTGGCTGCAGAATACCAGAGACTGTGTAGATAAATTGAGGTAAATGCATATTGAAACCAGAAACCAAACATACAAGGTTATCCATTAGCAAAGCTGGAGAAGGAACCTGGTCATTCGGTCATTCAATTTCCAGATGACTTGAAATTGCTGACAAATATGATCCTTGCGTTTTAATATAACGTGTATAATATCAAAGTGCTTCAGAGGGAATTGTTGTAAACTGTTGTGACTTTGTATTTAACAGGTCGGTTGGTCCTAGCTGAGAAACTTGCCAGGGAGTGCCCCCGATGGCCAGCTATGCTGTTCCAGCTGGTTAGACTCCAGCAGTGCACACTCTGGCACAAACGTCTGAATGCAATTTAGAGACTTTGCAGTTTAAAACTGACTTGGAACTAGTAACTTGGCTGGCTTGTGGTTTACACTTTTATTCAAACTGGTGGACGAGAATTCTGTGAATTCCTCTTACGAGTCCCCGAAATTTGTGTGTTTTCTAATTCCGTTCTCCTTTCCTTTCGCTTCACAGCGCTCTCGCTCTACTTTTTATGTGTATCTCTATGGGGCTAGATTTTTGTCCCCCTATATATTTCTACTACATAGACCTAAGATCTAGCCCTAGTAAGGCCAATTTCAGCATGTAGCGGTATTTTATACGTGAGACTTCCACCTGTGTTGGAGGAGAGCAACAATTCCTCCAACCAGATGGATTTTTTGTAGACTGAGGCCTACCCAACATAGTTCAGAAAATAGTCTTTATTATATTAAATCTTCAAACACTACTTCAAACACTATGACACACTACTTTTTTCACTCCTGCACCACTTTTAAAACTGGTTAAAAAACAAATTTGCTCGCTTTGTCTTTGCAAGAAGAATCCAAACTCACAATTGCCTGGGTTTGGCTCGGCTACTCACCAGGTTTGATGTGTTTGAATGGTGTTCACTCTCCGACCACAAGAATCGTGTGCAGAGCTTGACGGGATATAAGAGAGCTGAGATTTACTGGTACAATCTTCCTTTAGTTATGTTTCAGGGTAAGCTGTTGGGGATGGGTCAAATGCTATGAACTACTGTATACGTCTGACAGTTGGTTTAAGATAATTACACTTAGAGCTGGGCTACTAATACAGTAATCACAGGAATTGCAACCACCTGATTTTTGCTTCATTTGTCTACAGATTGGAATTTTTATACTTTACTGTATCACCCGTGAAAAACTTTTGAGGTGAATTTAGAATTTTGTTTAAGCGGTTACTGTACTGCCTTGGGACGTCCTCAATGTCTTGCGACGCCCTCCAGGCGCTCTGTGAATGTAATTTTGTTGTTGTATTAAGTGGTGTGGAGCCAATATTTTAATTGTGGAAGAAGCAAAGATTTTCTACAAACAAACATCAAACCCAAGCATTGTAAATAGAGGAGACCATACACAAATAAACCAGGTCAGTTCTACTGCCCTTTACAGCTGCTGTTTTTATCCCATCCTTTATTAGCAGGGCCACCCCCACTCCTCGTTCACCACATTGCCTATCTTTCCTATATACCACGTAGCTGGGAATATTTAGTTCCTACCCTTGATCACCCTGTAACCATGTCTCGGTGATGGCCAATAGATCATACCGGTTTGTCTCTACTTGCGCAACTAATTCATCTATCTGGTTTCGAATGTTTCGTGCAATCAGATATAGCGCCCTTCATGTGAGAGGGCAAGTTCCTAATCTCATTGGAGCAAATGATCAAAATATATCGCCTGTACTGCTAAGCCAAGTATCGCATGTGGCCTGATTCAGTAGAATGGGGGAGGAATGTTTCATAACAACATTTGCAAATCAATCAATCCATCAATCAATCCTTACATTTATATAGCGCCTTTCACGTCGAGAGGACGTCCCAAGACGCTGTACAGTCACGGAGGGACGAGCAGGGGGTGGGGGGGGGGGGGGGGAGGTCAGGGCGGGATGAAGGAGAGTAGGAGAATTGACTAGATATATGTGGGCGAAACGCGGCAGCCAAATTGCGTACAGCAGCGTCCCACAAACAGTTGTGGAAGTGGGATTAGGGGAGAAAGGGGGGAGAGGTGGCAAGGGGAGGGGTCGGGGTAGGGGGAAAGAGAGCAGGAAAACCGACTGTATATTTGTGGGTGAAACAAACAAAATAACGGAAACATACCACTACCGGTATTTTACATCCTTTAAACTTTTACTTTCACGTTAATTTGATAGTCGATTGAAGCCTACAACTGATTGTACACCTTCTCCAAGCCCCCCCCCCCCAACCCCTCTCTCCCTCCCTCCTTTCCCGCCCACCCCACCGGTGGTGGGAAGTGTGGTGTTACCACCCGGTGGCAATGAAAGCACTGGTCAGAATCCAACTTGGGGAAGGCTGCAGCAACGCCAAGTGAGCCCAGACCTTCCCTCTCATCTTAATAGTTACGTTAAAAATTATTCAATCCTTACAAGGCAAGCCAACGGCTGAAATGTACGGGGAAACAGATCACTCTCAAGAGTGTTTGTCCCAGTGTTAACAGGGGATTTTTCTCTCATACATCGCCTATTGGGGCTCTTAACTAAG
Source organism: Hydrolagus colliei (assembly GCA_035084275.1). Classification (NCBI taxonomy): domain Eukaryota; kingdom Metazoa; phylum Chordata; class Chondrichthyes; order Chimaeriformes; family Chimaeridae; genus Hydrolagus; species Hydrolagus colliei. The sequence continues at coordinate 4,118,960 of CM068756.1, read as the reverse complement.
AAGTTTCCAGCATTGCGGGTACAGCATTCTAGAAATGTAAATCACACAAACCAAACACAGAGCGGCGACGGAGCGAGCTGTTCGGACGCGGTAGCGCGACACGGCACTTTGTAAAGAGCGAGGCTGTTGAGAGCTGCTGGGATCTCATCACCACCACCACCACCACCAGCCGTGGCTGTGAACGCAGCGCGGGAATTCCTTCGTCCATCGTCCCTGCGGCCACCGCCCCCGGAGGTTAGCGGACGGTCAACCCTTTAAATAATCAGGAGGTGGGTTCGTTTCTGTTCCTCTCGTTCCAGATCCGCGAGGGCTCGCGATTCAGCAGCAATGAAATAAACTCGCCTTTGTTATAAATCAGATTTAGCGGTCACCAGAAGCAGAGAAGCAGTATTCCATGTCATTTTTCACCCCCACCCCCCCCCCACCCACCACTTCCCATCGCCGCCCCCCCCCCCTCCCCCCCTCCAGGGAGCCGCCTCCTCTTCTCCGTCACAATCTTCCCGACAAGCACTGATTGACAACTTCCAGCAAGTGAGAGTTTTCCAGGGCAGCAGCCACCCTCTCCTTGTCCGCCAGCTGTTTGTTGACTTGAGTAAAAACAGAAGGAGAATCTCGTAAGGGAAACATCAACTAGGAAAGCAGCCAGTGCAGAGTGCCTCTCAACAAAGCCACAAGGTCAGATCAATGAATTTGGATCACACTATAGTCCAGAAATCCATGGAGGGATTTAAGGAGGTGATGAGATACCTGGGAGGCAGAAACACGGAAAGATGTGAGGAGAGGGTTTAGCCACTCTGCCCTCCAATCTTTGGAACTCCATCCCGCAGTCCCTCCACCTCGCAACCCTCCCCCCTCCCCCCTCCCTGGCCTCCTTCAAGCAGACCTGCCAACCTTCATGGAAGATTTTCAGGAAGGCTGTAGTAATTTTTCAGGAAGGTTTGTTACATTTTCAGGAAGGATTTTGTTATTGCCTCTATCACTTCAGTCTCAGCCAATAGTTAAGCCTGGGCTTGACATTAACAGGCATCCAGGCACCCTGGACATCTTAATTTTAGCGTTGGGCGCAATTTAAAAAAAAAGTTATGATCTACAACACACTTGGGACGTCCCCCTGATGTGAAAGGCTCTGTCTATACAAGTGTCATTTTGTTGTTGTTGTTTAGGGAGTGGTCAGTGTCATGGGATGATCTGTGGAGTAGAGGGCCTGATGTGAATGGCCTGAATACCATCTTTAAAACAACCCTGAGCAGGGTACTGAGTAGTTAAGGTGGTCGCTGAAACAGTTTAGAAATATATATATTTTTTTAAAACTCAAAACAGTTTAAAAGCCTGAAGGTGGGTTTGTATGGAGTGTTTCCGAGTTGATTACCTGCCTGTTCCGAGGCGTGTGTACCTGGCGTTATATGAACATCCACCTGTAGCGAGGAGAGGATACAGTTAGCGTGGTGACCGTGTGACAATCTATCGTTGAAACAGGTTGAGAAGCAGCGTTTTCCTCATAGATCTCACTCTTACACCACAACCGGACATCTCTATACCGCATCCCAAACCATTTTATTTTGTTCCAAATTCCGAGTTTTGTTTGTGAGCCGGAAATAGAGAAGTCAGAGCCCAGTGGGGATTTGGAAAGGAATTGGATGAATAAAATTGAGAGAGAAAAAAATAACGTTAAAAGGCACAAAAGGGAATGGAGAGAGAGAGATGGGATTAGTAAACAGCCCCAGCGTGGGATGGGTTGAATGACCTCCTCGAGTGATGCAATCTTTCTAGGATTTCAGGGAGCACTTTTCCCAATATTCAACAACTACTACTTTGATTTATACAGCGCCCTCACTCCCTCACTCCACGCCGGAGAGCGTCTCAGAGCGCTTCACAATAACGGATCCTGTGAAACTAGGAAGAGAGGGCGGGCGAGGGGAAGGGAGTTCCAGAGCCTCGGAGCGTGTAGTGAAGGGCACGGCCGCCGAGGGTGGAGCGGAGGATTCGGGGGGACAAGGAGGGAGGCCAGACCCTGTGGAGCGAAGGCAGCGGGTACTGTTCCAACTGCTACCAGCACTTGCTTCATCAAGGCCAGGAGCACTGAGTGGTTAAAGCCTGAGGGCTGCCATACTGTGGCTCAGAGTGTTGGGGGCTTTCCCCTTCCTTACCTTCAAGGCCTGTCTCAAGACTTTCCTCTTCGACCGCGCCTTCGCCCACTAACTCCCCCTTAACTCTTCCCCCTCCCCCACCCCCCACCCCGCTCAGGTCCCGACCTGACTGTTCAGCGCTTCGGGACGTCCTCCCGACATGAAAGGTGCTGTATAGATGCAAATTGGTGGTGGTTGTTGTTGTTGTTGTTACCTTGAACCGTTCAGGCAGAGATCGCAGTAGCTTCACTTTGATTGACAGGCCGATCAGAGTAGCCATACTGCAGTGAGGAATGGTGGGAGTGAAGGCCACAACCACAGCGCTCTCCTCATCGTCCACCTACTCAGGAGGCAAAATACACAACATACACCTGACTTCACACCAGCTGGGAGTTTTTCCACTTTCTAGATTTCAACAACAATTTTGATTTATATAGCTCCCTCCCTCCCTCCACTCCCTCACTCACTCCACGCCGGCCGGCATCTCAGAGCGCTTCACAAGAACGCAGGGGGGTGGGTGGTGGGGGGAGCTGAGACATTTCGAAGTGGTCAGATTTAACTCACACACACACACACACACATACTCCCGATTGAAATCTCTTGGCAAACTTTCAGCCAGACGATTTGGGGGGGGATATTTATAAAACACTAGGTTCGGTTAAAACAGACAAGAAATGTCACTAAACTGCACAACCAACAATGGTATACGTTAGACCAAAGTCTGCCTGTTCTACAACAGCAGAATATTCTTGGAACCCTTTCCCTCAGAAGCCGCTACTTACATGGACCCTCACTGGCTCCACCACATTCAGCTCCTCGAGGCTGAGTGGATGTTCAGGGTCGTTGATTGATCGGATGAGATGTAGAAAGTCAAGGAAAGATGCTGTACATTACAGTTAGCCAGTACGTGTATCTGTAGACACAGTCAGGCCTTTTATTCATTAAAAAAAATAACCCTGGCATTTGATTGACATCTCAAAACGCTTCACAGAATATACTGTAAAGTGAATCGACTGTGTATATGTATATTTATATATATATTTGTGGGAGAGCAAAACACGGCAGCCAATTGCCCACCCACCCACCCTCACCCACAAACAGTCGTGGATTGAAAATGACCAATTTTATTATTGTGTTTTTTTTGGAGGATTATTAGGTGTGTGTGTGTCTGTGTGTCTGTAGTAAGGAAACTTGCCCAAGGTTTGGCCCTGACCTACTACGATTTAGTTACTGATCTCAACCGGGGCTCGTGTCAACCCAAGCATGTGGGGTACACCGTTCAAGGCACTGACCCCCACCCCCCCATCTCCACGATACTCGCTCGCAATGAACGCACGGACGGGTCCAAGCCTCCAGCAGATAATAAATAATAATAATAATGCAATAAAATAACAGAATCACTGAATGATGAGTTGACTGTGTGTTTTGTGGGTGAGATTATGACAGCACAGACAGGTCTCCCCCCCACCCCTCCCAGTCAGAAATACACACAAGACAGTCAGTGAGGTAGGGAGTCTCACACACACACACACACAGTGAGGGGGGGAGGGACACACACACACACACACACAGTGAGAGACACACACAGTGAGAGAGAGACACACACACAGTGAGAGAGACACACACACACACACAGTGAGAGAGAGACACACACACAGTGAGAGAGACACACACAGTGAGAGACACACACACACAGTGAGAGAGAGACACACACACACAGTGAGAGAGACACACACACACACAGTGAGAGAGAGACACACACACACACAGTGAGAGAGACACACACACACAGTGAGAGAGACACACACACACAGTGAGAGACACACACACACAGTGAGAGACACACACACAGTGAGAGAGACACACACAGTGAGAGAGACACACACAGTGAGAGAGAGACACACACACACACAGTGAGAGAGAGACACACACACAGTGAGAGAGACACACACACACACAGTGAGAGAGACACACACAGTGAGAGAGACACACACAGTGAGAGAGACACACACACACAGTGAGAGAGAGACACACACACACACAGTGAGAGACACACACACACACAGTGAGAGACACACACACACACAGTGAGAGACACACACACACAGTGAGAGAGACACACACACACACAGTGAGAGAGACACACAGTGAGAGAGACACACACAGTGAGAGAGAGACACACACACACAGTGAGAGAGAGACACACACACACACAGTGAGAGACACACACACAGTGAGAGAGACACACACAGTGAGAGAGAGACACACACACACACACAGTGAGAGAGACACACACACACACACAGTGAGAGAGAGACACACAGTGAGAGAGACACACACAGTGAGAGAGACACACACACACAGTGAGAGAGAGACACACACACACAGTGAGAGAGAGACACACACACACAGTGAGAGACACACACACACAGTGAGAGACACACACACACAGTGAGAGACACACACACACAGTGAGAGACACACACACACACAGTGAGAGACACACACACACAGTGAGACACACACACACACAGTGAGAGAGACACACACAGTGAGAGAGACACAGACACACAGTGAGAGAGACACACACAGTGAGAGAGACACACACACACACAGTGAGAGAGACACACACACAGTGAGAGAGACACACACACACACAGTGAGAGACACACACACACAGTGAGAGAGACACACACAGTGAGAGAGACACAGACAGATAGACACACACACAGTGAGGGGGGGAGACACACACACAGTGAGAGACACACACACAGTGAGGGGGGGAGACACACACAGTGAGAGAGACACACACACACAGTGAGAGACACACACACACACAGTGTGAGACACACACACACACAGTGAGAGAGACACACACAGTGAGAGAGACACACAGTGAGAGAGACACACACACACAGTGAGAGAGAGACACACACACACAGTGAGAGACACACACACACCACACACAGTGAGAGAGACACACACAGTGAGAGAGACACACACAGTGAGAGAGACACACACACACAGTGAGAGACACACACACACAGAGAGAGACACACACACAGTGAGAGAGACACACACAGTGAGAGAGACACACACACACACAGTGAGAGACACACACACACAGTGAGAGAGACACACACACACAGTGAGAGAGACACACACACACACAGTGAGAGACACACACAGTGAGAGAGACACACACACACACAGTGAGAGACACACACACACAGTGAGAGAGACACACACACACAGTGAGAGAGACACACACACACACAGTGAGAGACACACAGACAGATAGACACACACACAGTGAGGGGGGGAGACACACACACAGTGAGAGACACACACACAGTGAGGGGGGGAGACACACACACAGTGAGAGAGACACACACACACACAGTGAGAGACACACAGACAGATAGACACACACACAGTGAGGGGGGGAGACACACACACAGTGAGAGACACACACACAGTGAGGGGGGGAGACACACACACAGTGAGAGACACACAGTGAGGGGGGGGGGGAGGGGTGAAGGATATCAAAGATCTCTCTGTGGTCGATGGGGTCGCTCTCCGTGTCGTCCTGTTCCCTGGCGCTCGGCGGCCTCTCTTTGCTGCGCTGATAAACCAGCGGGTTGGCGTTCTCCAGCCGTGTCCCCGCCGCCATCTTATTGCCCCCCCCCCTCTTTCCGCCCACAGCTTCCGGTCCGCCCAGTCAATCCTCCCCTCCCCCGGCCACCGAATGCTGTGCCATTGCGCATGCCCACCACTGGAGGGCGCTGCGCAACACTAGAGAGAGAGCAGCTGCAGGTCCCAGTGTGGGCTGGAGGGGGCGCTGCTCTCTGTCTCTGTCTCTCACACACACACACACATATATAGTCATGGGTTGAAAGTGACCAATTTGTGGAGCTCCCGCAGCTCAGTGGTTAGAGCTCTCGCCTCGTAAGCGAGTTAGACCTGGGTTCGATTCCAGGCAGGATCAGGGAAGGGTCACGTTTCCTTACTTCCACACACACACGCGCCCGATAATAATCCCTGGGGGAAAAAAAATTATTATCGGCTGGAGCAAGGAAAAGTTACCCAAGGTTTTCACCCTGAACCTGCCTGGAATTGAAACCTTCCCCCCCCCTCCCCGCGACAATAAATCAATAGATTAAATAAAAGAATGGATTACGGCTGTTTGTGGCTTGCGTTTCCTTTTGCTCCCAAAACACACGGTCAAATCCATCCACTTTACAGTCTACCCCGCATCGAGGCGTCCCAAACGAGGTGATCAAAGGCGCTGTCGTCTCACGCAAGAATTATTATTATTACTGTATCAGAGATAAAGACCAAACACAGTAAAAAAAAATGACACACACACACACACACAAGGGTTTGGGAGAGTCTGGGGGGAGAGAGGCCACACAGCCAACGTGGAGTCCCCCCCACAGCTGGTGGAAAGACCGTGTTCAAACATTCCAGAGGAGTATTCTCGGTGTTAGATGTTATAAATAACTGAGTGGTTATAAGCAGAGCACCCACCACCACCCCCACCTCCCCCAGGTCATGTGCTGGCCACAGCTCGCTCACTCGCTCACTGCTCAGCGCTGTGTATTTTAGTCACTGACAGTCACTGGTCTGCCTGACGTCAGAGAATCTTGGGTGTTATAAATAGTCTGTGTGTGGTGGTGGGGGGGTTGGTGTTGAGGGGAATGTGAGAGGGAAGGAGAGAGAGAGAGAGAGGGAGAGAGCACGGCAGCAAATCCATTCAGTCTTCAACAGCAAGTAGCACTGAGCAAGCAGCAGAGACGTCTTGTCAGCCATCCCCGACCGAAACGCATACGCGCAAATACACACACACACACACACAAGGTGAGTGAGGAACTAAACCGTATGTGTGACTGTGAGGTGTGGAGCCAGTGTCAGCCTCTCCCCCACCACCCCCAACCCGCCCCCCCCCCAGACTCCGCTCGCCACTGACAACCTGCAAAGTTACTGACGACTGGGCAAAGTTACTGGCGGCAGCCGTGAAGCTGAAATATTTTTCTTACCAGTTGTATCTAGGCTCTGATTTGCGTCGATCTGCGTGACGGTCTCTGTTTAGTGGTTAATGCTTTCTTTCGGTGAACTTTCCTGCGAGAGTGAGAAGCGCCTTCTGGGAACCCCTCACTGGTGTGTAATGATTAAAGCGCTCATCTCACAACCCGGAGGACCTGGGTTCGATTCCCGGCAGGGGAGAAAAATGTTTCCTTTACTCCGCAACACCTCTGTCTAGCGGTAAGTAGGTAGGGACCCTGGTTTTAGTCTATTGGCAGAATCTCTTTCCAGCAGGAAATAATCCCTTAAAACAATATGTTTTGGTCACACAATCCATGACAGTATAGGAAGACGGCTACAGCCACAATTATATATACAGTCAGTTCACTTTACCGTCTATTCTGTGAAGCGCTTTGAGATGTGTAGAAAATGTGAAAAGCCACTATACCACAATGAAAGAATTAACTGTCTGCTGTGTTTCGCCCTCAAAATGCACAGTCAATCGATCCACTTTGCATACAGTTGTATGTTCTGTGAAGTGCTTTAGATCTCTCAATGTTGTGCTGCCTATATCAAACGCAAGGATTATTATATATTATTAGATCAGACTGTTTCCCCCCCCCACCCCGGCCCCCTCCCACCCCCTACTCCCCACCAATCTCCCCTCACATCCAGTCTCCCAGTGGTCTGTGTTTCTCTGGTGCCTGACTCTGCTTGGTGGAAACGTTTTTCGTTGCAGATTTGGGAGCGAGATGACACTGAACAAAACAGACAAGCTGAGGAGCCTGGAGCGCAGGCGGGGCAGTATGCCGGTGGCGCAGTATCAGACTGTACACAGGTGCAGTATGCCGCTGGCCGACAGGGACCTGAACGCTGACCTGCCCTCCCTGCAGCGCTGTACTTCCTACAGCTCCGGGAGCCCCCAGCGAGAGAGCTGGGCCTCGGGCTCCTCCGACTCTGTCATCTCCAGCAGCGGCAGCGACACGGACACCTGCCTCCACAGGGTGGTCTTGCTGGGGGACCACGGGGTGGGACGGTCCAGCCTGGCTCACATCTTCGGGGGGGTGGAGGACAGCGAGCCCCACAGCGAGGCCGGGGAAAGAGGTGAGGAGATGGCAAGAGAACTTCAAGTGGAGACACACACACACATACACACACACACAATATACTGTACACGGGTAACCATGACTGCGGCACATGGTTTACAGGCGGTTGACAAATGTATGATGAGCACAGACTCCCTCCCCCCCTACCCCCTCCACTGAGCGCCTGAGTGATTCGGAAGAAAAAAATCTAAGGCTGACTGAGGGTTGGTTGTTCAGTGTTAGAACTGATGGTTTGGATGGTTTGGAGCAGGGAGAGATGGTGATGTGTTGTGTTAATTGCTCCGACCCTACCCTACCCTCCCCTACTCTACTCTACTCTACCCTCCCCTACCCTACTCTACTCTACCCTCCCCTACCCTACTCTACTCTACCCTCCCCTACCCTACTCTACCCTCCCCTACCCTACTCTACCCTCCCCTACCCTACTCTACTCTACCCTCCCCTACCCTACTCTACTCTACCCTCCCCTACCCTACTCTACTCTACCCTCCCCTACCCTACTCTACATGACAGACTCTATAAACATGCAGGTTGTTGTTGTTGTTGTTGTTGTTTTGAAGTGCTCTGAGTCGCTGTCCGGTGTGGAGGGCGCCATATAAATCCAAGTTGTTGTTGTTGTTTGCGAAATGAGCGGCTCACAGGCTCTGCTCTCCCCCCCCCCACCCCCCCCCCCCACCACCCCCAACCCAGCCCAGGGTTAGTATCACAGTGTGTGGCAAGTAAGGACTCTCTCCCTGACCACAGCCCCTCTAACCTGACAGCCCCCAGTAGCCCGAGCTCACCTGTGCCCAATCTTCTTACCTGCAGCCAACACGTTTGACAGAACAATCTTGGTGGACGACGAGGAGGCGAATCTCATTGTATTTGACATCTGGCAGCAGGTAACTCTATACCCCCCTCCACCTCTCACCCGCCCCCTCACCCCATTGCATCCCTGAACCCTGGCTCCCTATCTCTCTCTCACTCTCTCTAATCTTATGATGTGAGTGGGTGAGTTCTCTGCAGCTCCAGTAACCAGACGTGTGTATTTTTTGTTTGCCCAGGATGAGAGTAGTCAGGTTCAAGAGCACTGCATGAAGCTGGGAGACGCCTATGTGATTGTCTACTCGGTGACAGACAGGGCCAGCTTTGACAGGGCCTCAGAGCTTCGCATCCAGCTGCGCAGAGCCAGGCAGGCAGAGGACATCCCCATCATCCTGGTCGGCAACAAGACAGACTTGGTGAGGTCCAGAGAGGTCTCGGTGGACGGTGAGTCAGAGGAGCGGGCGGGGGGTGGTGGGGGTGGGTGGTTTTGTGTTGGGGGGGGGGGTGGGGGGGGGGGACGGGGGGCAAGCTGGGAGAGCGAGCCAGAGGTTCACACAAACTTAGGAAATACACCAGGATGTATTCATACACACATACACACACTTGACTAATAATAAGCCCTCAAAAAAAAATTGGTTATTTCAATCCACGACTGTTTGTGTCTGTGTGGGGGACGGAAGCTGCTGTGCGCAATTAGCTGCCGCATTTCGCTCTCCGACATATATATATATATATACAGTCAATTCACTTTACAGTATATTCTGTGAATGAAGCACTTTGAGACACACAGTCTAGAAGATGTGAAACGCCGCTATATCAAATGCAAATATTATTATTATTATTATATCTCTCTCTAAGCTGTTCTCCTCTCTCTCTCTCCATCTATCTCTCTGTCTATCTCTATCTCTCTCTCTGTTTATCTGTCTGTCTGACCACAGAGGGCCGGGCCTGTGCCGTGGTGTTTGACTGCAAGTTTATCGAGACCTCGGCCGCCCTCCACCACAACGTGACCAACCTGTTTGAGGGGATTGTGAGGCAGATCAGACTCCGCACCGACAGCAAAGAGGACAACCAGAGGCGCCTGGCCTGCACCAAACGCCGCCAAAGCCTGGGCCAGAAGGCCAAACGCTTCCTCGGCAAGCTGGCCGCCAAAAACAACAAGAAAATGGCTTTCAAGCAGAAATCCAAATCCTGTCACGACCTGTCTGTCCTCTGAAGTCACAGATGCAGATAATGGAGTTTGTGGTGGTGGTGATGGGGAGGGAGGGGGGTGGGGAGGATGGGTAGGGGGGGGTTTGGCCTCTACATCCAACCCCCCCCACCTAGCGCCTGTGTGTTTTTAACAGAAACGAGAAAAAGTCTGGAGTCCAGATTGAGTCTGAACAGTGTCCCCCCCCCCCACCCCGAACGGTGGGTGTGTAAAGAGAATTGGGATTTTACAGACTGTCTGTCTGTCTGTCTGTCTGTCATATGACCAACCTCTCTCTGCCTTTCCATGTTACAGCACAGAGATTGGGATGGTTGGAGGAGGTGGTGGGGAGGCAGAGAGAAGGGCGAGCACTTTGTTAAAAACCCAATGGCTTGACTCAGGCTGTGTGAGACACTCGTGCGCTGTGTGTTTGTGTGTGTATCTGTGTGTGTGTGTGTGTGATTGCCATCATTTCCATGGCAAACAATGACCTGGTGGATGCCACATCTTGTGTAACATGGATGGAGTCCATGAGGAGGTGAAATGCCTCTGTTTCAGCTCCTCCACATTCTCTGATAATAAAAATTAATTTTTAATTAAGTGGGGGGTGGGGGGGGGGGGGAAGTAACAGTACCAGGATATTTGTGGCCACACCTGAGCAGTGATATCAGAGTAACATTAACAGAGCCAGAGAGTATCTGCCAACATACCACAGCTCCCACCCGCCCACCCACCCACTCACCCCAACGTCACTTTGGTTTTGCTATTGTACAGATCATTTCTTACCTGTTTACATTTTTTTTGTATTTAAATAAAACTTTTATTGACCTCTAGATCTCGTTCCGTGTGACTTTTCTCTCTCGGTTTCCTGAGTACAGTACAAACGCGTGACTTTATCATCAACACAAACACTGACCCTGACCGGACAGACATTGCTGTGTGTTTGTGAGGTTCCTCAGGCTCAGTCTCTCCTCTTGTGAACACAACACCCCTGTGTCACTGACACTGTCCATCTACCCATCTCACTGTCTCTCTCTTTCCCTTTGTCACTTACATAGAATCATAGAATCTTACGGCACACAAGGAGGCCGTTTGGCCCATCGAGTCTGTGCCGGCTCTTTAAAAAGAGCAATTCAATATCGCTCCCCAGCTCTCTCTCTCTCTCCCCCCATAACCTCTGTCCTCCCCAAATAAATGTCTACCTCTCTTTTAAAAGTTCTTATCAAATCGGCCTCCACCACCTTTTCAGTCCCCCTGACTTGCCCGCTTCCTTACCTTCTCACTCCCTCACCCCCTCAGGCTACTGAAACTCTCCTTCATGCCCTCCTCACATCCAGGCTTGATTACCCCAACTCCCTGCTTGTCGGGCTTCCCAACTTTTCCATCCATTGACTGCAGATCATCCAGAACTCTGCGGAACGTGTCCTCTCATGCACCAAGCTCCGCGACCCCATCACTCCCATTCTCACCCAACTCCATTGGCTTCTCATCACCCAGAGGATTCAATTCAAGATCCTGGTCCTCACTTTTAAAACCCCTCTATGTCCTGTTTCTGTCCTGTACACTCTATCCCCCTGATCTCTCTCTCTCTCTGTATCCCTCTCCACGTTTTGCTGTTGGACCCTAATGAAGAGCTGAAGTGAGGCGGTGGAGCAGGTGATTGGAATGTGGGCCAGTGTTAAACACAGAGAGGCAATGATTAACTCGGAAACCATTTATTAACCACCTTCTCTCAGCCGGGGTTAATCTTTCCAGCCTCTGAGTTTCGTCTCTGGCCACATCGCAGGTAAGACCCTCTCAAGATCAGCTCCAACTCTGGGTTACGTGTAAACTCCTCGAGGGAGAGAGAGAGAGAGAGAGACTAAACCAAGGTTCTAATAGTTGATAGCTGCGTGGGCTGGTGGGCTGGTGAAACATGCTGGGAACTCTTTGAAGACGATCTCTCTTACGTTTTTGATGAAAGGGTTTGTTTCCCTGATTCCCTGAGCTCGCCAGGCAGCCAATAATAATAATAATAATCATAATCCTGGCATTTGATATTGCGGCTTTTCACATCTTATCGACGTCCCAAAGCGCTTCACAGAATATACTGTAAAGTGAATTGACTGTATGTATATATATTTGTGGGCGAATCACAGCAGCAGCATCCCCCACAAACAGTCGTGGATTGAAATGACCAATTTTTTTTAGAGGGATTATTATTAGGTGTCTGTGTGTGTCTGTGTGTGCGCGTGTGGAGTAAGGAAACTTGCCCAAGGTTACACCCTGACCTGCCTGGAATTGAACCCGGGTATCTCACTTCTAAGGTGAGTGGCTCTAACCACTGAGCTACAGCAGTAACCCACTGTAGCCAAAGCTCTCAAGGGTAGGGTAGAGGGGTGGGGTAGGGTGGTCCTAACTGGAGAAGCGCTGAGTTACACAACGCGTGTTATAACAGAAGACCACAGTTTGGGAGGGGAGAGAGAGTGTGGGGGGAGTGGGGGCTGTTTGAACAAACAAAGAACTTGTTTAAAAAGTGGAAGTAAAAGCTCGTGAGCTGGGTACAGAGTCACTGGAGCCAGACGATCACTTGAAAGGTGAACAGAAATGTAAAACACGAGCAGCCGAGCGTCAGAGCCAGAGGAGAGATCGCTGAACGCGAGTGCCCGGCCGTGTTAAACCACTTAATGATTGGCTCAGTGCGAGGTTTGCCCTGGTCCTGACTGCCACTCACTCAGGCTCCTCTGTTGGGTTTCATCTCCACAGAACACGAGGCCATGTCTAGCATCCGCTCCCTACACATCAGCTACTGCGCGCAGGTGGGTAACTCGCTCACTCGCTCACTCGCTCACTCACTCACTCACTCACTCACTCACTCACTCACTCACTCACTCACTCACTCACTCACTCACTCACTCACTCACTCACTCACTCTTGCACACTCACTCACTCTTGCACACTCACTCACTCTTGCACACTCACTCACTCACTCTTGCACACTCACTCACTCACTCTTGCACACTCACTCACTCTTGCACACTCACTCACTCTTGCACACTCTTGCACACTCACTCACTCTTGCACACTCTTTGACGGACTCGCGTGCGCTCACACTGGGGTTGATGGAATCTCAGTTTCGCAGTGTGTTAATGCAGAGTTTACATAACAGGTGATGCTGTTCCTTTTGGTGTCCGGGGACGTGTCAGTACCTGAGAATTACCGGGGCCCGTTACCCCATTACCTGACCAAGGTAAACAGCCACCATCGGCAATGGTTCAGGCGTTAAATGGACCATCTACTGGGCAAACCTACAACACTCTCCATCTTGGCCAAGTTATCTGTCTCTCTAGATCTCTGCCTCTCTCTCTGTCTCTATCTCTGCCTCTCTCTCTGTCTCTGCCTCTCTCTCACTGTCTCTGTCTCACTCTCTGTCTCTGCCTCTTTCTCTCTGTCTCTGCCCCTCTCTCCGTCTCTGTCTCCCTCTCCGTCTCTCTCTGTCTCTGTCTCTCTGCCTCTCCCCCTCTCTGTCTCACTCTCGCTCTCTGTCTCTATCCCGTGAGTGAATCTAGTTGTTGAGTTTCAGATTGCCCCCGGTGTGGCTGGTGAGGCCAGGATGGATCTGGTCTGGGATTATGATGGATTGTTTGGGATTGAAGCCCCTGGACTCCTCTTCGCGACTGCGCCTTTTGATCGGGAAGCGCAGGCAGTGTACGAGCTGAAGGTAGGGACACGGAGGGATGTCACGGTGAGCAGCCCTGGACAATCCATAATCACACAGAAGTCAACCTGTGTTCATTCCTGTGTTACACACTCTCTGTGATTCCCGTAGTGTACTGCTGTGTAGTGTTTGCCTTCACTCTCCTGGCTCTGGCCTCCTCCTTGTCCCCCCGAATCCTCTGTTCGTTCAGTCACTATGCCCCGAGGTTCTGGAACTCCCTCCCTCACACCCTTCGCCTCGCCCCTCACCACCTCCCCACCCCACCCCCTTTCCTATTTTCAGCGTGTATTCATTCAATTATCCGATATTCCAATCTATGAGCTGTGCCTTTCCCTCCCTGACCCCAGCTCAGGTCTGACACAGTCACTGTCTTTGGGACATCATTGGGATGTGAAAGGTGCTATTGCAAGTGTCATTTTGTTGTTGTTGTTATTGTGGCTGTAGCATCAGTAACAGCTCTCTGTCTCTCTCTGTGTCTCTCTCTGTGTCTCTCTGTGTCTCTCTCTGTGTCTCTCTCTCTCTGTGTCTCTCTCTGGCACCAGGTAAACGTGACAGACGCGGTGGGTTTGGAGTTGGTGGCACCCATTCCTGTGGTGATCCGGGTCCTCGATCAGAACGACAATCCTCCGAGCTTCTCCCAGCCCAGCTATTCAGCCAGTGTACCCCAGGGAGCCAAGCCAGGTCAGCCACACAGCCAGACATAACCCCGCGGAGCTATCCTGTAGCTCAGTGGCTACTTAGAGACACTCACCCGCCCTGCAAGCATGAGAGAGATCTGTGTTCAAATCCAGGCAGGTCAGGTCAGGGCGAAACCTTGGGCAAGTTTCCTTACTCTACACACAGACAGACAGACACTCAGACAGACAAACACACACATGCCTAATAATAATCCGTCCCCCCAAAAAAACCCATTATAATAAAAAAAATTGGTCATTTCAATCCCACGACTGTTTGTGTGTGTGGTGGGGGGGGGAAAGCTGCTGTGTGCAATTGGCTGCCACGTTTCGCTCTCCCACAAATATATCTATCTATATATCTATATATATATATATACAGTCGATTCACTTTACAGTATATTCTGGGAAGCGCTTTGAGACACAGTCGATAAGATGTGAAAAGCCGCGATATCAAATGCCAGGATTATTATTATTATTAAAACTTGCCTGTTACTAATTTTAACTCACCATAACCGTCCATTACCAGTCGCCGGGCCAGTAACCAGCGGTGTGCTGGGGTGGCGGGGGGGGGGGAAGATGTGGGGCAAAGTCTCTGGCTTTTTTTTCTCTGCAACGTCACTGGAGTGAGATGGCGGCAGGGAGGGTGTAAAGTGTGGTGTTATGGTGGCCTGTGAGTGGTTTATTAAACAATAACCTGGCAGAGTGTTGGCGTCTGGGGATGTGCGCACAGACTTGCTGCTCTTACAGCTTCTCCTTAAAGCCTCAATCACTCACATCCCGTGCTCTCCAGCCCGTTATCCTCCTCCCGACACCCCCTCAGCCAACAGACCCCCAACACTCAGCCCCCAGCACCCCCCCAGCCTCCCTGCCCACCACCCGCCCCCCTCTCTCCCTCTGCTGTCTCTGGCACCGAGATCGACACATGGAGGTGGTGAATGTTACATTCCAGCCGGTGTCTCTTATCTGCTGTTTGTCTCTATTTATAGAGGGTTCAGCCAGTGGCACTCCAGCCAGCGTGAGTTAACCTTCCCTTCACCGAGGGCCTGGCCATCACCTCAAAGCCCCTCTGGTCCCGAACCCCTAACACATCCAAGTGACCCTGACCTTCACACCACGTCACGTGGAGCCGAGGCCACGGGGGGGAGAGGGAATGGTTAGCGCCCAGGGACGCCCTCCAGTATTGCGGTCGTTGTGTGTACAGTGGGCGATGGGCAATGGGAATGATTTGCTGCGCTGTCTCTCTCTCTCTCTTTGTGGGTGACCTCTGACCTCGGCATGTTGCGTGACAAGGCTTCAAGGTCACCTCGGTCACGGCCACAGACGCTGACGACCCCTCTCTACCCTCCGCTGACCTGCGTTACACCCTCCACACACACACCGCGAGCCCTGGGTTCCAGATACACAGGATGTTGGGAGTTGTGTCGGTCACTGAGGAAGGTACCAGGAGAGACTCACAGAGCAACCTCCACTGGGACAGAGGGGGTGAGGGGGGAGAGGGGGTGAGGGGGAGAGGGGGTGAGGGGGGAGAGGGGGTGAGGGGGGAGAGGGGGTGAGGGGGGAGAGGGGGTGAGGGGGGAGAAAATGAGGGGGGGAGAGAGTGAGGGGGGAGAGCAAGGGGGGAAAGAGTGAGGGGGAGACAAAGAGGTTGAGTGAAGGGCAAGATTAGGGCAAGGGCACATCAGAGACTCAGCTTTTTATTTGTTTACGGAATAACTTTACCATGAATTCTTGTTAAAGCTCAAACCAGTAAAGATTTTACAGCCAGAGAATGGGGAGTTAATGAGGAGCAATAAACAAAGGGAATATGGGAGCGAGCACCAGCACAGACACCACGGGGGGGAGAGAGGGAGAGAGAGAGAGAGAGGGAGGTGGGTTAGAGTAGAGTAGAGAGATGCAGTGTGGGGGGAGCGAGCACCAGCACAGACACCATGGGGAGAGAGACAGAGAGAGAGGGAGAGAGCAGAGAATGAGGTTAGAGTAGAGCTGCAGTGTGAGAGGGAGGGAGAGAGAGAGCAGGGAATGGGGGTTAGAGTAGAGTACTTCAGTGTAGGGGGGTGGGGGGTGGCGGGCTAGTGAGCTCCAGCACAGACATGATAGAGCCCTGTTTTCAGACGCGTGTGTGTGTGTGTGTTGCCAGGCTCTGACTCGCTGGATCTCTCCCGAATTGCCGAGTACCATTTGGTGGTTGAGGTGAAAGACATGGGGGATCTGAACCTTGGCCACTACACGCGTGTCAACCTGACCATCCGTGTTACTGAGAACATGTGGCTTCCTCCGCCTCCCGTCACCGTGACAGAGAACCACACGGGCCCCTACCCCCTGGTCATCTCCAAGGTAGGGCCTGAGGGGGGGAACTGTGCCCCTCCACACACACACGCGCACACACGCACACACACGCACACAAGCACACAAAGCAGTGTCCCACAAAAAGATCTTTGAAGAAGAACAACCAAATGACAATTGTATAGACAGCGCCTTTCATGTCAGGAGGACGTCCCAAGGCGTTGGACAGTCATTGTTTCAGACCCGAGCTGGGGTCGGGGTTGGGGGGGGGGGGGGGGGCAGGGGGAGGTGGAGGGAGGGAAAGGAGGGGATGGTTGACCGACTATTTGTGTGTGTGGGGGGGTGGATGGGTGGGGGGGGAGGACGCTGCTGTGCGCAATCAGCTGCCACGTTTCGCTCTCCCACAAATATATATAGTCAATTCACTTTACAGTCTATTCTGTGCTTGAGACACAGTCGATGAGATGTGAAAAGCCGCGAATATCAAATGCCAGGATTATTATATATTGTTATTATTACACTATGGTGGGTAGCCGGTGGGAGCTGAGCTGGTGTGACCTGGTGTGATGTGATGTGATGTCCCCTGTTCTGTCCCAGGTCCGGTGGAACACCGACAATGTCCGTTACCGGCTGGAGCGGCCGCACAGCCAACTGCCAGAGCCATTCACCATCACCCACAACGGCACCATCCACCTCACCCGCCCACTGGACCGCGAGCAGCAGGCGGAGGTGAGCTCACTCACTCACTCGCTTACACACTCGCTCACTCACTCACTCGCTCACTCACACGCTCACTTACACACTCACTTACACACTCACACGCTCACGTGCTCACATGCTCACTCACTCGCTCACACACTCACTCACTTGTACACGCACTCACTTACTCACTCGCTTACACACTCACTCGCTCACTCACTCACTTTCTTTTTCTCTCTCGCATACTCTCTCAAACACACACTGTCTCTCTCAACAACAACAACACCTTGGATTTATACAGCGCACGCCATTCCAGACAGCGTCTCAGAGCTCTGTCTCTCTGACACCGTCTCCCCCTCACCCTGTGTGTGTGTGTGTGTGTGTGTGTGTGTGTGTGTCTCTCTCTCTGTCTCGCACACAGTACCTGTTGTTGGTCAGTGCTGTGGACGAGGTGGGGGAGCTGTATGATGAGCCTCTGGAGCTGACGGTCACAGTCATTGATGTGAACGACAACCCACCGACCTGCTCCCCCCACAGTTACCGGGCGACGCTGAGAGAGTCAACCCCCGAGGGTACGATAAGCATTCGCCAGAGACCCCCACTCCACATCAGCCCCCCCCCACCGTAGCCCCCCACACAGCCCCCCCCACCACAACCCCCTACACAGCCCCCCACTCACAAGTCCCCCCACACAGCACCCCCCACACTGCAGCCCCCCAATCACACACCCCCACTGCAGCCCCCCCACACAGCCCCCACACACAGCCCCCCACACTGCCATGTGCCTGTATAGCCGCGGTGTAAACGCAGTGTAAACCTGGTGTAAACTTGGTGTAAACTCGCTGTGGATTCAGGCACGGAGCTGGTGACACTGAGAGCCGTGGATGCCGATGACCCCGGCACGGAGAACGCACACCTGGCGTTCCGTCTGGCGAGGCAGACGCCGCTGGCTCCCGGTGACCCCGTCTTCACCGTGAGCCCCGGAGGCCTGGTCTCTCTGGCCACAGCCGCCCACAACCGAACCGCGGCCCTGTACTCGCTGAGTGTCACCGTGACTGACCGCGGGGGCGAGGAGGGAGGTAAGAGAGTGATTAAGCAACCCTCACTACCCCCCCCCACCTCACCCCACCCCACCCAGCAGGATTTGTTACACACCAACGTTACACACGCACACACACACATAGACACACTCTCGCTCTTCACAGACTTCAAGGATCAAGCGATGAGATGAATTGGGAGGTTGGGGAGAGAATCTGGGCGACTCACCGACAATCTCCTAAATGGGGCTGGGGGGGGGAGGTAGGGGTGGGAGGGGGAGATCTGGGGTGGTGGGGGTGGTGGGGGAGGGGAGCTGGGAGCTGTGGAGTGTAGGGAGAGTGTAACCAGGGCCACACTGTGTCCTGCCCAGGGCTGTCGTCTGAATGTCTGGTGACGGTGGAGGTGGAGGAGATGAACAATTACCCGCCAGCTTTCCCACAACAACAGGTGAGATGTGTTCCCCTCCCTCCCCCACCCCCCCCACTCTCCCCCCACCTCCTCTCCGCCCCCCCCCACCCCCCTCTCCCCACCTTCCCCCTCCCCGATCCCCACCTCCCCCCTCCCCCCCTCCCCCCCCCACCCAGCCAAACACATCCACCGACGTCCAACAACAACAACCTGCATTGATATATATAGCGCCCTCAAATGCCGGACAGTGTCTCAGAGCGCTTCACGATGGTGAACGCAGTGACACACACAACACACACACACGTGCAAGTTATGGCTCCTCGCAGTCCAGATCCTCTCCAGCCCATCCCTCTTGTCTGCAAAATCTATTTACTGTATCTCATTAGTGCTAAATAATGTGCAACCAATTTAGACGTTAAACATTTTTTGTTTCCGGTGTTAATAGTTCCATAGAGCTCAGTGATTAATAGCTCAGTGAGTATAGCTCAGTGATTATTTAGAATATGCAATATGTCATCACTTCAACCCATGACTGTTTGTGTGTGTGTGTGTGTGTGTGTGTGGGACGCTGCTGTGCGCAATTGGCTGCCGCGTTTCGTTCGCCCACACACGTATATATATATATATATAGTCAATTCACTTTACAGTATATCCTGTGAAGCGCTTTGAGACACAGTCTACATAGAAGACGTGAAAAGCCACGATATCAAATGCCAGGATTATTATTATCATCATTATCATTATTATAAATAAATAAATAAACGGCTGCTCCCTCAGTCACCGCGCTTTACGGTATATTCTGGTGAATGGGTTGGGAGTCTGGACACCACTCTGGTGGTGTCCACTGACCTCTGTCTCTCCCCCCCCTTGTTGACGAGCAGTACGGACCTTTCACCGTCCCCGAGGACACGGCCCCGGCCTCGACCATAGCCACCCTGAGCGCCAGCGACGCTGACTGGCCTGGCACCGACAGCTGGTTCATTCACTACACCATCCTCTCCGGGAACCACAACAACACCTTTCACATCCTACACCACAGAGAGACTAACACAGGCAGCCTCGTGCTCAACAAGGTACTCTCTCTCTCTGTCCCTGTGTGTGTGTGTGTGTGTGTGTGTGTGTGTGTGTGTGTGTGTGTCTGTCACTGCGTATGTCTGTCTCACTGTGTGCATGCGTCTCACTCACTGTGTGTGCCTCTGTTATAGTATGTGTGTAGAGTCCCTTTGCTTCGCTTCCTCCCTTTCCTCCTTCAAGGCCGGTCTCAAGACCTTCCTCTTCGACCGTGCCATTCTGCTGCCCTCTCAACTCTCTCCCCCCTTTCCTACTCTCTTCCCCCCTCCACCACTTACCGCTTGCCCCACCGCTCAAGTCCCGACCTGACTGTTCAGCGCCTTGGGACGTCCTCCCGACGTGAAAGGCTCTGTATAAATGTAATCTTGTTGTTGTTGTTGTTGTGTGTGTGTATGTCCCAGACTCTGGATTACGAGACCCAGAGTGAGTTCACCCTGATCGTCGCTGCCCACAATGCAGTGGAGCCGGTGGGTGTTGGTTACGGGCCGAGCGGGACAGCGACAGTCGGGGTCTCTGTGCAGGACGTGAACGAGCCTCCGGTCCTCGACCGCGACCGGTACCAGGTGTCGGTGCCCAGAGACGTCCCCCCCGGCAGCTCACTGCTCACACTCGCCGGCCACGATCCCGACACTCCACATACCCCTGTCAGGTACCCACACACACAGCCCGTCCTCACCCAGTGTGTGTGTGTGTGTGTGTGTGTGTGGCGGAGGGAGGGGGGAGTGTAGGAGGGATACGGAATGTGGTACTGTGTGTGTGTATGTGGAGGGAGGGGTATAGGAGTGATATGAAACACTGTGGGGTGTGTGGGGGTGTTTGTGGGGCTGTAGGAGGGATGTGGAACGCTGTACGCGTGTGTATATGTGTGTTTGTGTGTGTGGAGGGAGGGGTGTGTAGGTGGAATGCGGAATGCTATGCGGTGTGTGTGTGTGGGGGGATGTATGTGTGTGGGGTGTGTGTGGGGGGGTGTGTGGGGTGTGTGTGTGGGGGGGATGTGTATGTGTGTGGGCTGGGTGTGTGTGTGTGTGGAGGTGTGAGTGGAGTGATGTGGAACGCTGTGCAGGGCTGATGCTCACTTTTCTCACAGGTATCACCTGGGAAACGATACTCTGCGGTGGCTTTCGATCGATGGCTGGGGTTCTGTGAGGACTGTGCGGGGGCTGGGCTGGGGGCTGGAGGGATCCACCTACACTGTGCTGGTGATCGCCGAGGACACAGGTAACAGCCACAGTCACCGTTCCCGCGACACCAACCGGCTCCAAACGCCTAGTGGCTCCTGCAGCGACTGTTCAAATGTCTACGTCCTTCGCGTTACATACGAAGTCTTATCACGCCTTAGCGACATCTCAAAGCGCTTCGCAGGAAACACTGTCGAGTGAATTGACTGTATAACTCGGTGGGTTAGAGACACTCACTCACTTGCCTTACAAGCGTGAAACCTGTGTTCGAATCCAGGCAGATCAGATCAGGGCGAAACCTTGGGCAAGTTTCCTTACTCCACACACACACACACAACTAATAATAATCACTAAAAAAAACACAATCATAAAAAAATGGGTTATTTTCAATTCACAATTGTTTGTGTGTGTGTGGGGGACGGGGGGGGATGGGGGGTGGGGGGGGGGTACGCTGCTGTGCACAATTGGCTGCCACGTTTCGCCCACAAACATATATACAGTCAATTCACTTTACAGTATATTCTGTAAAGCGATTTGAGACGTCGATAAGATATGAAAAGCCGCGCTATCAAATGCCAGGATTATTATAATTGTTATCAATAATATGATTATATTTTGTGGGTGAATATCTGAGGCTTTTCCTCTTTTCTCTGTTGCAGAAAACACGTCTTTGTCCGTGGCTGTCCCTCTGCTCATTCACATCACAGCCCCTGCGGAGGGGAGGGACCCTGGCCTGGGCCGGGGGGGTCTGGAGCTGGTGCTGGAGGAGATGTCGGGGGGGGTGCTGTGTACCCCTCGCCGTGAGGGGCAGGCGCTCAGTGTTAGGGCCACTGTGGCGGGTGGGGTGGAGACCGGCATCTCCCTGGTGCTCACCCTCGCCCCTGACCCCCTGATACAGACAAACTGGCAGCTCCGACGCACCAATGGTACGTGGTGGTGGGGAGGGGGGCGGTTGGGAGAGGGGAGAGGGGGTGGGGTGGGGTGGGGTGGGAGTTGAGACACTAGGCACCGGGCCAGGCGGATGGGTGGGGAATGGGTGGGGGGGCAACAGCCTAACTGTGCATGAAAATTGATATCAGTCACTGCAAACACACACACACACACAGAAGCCAACCCTCAACACACTCACACACACACACATACACACACAGAAGCCAACCCTCAACACACTCACACACACACACACACAGAAGCCAACCCTCAACACACTCACACACACACACATACACACACAGAAGCCAACCCTCAAACACACTCACACACACACACACACAGGAGCCAACCCTGAAACACATGCACACACCCCGTTATGCACACATGTGTAATAATAAATAATAATAATCCTTGCATTTGGTACAGCGCTTCACAGAATATACTGTAAAGTGAATTGGCTGTATATATTTGTGGGCGAAACGCGTACTCACACATACTCATACACGCATAGAGGAGCTGACACTCACTCACTCAGAAACACACTCACACACACACAAGCCATACAGTACAGACTGGAGGCAAGCATTGCCTGTTCCCCGGTGTGTACTGTAGCCACAGTTACTGACGCTCACACACACATACATACACTCTGTCCAGCAGTGAGTGCTTTGTACTATCAGCAGGAATGTGACTCTGTGGCTCTAACTGTTTTTCAGACACACACGCTTATCTGACCTTTGGGCTCAAGTGGCTGACTCCGAGAGTGCACCAGGTTCCTCTTGTCGTTACGGTCTCCGGCCCGGCCACAGCCAGCCAGAGCCACAGACTAACCCTCCCAGGTAAGAGCGGGGGGATCGAGTGAGGCCCTCGTCCCTCGTCCCTCGACACACACTCACACACCCAGTGTCACTGGTCGCCCAGACAACATCCACTCGTTCACAGCTGATTGCGGGAGACGCTGCCCTGTGCAGAATGTGGCAAAATGACACTTGTAACAGACAGAGCCTTTCACGTCAGGAGGACGTCCCAAGGCGCTGGACAGTCACTGCTTCAGACCTGAGCTGAGGACGGTTGGGGAGGGGGGGTGGTGGGGTAGGGAAGGAGTGGGGGGGGGATTAGGAGTTGCCGATGGTTGCGTCGAAGAGGAGAGTCTTGAGACGGGACTTCAATGAGGCCAGGGAGGGAGGCAAGCGAGGCGGAGGGACGGTGGGATGGAGTTCCAGAGGTTGGGGGGGAGGGGGGGTGGGGCAGAGTGGCTGAAGTCTTGCCCGCCAATGGTGGGGAGGGTGGGGAGGGGGATTTCCTGGGAATGTCAGGCACTTTATTATCTCAAACTGTGTGGGGTGTTCCCTGAGTCACCAACAGACAAACTCCTCTTGTGTCTGCCCTCAAAACCCCCAACCCTCACCCCATCCAACTCCCCCTCCCTCCTCCCCCCGCTCCCCACCATACTGAGTGTTGTGGTCTCTCTCAGTGACGGTGTGTACCTGTGGTAACAGTGATTGGTGCCGGTTGGAGCTGGAGCCGGTGAAGGGCAGACCCACCATCCTGTCAGCGGTGGCCATCCTGGGGGGCGCCTTGGGGGGCGCGGGTAAGTGACCAACAACATCCCCTCCCCCCCCACCCAACATAGCGTCACCCCCCCAGCACCCCCCCCACCAACATAGCACGCCCCCCCCCCAACACAGCGTCACCCCCAACAACCCCCTCAAGGAAGTGTCACCCCCCCCAACGCAGCATCAACCCCTAACACAGTGAGGGTTTCCCCAGTACAGCTCCTGTGCAGCGCGATGTATCACTGATGAGTGTGAGCCATGTTGGGGGCAGGTTGGAGGGAGCAGGTGGTGGGTGGGGCGCGGGTGGGGTGGAGGTGGTGGGGGGGGGTGGGGGGGGGGGGAAAGGGGAGGAATTTTATTGCCAGGAGTTCCCGGGTTCACACGTTAGTGACCAGAGGCTGTGGCCGGCCATGTTGGGGCTCGACCGAGTCACTCCAGGTTCAATCCCCTCTGTCTGTCTCTCTGTCTGTCCCTCAGCTCTGATCCTGATTGTCACCTTCACGCACCTGTCCATAAGGAGGAGACAGGACTGGGAGCGGGTGAATCCTGAGGCCTTGCCTCCGCAGCTCTCTCCATACTGATTGGACAGTGAACGTTCACAGAGGAGTGGGGGGGGGCGGGGGGGGGGGGGGGGGGGGGGCATACACCAGTGCTATGATTGGACATTCAGCTCTTACACTTCTCCTCCAATCAGGGTCCACCATTCAGTCAGTCACTTCACTAACCTCCCTGGTGCTGCATGGAACAGCTCTTAAACCACATGTAAACCATGTGCAAACTACATGTGCTTTTATAAATTTTTGGGGGGCAACCAAAGTGTAAATGCTTGTGTACACAGGGAACCCTATAGACCACGTGTCAGTTGTGTGTAAACCTGTGTGTACACGGGGAATTCTATGTGTAAACCTTGCGTACAGAGGGATTCCCAGGTGCCTTGACTAATGTGACTTTTCAGCAATTCCTTTCCATGGGGGGTAATTAAAGAGTAACTCACCTCATACGTAGGGGTTTGCACAACACATACATGGTTCACACATGGTGCACACACGGTTGACCCCAGTGACTGGAATCCCTAGTTCTGATACCGAATGTCAAATACATGATGAGATAATAACGAGCTCTCCGTCATGTCAACGCTCCATGCTGTCCCGGTGTGTGTGACGTGTTGACACATCAACCTACGTTGTGTAACATTGAGGTTGATTTTACAATTGTTCCTTGTGCTAATTATCACATTGTGTGAACCGAATGGAACCTCCTCTCTGTCTCCCCTTTCCCCCCTTCTCTCTCTGTCTCCCCTTTCCCCCCCCCCCCCCCCTCTCTGTCTCCCCTTTCCCCCTCTCTCTCTGTCTCCCCTTTCCCTCTCTTTGTCTCTCTCACCCTCTGTTCTCACTGGTGTTGGTAACAGTGCCAGGCTAGAGTACTGGGTTGGTGTTTCCCATATATCCCAAATCTTCAGGACCTTTGAGTCGATTTGGCCGATGGAGCTGGAATGTTGGTGTCGCTGATGTTGGCTCTGCCTCTGTGCGTTGTCGTGGTGGAGGGCCTCGTGTGATGATAACCAAGATGGTTTCTCTCTGTCACAAACCCAGCGGGTTTCCTCGCGCTCCACGAGTCTCTGTACTGCCTCTGCTTTCCCCGTCACCTCCTGCTAATCTCAGAAACACACTCACTGCTTTGATTTTTTAATTGATTGTCAAATCAAACACTTGCTGTTAATCCCAATGCAAACACTCAAACTCTGGCGAGTGACAAAATGCCTATTAAACCACTGAGCACCACTCACTCACACAGTCTGTTTACTCTATTCTCTGAAAGCCAGCGGGGGTGTCTTTCAAAGCGCTTCACCCAATTCACTTTAAAGTGTAGTGACTGTGTGTTTAGCTGGCGAACGTGGCAGCCAATTTATACTCAAAGTCCCTAATGGGGAGGGTGAGCCCACAAGCGTCTGACTCGGTGGTGAGAGGGCTGGTGACATATGCCATCGACACCATTCGAAAGCCTGGCCACACGGAGTCACACAGAGAGTTACCGAAAGTGAGAGTCACACAGAGCAGGTGTTGTATGCTGAGAAGAGACTTTTTTTTACACAATGCTTCTTGGAAATAGCCTGGATTCTGCCCCCCACCCCCACCCCAACCTCACCCCAACCTCACCCACATATCAATGAAGCCAGGCAGCTGCACGCAGGGAGGGGATGGTGTGTCAGTGTTCATGACAATGATGTATAACTGACTGAATCACTGAGATACCACAGACCAGTGTCCAGCCCAAGTCACTGACAGTTGCCGTATGTGTGTGTGAGTGTGGCCGAATCACTTGAAACACCCAGTTTTATATTTATGTTGATAATTTTCAGTCCTCGGATTCCAGGACTCCAGGCTGGGCTGGGGGTGAAGTGACTGTGTGTTTAGCAGGTAAACATGGGGTAGTGAGGGTTGCCACAGCTTGCCGGGTGACAGGATTTTTCCTCTTTCGCTTCACAAGGTAGCGAGCCTGGTTTCTGTCAGGGACTTGTGAAATGTTATTGTTTGGATCTCACCAGCACATTCCTGCGCGGCCAAATCTTGAGAGTTTCTATAAACAGCACAGTTTCTGGCTCAGGGCCGTGTCTTGCGGATGTTCACAGTGAAACAACTGCGTTCCCGCTCTCAAACCCCAACAGCAAAGCCGTACCAAGCCTGGAGATAAAGCAAACCTCAGAACACCCAGAATGTGGTGCTTTCAGACTCTGCTGTAAAGTTGGAGATTGGGTAAAGGGCAGTTGGGAGAGTTGGAGGTGGGAGGGGAGGGTTGGAGGTGGGAGGGGAGGTGGGGTGAGGTGGGGAGGTGGAATCAATCGGCAGTGAGGGACAGACAGAGACCGGAATAATTTCAGGTAATTAGAGTGTTGCGGTAGGGTTGGGATTGGGATTAAAAGGTGGGCCCAAACTAGTACTCTGGTGACACAAGCTAGATAGTCGGAATGGCCTCCTCCGGTCCCTGTGTTCTTCTGAAACAAGCCAGGATATAGCATAATGGTTAGCCTGCTTGCCTCACAAGCGAGAGGACCTGGATTTCGATTTGACAAGTTTCCTTTCTCCACATACCTGTTTACCTGTTGATCTAATCTTTAAAACAAAATATGGTCAGTCAATTCACGACTGTTTGTGGAACACTGCATTCGCCTGCCACATTTTATCCATAAAATACAGTCACTACACTTTACAGTATGTCCCGTGAAGCGCTTTGAGACATCTCTAAGACTTGATAAGGCACTAAATCCAAATGGAAGGATTATTATTAACACGGTTCAGCTGCTTTAGCCAGTAATGGTATGAGCCTCTCTGGCTGCTTATCAGGCACTCTGATGGAGGGAGGGAGGGAGGAAGAGGGGAATGCCGGGGGAGGGAATGCCAGGAAGCGTTTCCAAGGCTTGTGTTTAGTAAATACACGGCTGGGAGCAGCTGGTGAATTCCCAGCCCTGTACGAGGTGAGACCTGACAGTGGCTGTCAGCGCAGCCTATAAATAAACCGTGTGAGAGCGCGTGGCTCTGCTCTCAGCAACTCGCTGCTAATGTCCTGGATCTGGGAGGATATTAGTGTTTACTATTTATAACTGGAGGCGGCAAAAGGGCACAGCTCCAGCTCATTCTCCCCACCACCATATACACACACACAGCTTACCCCAACCCCACATACATATATATCACTCAGTCACATAATAATCCTTGCATTTAATGGAGCGCATTATCAGTTTGTTGAGGCATTTTAAAGCGTTTCACAGAATATATTGGAAAGTGGATTGACTGTGTATTTTGTAGATGAAATGTGGCAGCCAGCACAGAACATTGTCCCCAAATGACCACATTTTCCTGTTAGGAGGGATCATTACCCCCGAGAAAGCGTTCCGCCAATCGACTTACAACCAGGTTCCTACTTACTGCAAGGTAAACAGAAGTGAGTGGAGTAAGGAAACTTACCTAAGGTTTGGGCCCCCCCCAGGAATCAAACTGTGGTTAAAATATATAATATATAATAATATTAATGGTTCTGTCGCTTATGAGGCGAGTACTCTAACCACTACACTATAGGACAACCTTTCCTCCTTCTGGAGGAGCCAGTGCTAATTAAACACGCTGGTTTCTGCCTTGCAGCCTGAACTGCCTGAAATCCGGTGCTGAATTGTCAATCTGCCCGGGGAGCCCAGTGATGGCTGCTGGGGTGAAGGCCAGGTTCTGGGGTCAAACACGTTAAGAGTCTATGTTCCGTCGTTGGCCAGAAATAGACACCGTTGCTTTTTGTGTCCACACGGTCACTGAGTTTAGGCCCAGACATCTCTCCAGGCTATATATAGATAACCCAGGGGACACTCAACTCCTGTCTGGAACGTGCTGCCTGGATGCTGACTACGGTCTATTCCCAGCATTGATATCCCTGACCTCAGAGAGCACAGAACTCATCCCAATTTCCCCCACCTCCTCCATACACCCCCCCCCCCTCCATACCTCCCCCACCCCTTCCCCTCCATCCCCCCTCCCCCTCCATTCCCCCGCCCCCCCAATAATAGCTGTGATAGTCCAGAGACCACTGTCTGTGTGTCAGGCCCAACCCGACACATCACGTGGGAAATGTGATGACATCACGTGGGAACCTGTGGCGACATCACGGTTCGTGTGGTGACATCACGTGGGAAAGTGTGTTGATGTCACGTGGGAAACGTTTGGCGAGAGAGATTGTGCGGTGACATCACAGATTTTTGGGCTGACATCACGGATTGTGTGGTGACGTCGCGTGGGAATTTGTAGTGATGTCACGTGGGGACATGTACGCTCTCTTGACCTCTGTCTGCTGGTCACACCTCTGCTTTAAAGGGTTAACTGGAGCTTTCAGCTATTCTATAGCTGTGTGTACAGAGAGCATTTATTCTATGGCTGTGTGTACAGAAAGAGCTATTTTATAGCTGTGTGTACAGAGAGCATCTATTCTATGACTATGTGTACAGAGAGAGCTATTCTGTGGCTGTGTGTACAGAGAGCATCTATTCTGGGTGCAACACGATTCCCGGCTAGTGAGTGACTCAGACTGGCCAAGATTAAAACAACTATATTTACACCGACCGTCACTAATACAACCAATCCAGCCTGCTGGTGATTCATGTTAAACTGGGAATAACAGGCATTGCAAGATATTGATTTTCCCGAGAGTGACAGATACAGAGAGAGGGATAGACACAGGAGAGAGAAAAACGAGAACATTTATTCTGAACGCTCAAGGACAGGTCTGTGTGTGACTGAAATACAATAATAATAATAATCCTTATATAATGGCTTATCACGTCAATGAGATGCCTCAAAGTGTTGCACAGTGTATTCTGTGAAGTGAACTGACTATACTGTATATTGTATGTGTGAGTACGTCAGTGTCCAAGGAGCATGAATGAGTACAGGAGGAGTTTCCTGTGAGTGCCACGCCGTGTGAGTGACTGGATTAGAATGGTTGGGCTGCCACCTGGTGGGCAGAACTATTTCCTGAGCTCTTCAGGGCACCACAGACAGCGTGGAGGGGGTGCATTACTCACAGGGGCTGGTTCCAGCCTGGACCACATGGGTGTTGGGTGAAGGGGGCGAAGCTGGAGACGGCGATGCCACAAACCCAACCAGCGATGCTGGTTGCTGTGCTTGGCTTCCCTACGAGTTCAGTCACTACACGTGAAAGAGTGATAAGGCTATTATATCATAATGTAAGGATTATTATACGTTGACTATTATATGCGGCGGGGAGCGGGAGGTTATTGCTGGACGCCTCTTTTATGATACACACACTCTTCCAAAAGTGCTTCAAGAGCAACAGGGAGACGGGAAGCACAGGAGTCAAGACTCACTCACAGCCTGGGCGCTTCCGCACCTCGCATACCCATCAAAGGCACCCAAGGCCGATAATAACAACAACAACAACTTCAATTTATATAGCGCTCTCCCTCACTACACGCCGGACGGCGTCTCAGAGCGCTTCACAATAACGGACAGGGGCAGGCGTAGAAAGGTGAGCAACGGCGCGGTCGAAGAGAAAGGTCTTTAGCTGGGACCTGAAGCTGGGAAGAGGTGGGGAGAGGTGAAGGTAGTGAGGAAGGGAGTTCCAGAGCCTCAGGGCGCAGTGGCTGAAGGCACGGCCGCTGAGGGTGGAGCGGAGGATTCGGGGGGACATGGAGGAGGCCAGACCCAGTGGAGCGAAGGCCACGGTAACGATAATCAGTCATTAGGCAGGCGAGTTCCTCCGGTGGGGTTTGAGGGTCAGCCCCTCCCCCCATGAGCAACAACAATTTGAATTTATATCGCACCCTTATATCACACGGGCCAGTGTCGCAGAGCGCTGTTCTGAGGATTGTAAATAATCCAGTGACTGCACTGGATCCAGTGAGTGTATCTAAAAGCAACACACATTAAGTCACTGTGTGTCTGTGTGTGTGAGGCATCACCTCCAGTGGATGGTGCTGCAACTTCACTCTTGGGTTTTATCACCATCGTAACTTGATGGACGTCATATCTTCAATAAACCTCAAAACCGCTTCACAGGCAACTGCTCTGAAGTGTAGTGACTGCAATAAAAACAAGCACACAGTCACTACACTTCAGTGTACAGTTTCCTGTGATACTGTTTGAGGTGTCCTCCTCCCAACACGAAAGGGCCCCGTGTGAAACACAAGGCCTATAAATAATAAAATAGATTTCCATGGTGAATCTTTTATTATTGTGAACGTGAAATAAACTCAAGTCATTACATCTTGTGAAGGAGCTTTTAGAGACATCCTTCGTAAGTGAAAGTTAGTAAGTGCATGGAGTATTAAATAATCAGTCATCATTAAATTCATGGAAGACCATCTGGAAGTTGATTTTTAGCAATACATTTCAAGGAATTAAAATCAGGCAGTTGATAACTGAAGCCAATCCCTATTAGAAGTCCTGACACCCCAACCCACCCTCACACCCATCCACCCCCCCCCCCCTCCCCCCTCCCCCACCCACAGACTCGGGCTGTAAAACCGCAGAACATTCCTGAACTGTGGGAACCCGGAGTTCAAACCCCTATTGGATGAGTCCTTCCTGCAATTTGTAAAAAGAAACTGGTTTTCCGAATGAGGGTTGATGTTGCAGAATTCTCCACCGTTCTGGACCACCTCGTCTAACGATTTTCAGACGTGAAAATTGATTCTTATAAATAAAGACTTGTACGCGCCTCTAGATGTCGCTATTTTGTCGGAATGTGATGAGTGTGCTAGCGACACCTGCCAGCTGATCAGTGCAAAGGAGAAACAATCAACAGAATATATGTTGTCGTGCGGACAGCAACAACAGCAATGATTTACAGCAAGCGAGACACTACTCCCATTGTGTGAATCTATTGGTTATCAAATCTACAGAGAATCCAGGCAGCAAGAAATCTAGAGTTAATAAGGGACTGGTTGGGGGTGCTTGGGGTTGGGGGGGGTGGTGGTCTAGTATCTGCCGCACCTCACAAGAGTCCGTTGGATGGATGATTCGGGGTTCCAGCCATGAGATGAACAATTTTGACAGTAATTTAAAATCTGTGCCGATTGGCTCCCAGGTCATCGGCCTCTTCACCGGCCCCCCCTGCTGGATTCACGCAGCGGCTACTGGCTTCTGTAGGATGAACGCCTGAACGAGGCTTGAACCGTTCTCCCCTTGAGGGGCTGAGGGGGGCGGAAGTTGTCCATCATCCGTGTCTTCACCCCCTCCTCCACTCCCGAGAAAAACAGAGTCCGGAACTTCTCCATCTGCAGACAGAAATGGTCAATGTGAGACATGGTCTCTCAGCCCAGCCCAGTCCCCCCCCACCGCCTGTTCCCTGAGGCTTGTCGCTCACTCCAGCCTCAGGGAGACAATTTCACCTTATAACGTGTAAAATTCGGCAGGAGCCAGCACAGACACGATGGGGAGAGAGAGAGAGAGAGAGAGAGAGAGCAGGGAATGCTGATAAGAGTAGAGAGCTCCAGTGTAGACATGATGGGGAGGGAGTGAGAGACTTAGAGAGAGAGAGAGAGAGCAGGGAATTGGGTTAGAGTAGAGAGCTCTGGAGTTGGCCTTGAAAGACATGCTGTGTGAGTGACTGACCTGCTTCTCAGACATGTATAGCGGTTTCTTCAACATCAGCCAGGTGACGCTCTCGTGCAGTGGGGGGGTAGTCAGTGAGCCAGGGTAGGTCCAGTAATCCAGGCAGTCGGGGAGGAGGCCCGAGGGATTAAAGTCCTTAAACTGCGCCTTGGTTTCCTGCCAGAAATCAATAACTACATCAGCTGTGCTCGGTGTGTAATCACATTGAGAGTGCGATCAGATGGAATTCAGCTCGGTTCAGTAATGATTAACTTCAAATTACTTTCACTTCAACTTGGCTCGTGTCCACAGTCCTGAGCTCACACGGCCCAGTCAGCGATAATAATACTGTATTATTATTTCCTGCAGTTAATATAGCTCTCGATCGTTGAGACGTCTCAAATCGCTTCGCGGAATATATTGTAAAGTGAATTGTCTGTGTATTTTGTTGGCAGAAGGATGGCAGCCAATGCACACAGCAGCGTCCCCACAAACAGCCGGGGATTGAATTATTATTAGTATTTTGGGTGGGAGGGATCATTATCTTCGGAAACGCCATCCGCTAATTGATTAACAACTGGATTCCTACTTAATGCTGGATTAACAGAGGGTGTGCAGCGAGGAATCTCCCTTGCAGAGCAAACACAAGAACCATTAAGCTTCAGGGTGATTGCTGGTTTGATGCGTTAGCGAGCGAGATGGGCTGAGGAGGGGTGGAGGTGGAGGGGGGGTAGAGGGCAGGATGGGGTAGGGGTAGGGAGCAAAGGGTTGGGGGAGATGGACATACCTTGAATTTGACCATGTAGAGAGCGTCTGTCAGCTGGTTTAAGACACTGTGCTTCTCGCCCGTCTGAAAGGCACGAACAAGCTCAATTATTATTATCATGTGAAAATCTCAGAGTTTCACTCAATGTTCTGGCTTCCTGAAATTATATAGAATCAACCAGTTTCCACTTCACCCCTGGAAACCCTCTCCCACGCCACCATATCCTATGTCCACCTGCCTCGGTCTAATTCCCACCTGAAGACTAGCCTCCATAATGGTGCCTCTGGTCACCTCCCCCCTGACTTGGCCCCCACTCCCACCCCCCTCCCCGCCCCTGTGTGTAACGTTCTGACACTGTCCCGTGTGAGGGACTCGATGTAAATGCAAGTTGTGCATATTTTATATTTATACTTTATATTTTAGTAGCAATCAGCCTGACTGGGGCAAACCCCCACACTCACCTACACACACACACACACACACACATACATACACATACACAGATACTCACACATACACAGACACGCACACATACACAGATACGCACACAGACAACACATACAACAACAACTTCGAT
Source organism: Hydrolagus colliei (assembly GCA_035084275.1). NCBI lineage: Eukaryota > Metazoa > Chordata > Chondrichthyes > Chimaeriformes > Chimaeridae > Hydrolagus > Hydrolagus colliei. The sequence continues at coordinate 4,085,737 of CM068756.1, read as the reverse complement.
TTATATAGCGCCCTCCACGCTGGATGACGTCTCAGAGCACTTTACATACACATGCTTTGCATACACATACACTGACACGCACACAGACACAGACAGACGCGCACATATATACACACACACACAGACGCACACAGATACAGAGAGTGAAAGGCAAACATTCCCTCAATGTTACATTTTTTTGAGTTATAAATATGCTTTCTTTGTGGCCAAAACACACAGCGCGACTGTCAGACTGTGAGCCACTGCCTTATACGGTAGGGAACACCAGACTGTGCTGCCGTGTGGGGAAGTGAGAGGATCCTCTCCCACAATAAAATAATAACAATAGCTCTTCAATTTGATGTCGCGCCTTATCACATCTTTGGGCCATCTTAAAGCGCATCGCAGAATATTACTGTAAAATAAAATGACTGGCTAGTGTATGGGTGAAACGCGGCAGCCAATTGTACACAGCGACGTCCCTACAAACAGCTGTTAAGGGATTATTACCGCCCCCTGGATCTGCCAATCGACTAACGACTGGGTTCCTATTCACTGCCGGGTAAACAGAGGTGCAAGCGTGAGTCAGGGAAACTTGTCCAATGTTTGGCTCGGCCCGAGAATCAAACCCAGCTCCTCTTCACTTGTGAGGCGAATGTCCTAACCGCTGAGCTACACGCGGGGGCTCCAATCTCGCCAGCGGCTAAACTCACCTCCAGAAACACACCGAGCACCGCCAGCCCGTCGGGGGCCGTGGCCGCGTCGTCAAAGGTTTTGTACTTCACTGCGTTCCAGTGCACCAGGTGGAGCTGTGAGATCAGCACAAACCACAGTCAACACTGGCTGATGGCATTACTGACAGGGGATGGCTGCGCCCCGTGAAGTGACTTGTGATTCGGGCCAACGAGGCAAAGCCGATTCGCGCGCAAAGAAAGCATCCCACAAGAAACAGCCGCGAGGCGAGCGAGGTTACGTTTCTCTCAACTCGTGTCAACCAGGAGGAGATAAACAACCTCGTTTCTCTTTTCCCGACAACACCTTTATATAATGCCTGAGCAGGCACCAGACGGGACCTCGGTTTAACGCGTCACCCGAAGATGGCATGTGTTTCAACCTTGGTCACCAGATGCGGGGGTGGGGGGGGGAGGGTGGAGGTGGCGGGAGGCGTGTTTGATTGTGAAGTGGAAATCCATCAACCAACTAGGAGACAGCTTCCCTCTGGTGATAATATTTAATAATAATACTAATCCTTGAATTTGACACAGCGGCTTTTCACTGTGTCTCAAAGCGCTTCACAGAATATACTGTAAAGTGAATTGACTGTATATATATATTTGTGGGCGAAACGCGGCAGCCAATTGCGTACAGCAGCGTCCCCCACAAAGTCACAGATTGAAATGACCAATTTTATCTGTTGTGTTTTTTTTGAGGGGAGGGATTATTATTAGGTGTGTGTGTGTGGAGTAAGGAAACTTGCCCGGGTTTCGCCTTGACCTGACCTGCCTGGATTCGAAACACAGGTCTCTCACGTGCTTGTAAGGCGAGTGAGCGTCTCTAACCCACTGAGCTACAGGAGCGATGTATAGAAAGAACACTCACCTCTCCGGGGTAGGATTTGCCATCGACCGTGTGCTCGGAGCCTCTGCTGTCCTTCGCTCCCCAGTGGAAATGGAACTGCTTCAGTTTGTAGGGAACCTCGAGGGGCCCACCTCTGATCACTGCGGAGGTGATACAACGAGGCCAGGAGTCAGAGACACAGACAAGGAAACACTTTAATACAACTACTGCTAATAATCTTATACAGCTCTATATCGTGGCATTGAGACGTCTCAAAGCACTTTACAGAATATACTGTAAAGAGAATTGACTGTATATATATATTTGTGGGCCAAACGCAGCAGCCAATTGCGCACAGCAGTGTCCCCCCCACCACACACACAAACAGTTGTGGATTGAAAATGACCAATTTTATTATTGTGTTTTTTTTTGGAGGGATTATTATTAGGCGCATGTGTGAAAAGTGTGTGTGTGTGCGCGTGTGTGTGTGGAGTAAGGAAGCTCCTCACACAGGAGCTGAGACTAATCCACACGAGAGAGTTAATTGCCATCAAAACCTCCATTATTCTATCACGTGATTTCCAAGATGGTTGGTAGGCCAAGTCGATGGACCTTGGTCTCTCTCTGTGTTTTTAATCTGGTAATTCTTACATTCCTGTAATTGCTGCAACTCAATAAAAAAACACAGTTCACAGCTAGTGACCCACGTTCAGCATAACTTTACTATCACTCTGTTAATTATTGACCGGGAGAGAAGTGGAAACATGTAAACCGTGACCGGAGAGTAAGTGTTTTCACACGCGAGCCATACCAGTCCAGGTCTGGGTGGGCGGGTGTGGTTGGGAGGGAGTGAAAACACAGAGAGAAAAGGCCACTTGCTCCCTGAGCTTTACACGGTTATCAGCCAACAAAGTTGGTGCCAGAGACTGGCGTCTGTCAGAGAAACGTAGCTCAGTGGTTAGAGCACTCGCCTTACAAACGTGAGAGACCTGTGTTCGAATCCAGGCAGGTCAGGGCGAAAACCTTGGGCAAGTTTCCTTACTACACACACACACATCATAATAATCCCACCCAAAAAAACCACAATAATAAAACGGGTCATTTTCAATCTACGACTGTTTGTGGGGCGCGGACGCTGCTGTGCGCAATTGGCTGCCGCGTTTTGCCCTCCCACAAATATACAGTCTATTCTGTGAAGCGCTTTGAGACACAGTCGATAAGATGTGAAAAGCCGCGATATCAAATTCCAGGATTATTATTATTAATGTTACTATATATATCGCTGCACATGACTTTCCCTTTGAAGAAAGCTGTTTTAATCCAGCTGCGAGGGTTAGAGCCACGGTCACTGCCCAGGTCAGCGGTGACCAGGGAAAGATTTAAAAGGAGAATGAGAATAAAACTTTGGGTTGTAGTGAGGAAAGAGCACAAGACACCAGAGAGAGAGAGAGAGAGATCAGGGAATCAGTGTTGCAGTGACTCAGAGCTCTCCCCTGTGATTCTATAATCGGTGACCACACACAGGGATGCTTTATTGCCAAGTTTAGAAACGGTTTTTAATCATCGAGTCTAAAATGCATCCGTTCCACCAAAGTCTGATCATTACAAACTCTTTCAGATGTGAGAGACGGAGTGAGGGAGGGAGGGAGGAAGGAAGGAAGGAAGGAAGAACAAACTTGTATTTATACGCCGTCTTTCACACAGGAAGGTGCTGGACAGTTAAGGGTTTGTACTCAAATTGAGGGTGAGATCAAAAGGGGGAATGGAGGGTAAGGCTGAGGGGGGTGGGATTGTAAAGGCTCAATCAAATAAGACTGAAGCAAGGGAGGTAAGGATGGGGGGAATGCAAGGTGATGCTATTTGTTGATGGATTTCCAGAGGCTGCTCCCATTATCACAATTGAAACGATAACCTGAAGTCCACACCAGGCGACAACTTTGCCAGCGATGACTTCAGGTAAGCGATGGGACTGCACCCCTGATGTCCTACCCCGAGAGACTGCGCTTGAATGATAATAATAATCCGTACCTTTGTTCCCAGCAGAGGATTTATTGTCCAATGGATTAGTTGTGCAGTTTGTAAGCAAAATACAACCGTCCAAAAACCCCCCGCAATAATAAAACAAAGGTCATTTTAATCCACGGCTGTTTGTGTGTGTGTGTGTTGGGGGGGGGGGGGGGGGGGGCGAACACAGCTGTGCGCAATTGGCTGCCACGTTTCACTCTCCCACATATATGGAGAAGCGCTTTGAGACACAGTCGATAAGATATGAAAAGCCGCGATATCAAATGCCAGGATTATTATTATTATTTAGTATTATACGTAACCCAATTGCACACAGCAATGTCCCACAAGTAGCCAATGGAACAAGTGATCAGCTTTATCTGGGATGTTATGTTGTTGGCCTGGACACTAGGATGGAGAAACTACTTTCTCTTTTTCCAATTACTCTACAGTATATAATGCAATGGCATAAGCCTCATGAATATATACAGCCACTACACACCCTTGGTCCACAATGGTCAGATAGTATACAAACAGTGTGTGCTCTAAACACTGTCCTTAATCAATCCATGCCCCTGGATGGCTACAGTAGGAAAACAGGTAGAGCTTCTAGTTACAGTATAATAATAATCCTTGTATTTGACACAGAACATTATGGGTGAAAATTCTCGAAGCGCTTCACAGGATATAATGTAAAGTGCGGTGACTGTGTATTGTGTGGGCATTGTGTTGCAGAGACGTGAAAAATTGTGGCTGTTTAGCGTCAGGGAAAAAAAAGCAAACAAACAGTAACAAACAGCTCGCATTTTTATTACTTTCTTCAACTGGGATAGCGTCTGGGAGCGCTCAGCAGAGTGTAACAGGGGCTTCTCAACAATATTGACAATGGGTGGGAGGATGGGAAGGAATAAATAGACTGTTTGCACTATAGCAGGAGCCACTCACACTGGGGTTATCGTGATAGCGTGAAGATAGTGTGAGAGTTAGACAAATAAACACACCCCTCCCGTCGGTATAGCACGGCACCATTTAGCCACTGTGAGGTTGAACGTACAGAGAGTGAGTGAAACGCCAGTCAGCAGATTCCAGCCTGTAACTTTACCCCCGTAAAAAAAAAAATCGGTCATTTTCAATCCAGGACTGTTTGTGGGGGGGGAGAACGCTGCTGTGCGCAATCGTGTTTTGCTCTCCCAGGAATATATATATATACAGTTAATTCACTTGACATTCAAGTCTATGAAGCACTTTGAGATGTTGATAAAATGTGAAAAGCCGCTAATATCAAATGCAAGGATTATTATTATTATTTCAATAAAACAACAACCACAACAGCAACAACAACAACAACAAAATGACACTTGTATAAGACGCCTTTTGCAACCCCCACCCCCCCAACCCACCGAATGTGGAGTCTGTAAGGAGCTTGTTAACCTACCGGTCTTATCATCGCAGTCTTCGTACTCCACCATGACCGAGTGGCCATTGTTAGATATGGACAGTGAGGAACAAGCATTGTAAGACACTGAGATGGGGTTGAGGCAGGGGTTGAACACGGCTTGTTCGGACACTATGTCGATGGGTGATTGTCTGTCTCCGTGGGCTACAGGATAATTCCTGTACCAATGCTCGGGACCTTTAAACACAATAATAATCATAATCGTAATCATAATAATAAATTTAAACCAAACGCATAATCACGGCTGATCTCCTGCCCGCAGAGAGAGACAGAGAGAGAGAGAGAGAGAGAGAGAGATGTCTCTAGCCTCCCCGACTACACCCAGGTCCATCCTACGCTTTACATGAACAGAATTAGACAATAATAACTCAAAGGCAACAATACAAATAAATGAATGCAGTGTTGGGCGGGGTGGGGGGTGGAGGACGGGGGGGTGGGGGGGTGTGGGGTGGGGACGGACGGACCAGGGTTCGATTCCTGGGCAGGGGGAGACGGTGGGCAAGTTTCTTTACTCCCTCTCGCCTCTCCATCTACTTCACAGTAAATAGGAACCCGGGTGGTCGTTAGTGAATTGGTGGATTGCTTACCTGGTGGGGGGAGGGGGGGGGGGGGGGTAATAATCCCTCAAAAAACTAATAATAATTTGGTCGCTCGATTCACGACTGTTGTGGGGGGGGGAGACCTGCCGTGCGCAATCGGCTGCTGCGTTTCACCCACAAAATAATACAGTCAGTTCACTTTACAGTATATTCTGTGAAGCGCTTCGAGACACAGAACAGAATACATGACAGGGCGCTGGAGCAAATACAAAGCTCGCTGGAAGACAGACAGACAGACAGACAGACAGACAGACAGACAGACAGACAGACAGACAGACAGACAGACAGACAGACAGAAGTCTGGTTTGTTGGCTGTGTTTTGTTTAACGCTACAGAAGTCTTGTTAACTTAACATAGGAAAACAACTCACCGTTCTCCTCTCCATAGTCCCAACAATGATGTCCTGTCATCCTCACTGTGTGTGTGTATAACTGTGTGTGTGTGTGTGTGTAACTGTGTGTGAGTGTGTGTGTGTAACTGTGTGTGTGTGTGTGTGTGTAACTGTGTGTGTGTGTGTAACTGTGTGTGTGTGCGAGTGTGAAACTGTGTGTGAGTGTAGCTGAGTGTGTGTGTGTGTGAGAGTGTGTAACTGTTGTGTGTGTGGCTGAGTGTGAGTGTCTCTACCTCCCCGGCTGGTGTGTGGAGAGCCCAGGGATGGCTGTTGTAATCAGAGCTTTGACAGTCAGACTGACTGACAGCTCAACAGGGTTTAAATGAGACATCAGAGGGGGAGGGGCCGCCAGCTGTCAATCAGCCATCACCTGGACTGTCCATAAACCTGAGGATTTCCTCCAATTAGCGACTCATTCACTCACTCAATCACTCACTCACTCCCTCAATCACTCACACACTCCCTCCCTCACTCACTCACACACTCCCGCACTCACATACACACTCCCTCACACACTCATTCACTCCGTCACTCACTCACACACTCCCTCACTCCCTCAATCACTCACTCCCTCAATCACTCCCTCACTCACTCCCTCCCTTAATCACTCCCTCACTCACTCACACACTCCCTCACTCATACTCACTCCCTCAATCACTCCCTCCCTCCATCACACACTCCCTCACACACTCCCTCACTCACACACACACACACACTCCCTTAGTTACTCCCTCCCTCACTCACACACTCCTATCCTCACTCCCTCACTTACTCACTCCCTCACTCACAAACTCACACACTCCCTCACTCACACACTCACTCCCTCACTCATTCCTATCCTCACTCCCTCACTCACACAGACTCCTACCCTCACTCACTCCTATCCTCACTCCCTCACTCACACAGACTCCTATCCTCACTCACTCCTATCCTCACTCCCTCACTCACACAGACTCCTACCCTCACTCACTCCTATCCTCACTCCCTCACTCACACAGACTCCTATCCTCACTCACTCCTATCCTCACCCCCTCACTCACAAACTCACACACTCCCTCACTCACACACTCACTCCCTCACTCACTCCTATCCTCACTCCCTCACTCACACAGACTCCTACCCTCACTCACTCCTATCCTCACTCACTCCTATCCTCACTCCCTCACTCACACAGACTCCTATCCTCACTCACTCCTATCCTCACTCACTCCTATCCTCACTCCCTCACTCACACAGACTCCTATCCTCACTCACTCCTATCCTCACTCACTCCTATCCTCACCCCCTCACTCACAAACTCACACACTCCCTCCCTCACACGCTCCCTCAATCACTCCCACACACGCTCCCTCCCTTACGCATTCTCTCACACACTCACTCCCTTCCTCCCTCACACATTCCTTCCCTCCCTCACACGTACTCTCCCTGCCTTACACACTCACTCACTGCTTCCCTCAATCACTCACTTACACACACACTCCCTCCCTTACACACTCACTCCCTCCTGCCTCCCTCCCTCCCTCCCTCAATCACTCACTCCCTCACACACTCACCCACTCCCTCCACTCATTCACTCACTCATGGCTTCATGAAGCCAGAAGAGTGATCTCTCTCTCTCTCTCTGTCTCTCCAGTTTCCCAGCTGCCGCTGTGAGAGATTGCCACAGGCAAACCCGAACCTAGGCGAACGATCCTCAACCTCTCCTCTCCTCTCCCTCCCTCCCTCTCTCTTCCTCTCTCTTTCCTCCTCTCACACTCACTGCATCCTTCCTCTCCACCCTCTCTCTCTCTCTCTCTGTCTCTCTTCACTCACTCTCTCTGACTCTCTCACACACACACACCTTGTCTCCTCCTCTCTCTTACAGTGAACAACACATCACTCAGGTATTGCACACACAGCAGTGATGGTGAGATTTCCCCCTGAACTGACCTTGTGTGAGAGGCAGAGAGACACAGAGACTGAGACACAGAGAGAGGCAGACAGACAGATAGAGAGAGAAAGAGAGATGGGTTGGGGGGCATTTGACGACAGAATATGTTTCCTGTTGACTCACCCTGAAGTGAAACAATGACTGTTACAGTATAAATTAGTAATGGGGGGTGGAGGGGGAGGCTGAGTGAAATCAAACCTTATTGGAGTCCCTGTAACTCAGTGGTTAGAGATACTCACTCACTCGCCTTACAAGCGCGAGAGACCTGTGTTCGAATCCAGACAAGTCAGGGTGAAACCTTGGGCAAGTTTCCTTACTCCACACACAGACACAGAAACGCACCAAATAATAATCTGTCCCCCCACAAACACCCCCCCCCCCCCCCCCTCGCACAATAATATAGTTGATCATTTCAATCCACGGCTGTTTGCCTGTGTGGCTGCCGCGTTTCACTCTCCCACAAATACATACGCGGTCAATTCACTTTTACTGTACATTCTGCGAAGCGCTTTGAGACACAGTCTGGATAGACGTGAAAAGCCGCGATATCAAATGCCAGGATTATTATCATCATATTATTATTCAGTCATCAATTCAGTTATTGGAGGAGCCAGAGGGTTACAGAGGGTTCCCGGCCTCACTCCAAAAATATCACTGCACATTGTCTCACAACTACGAAACCGCACAGAGAACTGAGGAAACGTCTTAGCTTTTGGTCTTGGATTCGAAACCGACTGATTGTGACTGAACTTAAGAACTTCCTACATCACTGTACAAAGGTGGCGCAAAATCTTACATTTTAGGACAAAAAGCGACTGAGAAGATCAGATTAGTTAGTTGCATTTGCTGCCTTTGGGTGCCCTGAGCCTTTAGGTGCGGAGATTATATTAAATGCTTAATGGGATGAAGTAAATATGGGACCTAATTTCAGATCTGCCAAGGCACCAGGAATGAGAGGTCACAGGGTCAGTGTGTGTCAAGGTCACATTTAGGTACCGGGAAGTGTTTGCGGATGTCGGATGAGGAAAGAGTGAGAGGAAGGGTATTGTTTTGCTCAGGCAGTTGTCTGACACATATAGAAACCCATCACATGTCACAGAGTCCTGTAGTTCAGTGGTTGGATGTAACTGCTGGAGTCTAACCAGCTAAAACCACATAGCTTTGCCATTGCTGTTGTTAATAATATTACAATAATCCTGGCATTTGATATGACGGCTTTTCATGTCTTCTAGACTGTGTCTCAAAGCACTTCATTAACAGAATATACCGCAAAGTGAATTGACTGTATATATATTTGTGGGCGAGCGAAACGCGGCAGCCGATTGCGCACAGCAGCGTCTCCCCCCCCCCCCCTCCACCCACCCCACAAACAGTCGTGGATTGAAATGACCAATTTTTTTATTATTGTTTTTTTTTTGAGGGATTATTATCAGGCATGTGTGTGTGTGTTTGTGTGTATGTGTGTGTGGAGTAAGGAAACTTGCCCAAGGTTTCGCCCTGACCTGCCTGGACTCGAACACAGGTGTCTCATACTTGTAAGGCGAGCGCTCTAACCACCGAGCTACAGGATAGCTCCACACTGATATCACTGTCTGGCTGCCTTTCCTGGTGTTTGTCCAGCTAGGACCCTACCCATCAGGGCTTTGGCTTGCGGGGGTTAACAGGAGCAGAGTGAGAGAATTGCCAGAAACATACTTTACTGGATGAGGACAGGAATGGAGCTGCGATGCTCCCTTGTGCCCTCCCTGCCAAGGCAGTAGATAAATAAATATTGTTGTCTCTTGAATGAGTTGCAGATGCTATGCAATGATGAGTCGTTTCTCTCAGGATATAGGGGAGAATGGGGGAGAGGGAGAGAACCAGAAAACATGTTCATTGGACATGTGTATGTATGGTCTAACAATAGGTGTCCTTGTAGCTCAGTGGTTAGAGCACTCGCCTTACAAGCAGGAGACCTGGGTTCAATTCCCGGCAGGTCAGGACAAAACCTTGGGCAAGTTTCCTTCCTCCACACACACAGACACACGAGCGCCTAATAATAATCCCTCCCTCAAAAAAAGCAATAATAATTTGTTCATTTGAATCCACGACTGTTTGTGTGTGTGTGTGTGTGGGAGGGACACGCTGCTGTGTGCAATCGGCTGCTGCGTTTCGCTCTCCCACAAATATATATATATATACATACAGTCAATTCACTTTACAGTATATTCTGGGAAGCGCTTTGGAAGACGTGAAAAGTACTGTATCAAATGCAAGGATATAAAACACACACAGACACACACCCAATGCTTAAACTGTTACTGATAGTATCAATAATAATAATCCGTGCATTTGATGTTCAGCGCTTATTATCATGGGTGTTTCAATGCTGTGAAAAAGAGAGATACTGTACAAACATGGCTGCGAGAGTCGGTGGCAGTGAGTGACAGGGTGAGTGAGAGTGTCAGAGTGAGTGAGAGAGTGAGAATGTCAGAGTAAGAGTGAGTGAGTGAGAATGTCTGAGTGAGTGAAGTGAGTGAGCTGCAGCGCCCTCTGGCGGCCGGGCCTGGTCAGGTCGGGGCGGGCAGAGGGAAGGAAGGAAGAGGAGGAGGAGGAGGAGGAAGGGGGCGAGTGTGGCGAATGTGCTGCTGGGCAGTGAAGGACTGTCTTGTGTGTGTGTGTGTGTGTGGTGTGTGTCTGGCCTGTGGTGAATGTGCTGCCGGGGGGAGCCGGGGTAGCTTTACCTGCCGCGCGGTGGCAACATGGCGGCGCTGGGCAGCGCGGGGAGAGCGCGCAGGGAGGAGAAGTATGACAGGCAGCTCAGGTAATGTGTCTCACACACTATATACACTATATATACACTATATACACTACACTATATATACACTATATACACTATACTACACTATATACACACTATATACACTATACTATATATACACTATATACACTACTATATATACACTACACACCCTATACACACACCCTTTATACTGTATACATGCTGTATATACACACACACCATATACACACCATATACACACCATATATACATATGTACACCACCATATATGCTGTATGTATATATAGAGAGAGTGGGATATGTGTGATACTAAGATATTCTGTCACATATACTCTATATACACCATATATTATACACATGCACACACATATATGTTTATATATATATATATATGTCTTGACAGCTCAGGTGATCTGTCAGGTATAACCATATACTTATCCTATATACACCGCACACGCACGTATGTATTCGGTGTATATTACGATATATAGTAATATATATATTCTATATACTGTATATTCCCAATGTTACACATCCCCAGAGAGGAAAAATGTGTCGGACAGCTCAGGTTAGACACTATAAAATCTGTACATACCCTATGTATAGGGTTGTCTCACCTCTGGCTTGGAAGTTTGTGGGACGTTGCTCTGTGCATTTTGCCACAAAATGTAGTCATTCCACTTTACAACATATTCCGTGGAGTGTTTTGCGATGTCTCTGATAACCTGATGAGTCACTATAGCAAATGCAAAAATTATTAGGAATAATTATGTACTGTGAAGCTTTTTTTTTGGGGGGGGGGTGGGGGGAAACGGACAATTTTGCCTTCTCATTCGGATTTCTCCTGTATCTAGGCTGTGGGGAGATCACGGACAGGAGGCCCTGGAAGCTGCCCACGTTTGTCTGATCAACGCCACCGCAACCGGGACCGAGATACTGAAAAACCTCGTGCTTCCAGGTCTGGCTGAGTTCCGTTTAGTTGTTTACCGTTTACAGGCTTGTTGTTGTTGCCCACCAGAAACATTTATCATCCAGATGGAGCTCCTGTGGCTCAGTGGGTTAGAGACACTCACTCACTCACTCACTCACTCGCCTTACAAGCGTGAGAGACCTGTGTTCGAATCCAGGCAGGTCAGGGCGAGACCTTGGGCAAGTTTCCTTGCTCCACACATACATACACACACACACACACGCCTAATAATAATCCCCTCAAAGAAACACAATAATAAAAATTTGTCATTTCAATCCATGACTGTTTGTGTAGGGAACGCTGCTGTGCGCAACTGGCTGCTGCATTTCACCCACAATATATATACAGTCAATTCACTTTACAGTATATTCTGGGAAGCGCTTTGAGACACAGTCGATAAGATATGAAAAGCCAATATCAAATGCCACGATTGTTATTACATTATATAGATGTTGACTCTCACTTTTTTTGGTCGCCAGGAATCGGATCCTTCACCATTGTGGACGGCAGCGCTGTTAGTGGAAGTGATGTTGGGAATAAGTAAGTGTTTAAAATCTTAAAACTTTGTTCCCCTTGACTTTGAACGATCGGCAGAAAGCAATGGAGTGAGGTGGTGGAGTGGGGTGGGGTGGGGGGGGGCAAGGGGCATTGTGTCAATATGGGGTCTGCACTTGGGTACACTGGCTTCGTAAGAAAACAACACAGCCCTGTTTAGCAAATCCTTTGTAAAACATTTTCAGTCGCCTCATTCTATCGTTTAGTGACGCAGCTCAGACAATTCTGTGTATTATCTACTTCCTTTCTTTCGTTCTCAGCTTCTTCTTGACTAAAAACAGCATCGGAAAGGTCAGTTCTATCGCTTCAGCTGAAAGGAACAATTCTAACGTTTGGTTAAAAACTTCTTTTTCTGAGCTCCCTTTTGCTCGGTGCTTAGTGTATACCATCAGTGGAAGCGGGGGGTGGGGGGGAAGGGGGGGGCAATTGGGGGAAAGGGATGGGGGTGGCTGACAAGGAAGGGGATTGAGGAGGTATTTGGGGAGATTGTGAGAGACGGGGACTGACAGATGGATACCAGGCGGGGTTCTGTTGTGGTTCTGCACTTTCCTGTGTTATTATATTTTAAGTGTGTTAACAGTTGGACTGCTGTATATCAGTGTCTCTGGCTCTTTGATGTCTCCTCTAGAATCGAGCTCGGGCTGCCACAGAACTTCTACAGGAGTTAAACAGTGATGTGTGCGGGAACTTTGTGGAGGAGGTGAGTACAGCTGGGAATGTGTGTCTGCGCTTCAGGCTAAATGTGTCACTCTTCTCGTTCACTTTCAAAAAGGTGTGAATATCAAAATCATCCCCCCCCCCCCCCCACCCCTTTTCAAATCCTTCAGCTCCTCTCCCTCCCTTCAGCTCCTCTCCCTCCCTTCAGCTCATCTCCCTCCCTTCAGGAGAGGGGTTGGTTGTGGAGAGGAGGGTGAGTGGGAGATGCTCTGTCACGGTTGTAGATGTAGAGTTCCTCAGTGTTAATTAAGGCCCAGTGATAGTGTGGGGACAGAATTCAGCTGCAACACAGGGATGTTCTTCATTCTGCAGAACATTTTGCAACCCACAGAGATTGCACACCCACAGAGATTACAGTACAGAAAGGAGGTTGTTCAGTATGTCAACAACAACTAGTTGCACATTTATTATTTATACATAAATTATACATTTATGCAAGCGGGTTAGTGTCCCGGAATGCCAGCTGTCTGCATCCTCCTCCTTGCCCCCTCCCCCACTGCCCTCCTTCAAGTCCCCGTCTCAAGACTCTACTCTTCGATGGACTCATCGGCAACTCCTAATCCCCACCCCCCTTCCCTCCCTCACCCTCCCCTGTCTTCAGCTCGGGTATGAATCAGTGACTGTCTAGCGCCTTGGGACATCCTCCTGACATGAAAGGCTCTGTCTATACAAGTGTTATTTTGTTGTTGTTGTTGTTGTACGTCACTGGGCTGTGAGGAATGGGGGAATGTGACGTCTTGTCTTTCAGAGCGCGGAGCAGCTCCTGGAGAACGATCCAACGTTCTTCTCTCGGTTTCACCTGGTGATCGCCTCCCAGCTCCAGGAAAGGTTTGTGACGTAATACAAATAATCATCTCAACCCCCTTCATGTCTTCTCCATTTCCTCCCTTTTCGTGTGATGCATCTCTGAGCACGGGCAACATATAATAATAATAATAATAATCCTGGCATTTGATACAGCAGGTTTTCACGTCTTCTAGATTGTGTCTCTAAGCACTTCACAGAATATACTGTAAAGTGAATTGACTAAAAATATACCTACATTTGTGGGAGAGCGAAACTTGGCAGCCGATTGCGCACAGCAGCGTTTCCCCCCCCCCCCCCCCCCCACATACATAAACAGTCGTGGATTGAAAATTAAGCAGTTTATTGCAGTTATAATTTTTGAGGGATTACTATCAGGTGTTATCAGTGTGTGTGTCAGTGTGTGGAATAAGGAAACTTGCCCAAGGTTTTGCCCTGACCTGCCTGGATTCGAACACGGGTCTCTCTCACGCTTGTAAGGCGAGCGAGTGAGTGTCTCTAGCTCACTGAGCTACAGGATAGCTGCACTATTTAGGCACTAACGTCTGTCTGTTTCCTCCCCCACTGACAGCGCTCTGCTGCGTCTGGCTGGTGTGCTATGGAATATGGAGGTGCCGCTTCTGGTCTGCAGGACATATGGACTGGTGGGGTACATGCGACTGGCTGTGAAGGAGCACACGGGTAAACATTCCCTTTGATTGACTCTGTTTTTTTTCTCCCTCCCCCCCCCCCCCCCCCCCCGATTCTAAATCCAGGAATGGTTGAGTTCCCCTCAGCCACAAACTCAGGGGAAGAACAATTCCTCTGGGGGACAATGGGTAAAACACTGTCTATCTTGTGCTGCACTGAGCCACACACAGACACACAACATACGACACATACACACACACCACACGTACACACCACATACAGACGCTCGCACACACACACACTACACACAACACACCACACACAGACATACCACACACACAGACACACATATAACACACCCCACACAGTATGACAGTAAAACCTTGTGACTCAGAGAGACTGATGTGTGTTTCTCTCAGTTGTGGAATCTCACCCTGACAATGCACTGGAAGATTTGAGGCTGGATTTGCCTTTCACCCAACTCCGAGATCATGTGCAGCGGTACAGCCTGGGGACGATGGAGAGAAAGGTCTGTCGGGGGTGTTGCTGATGTCTTGTGAATGGCATGCATTTAACGTAACTTCAGTGAATTCCTCGCCAAAATCTAACAGCATTTAAAAGTGTCCCTGAACTTTGTGGAGCTCCTGTGGTTAGAGACACTCACTCGCCTTACAAGCATGAGAGACCTGTGTTCGAATTCAAGCAGATCAGGGCGAAACCTTGGGCAAGTTTCCTTACTACACACACACGCGCCCAATAATAATCTGTCCCAAATAAACCACAATAATAAAATTGGTTATTTGCAATCCACGGCTGTGTGTGTGGGGGCGACGCTGCTGTGCGCAATTGGCTGCCGTGTTTCGCCCCCAAATATATAGACAGTCAAATTCACTTTACAGTATATTCTGTGAAACGCTTTGAGACATCGATAAGATGTGAAAAGCCGCTATATCAAATGCCGAGGATTCTTATTACTATTATAACTTTGTAACTTTAGACTTTCTGGTGTGAAAGGCGCTGCATCAATTTAAATCGGTGGCCGTTGTTGACGAATACTAGTGGAAAAGTGGTTGAAAGATTTGCGGGGGGGAAAGAGCAAGTGCATGTGTGGTTAACGCACCGAGCTCCAGCACAGACGCGGTGGGCTGAGTCGAATGGCTCGGCCCTATGCGTTCTATGATTCTAACCGGAATTTTTCTCCTCTTAACACACCAGGACCACAGACACACACCATGGCTCATTCTGATCGCAAAATACCTTGAAACCTGGCTGCATGAGGTACGCAGTTTTCACCGTTGACCTGTTGTGTAAATGTAGCCTCACAGAGAGCATCACTTGTCCTCCCATGCTATTATCACCAGAATTTGTGCTTGTGTCCAGTATTAATGGATCAGGTGCTATCAGGCGGAGCTCAGTGGTTATAGATACTCACTCGTCTTACAAGCGTGAGAGAGCCTTGTGTTCGAATCCAGGCAGGTCAGGGCGAAACCTTGGGCAAGTTTCCTTACTCCACACACACATACACATGCCTAATAATAATCCCTTCCACCCCAAAAAAAAACACACAATAATAAAATTGGTCATTTAAATCCACGACTGTTTGTGGGGGACGCTGCTGTGCGCCATTGGCTGCCGCGTTTCGCCCACAAATATCTATACAGTCAATTCACTTTACAGTACATTCTGTGAAGCGCTTTGAGACACAGTCCAGAAGATGTGAAAAACCGCTATATCAAATGCAAGAATTATTATTATTAAGTGTCATTCCTAATCAACAGACAGCAACAACAAAATTAATCTACTTCTTAATGCAAATTTGCTGCAGTTTCAGAAGTGTAATCCAAGCTGAAGTGAATTCTCCGATCACGTATAATACCGCCTGTATTGTGCAGAATTGACCTACTCTCACTCGCATCCTGTTATAGTCA
Organism: Hydrolagus colliei; assembly: GCA_035084275.1. Taxonomy (NCBI): domain Eukaryota; kingdom Metazoa; phylum Chordata; class Chondrichthyes; order Chimaeriformes; family Chimaeridae; genus Hydrolagus; species Hydrolagus colliei. The sequence continues at coordinate 4,069,435 of CM068756.1, read as the reverse complement.
TCAGCAATCTTGTTCGTCTCTCCTCTGGTGGCTCGGGGGCGTGGGAGGTGGGTGAGGGGTATTCAGTGAGTAACTCTGGCAGACAGATCAGAAAGGCTGGTTCACAAAGTACTCTGTGGTTGGTCATTGATCTCATCCCCGGTCTCCCTTTTTCGATGACTATTCATTGCTCACACACTCGTAGAGTGACAGGATCCGCAGAGCTGTGATTCTCAACCTGTTAAGTTGGGATACCTTGACCCCCGGTCCATGCTCACTACACAGCACTGGCAAACGAGGTGACGGAGAGCAATGGCTGCTCTGGCTGAGGGAATCATAGTTGGTGAGAGAGAGTCTATGTATTTTAGTGGCAGCTGTTTAAAGGCAGCTTACCTTTAGAGCTTACCTTAGAGAAATTCTTAATGTACCTTTGTGTCCGGATTATTAGAGAGCAAATTACTGTGTGTGAGTCTCTTACTCCTGTCCCTGCAGCATAATGACCAGCTACCGAAGAACTACAGGGAGAAGGAATCTTTCAGAGAGCTCATACGACAAGGTGAGGTCTTAGTTACTACTCGGTCCTTGTGCCTGGGATTGTACTGGCTGGGTCTGCCACGGGAGGCGATTAGGGTTTGCAGACTGGATTGTGTGTGTGTGTCTTGTTTCTGACTGACTAATTTGGGAACGCTGGCCACTGTTCACACTTTGACGGCTTTGACAATCTCTCAATATAAATAGCGTCTCACGTCTGGCCGCAAATTAAACCTGTCTGATTCACGGGTTTAATCGCGAGCTTAAACAATCAGGTGCCTAAAACGCTGCTCAGTAAAGTCCCCGTTTATCCCTCTTACGTCTCATTGCGATCGTTGATTATTTTAATGTTCTTCCAGTACCTATGTGTCCAGAGCGCGATTGCCGTGAGCGAAGGTTTTTGGTGACTGCGAAATGGCTGGCTGCTGGATTTGACAATAAAACCAAATCATTGGCTGCGATCCACAATGAGCTGCAGTGTTTTGATGTAAAGCGCTCGCTATCAAAATAAAAGTTCATCCTTTCCTTCCTGCTTGCTGTTATTTGGAGAAGGTTGTTGGGGAGAGAGATGTGTTGGGGCTCGAGGAAGCAGATTTATGCCTGAAACTCCCCCTATAAGTACAGTAGTTTGATGTCCTTTGTCTAACTAACTGAAATCAGGAATCCTGAAGAACAAGGAAGGAGTGCCGGAGGATGAGGAGAACTTCATGGAAGCCATCAAGAACGTCAACACTGCTCTGAACCCCACCAAGGTACAGTCAGTGTTTGCCAGAGCTTCGTGGGGGGTGGGGGGCTGGGGGAGAGAGACAGGGAGTGAAGTGAATTCAGATATTTTAATTTTACTTGATTCCAGTGTGTGCGGAATCAGGTCTCGGTCTGTTACTAGCCCATGTGCATTTATTAAATTTCAAGCCTTGCACCTGTTGAGCAGTTTTCTGAGGTTTACATTGCAGCCAAGATTGGGTGGGATGGGGGGAGGGTGGTGAGGAGTGGGGGAGAGGTTCGGGTGAGACGGGGGACCTGGGTGGTGGTGATGGTGTGTCAGGGTGGTGTCTCTGATGGTTGAGAGCAACTCCCAGGCATTTGACGCTTACGGTATTTTGCGAACTTGATGTGTGTAGATTCCCAGTGACGTACAGGAGCTGTTCAAGGACCAGAGGTGCCTCCACATCGCTGCCCAGGTAAGGGCTGAGATTAGTGAGTGCTGGGGGGGAGTGGGGAGGTGCAGAGTGGGGAAGTGGGGGGAGGTGGGGAAAGCCTGGGAGGTCTTCACTGTCGCTCACGCTCCAGCTAACTTCCATTTGTCACTCATTAAAACCCACTCTGATCTGTGAAGAAGACCCAGCTACAGGGGGAACCCGAGCTAACACGCCTGGCGATTGCTGTAGATTTGGCTTCTATCGAATGCTCCACATTGTGTCAGAGCTGGGTCTGGGTGTTTGGAAGTAACTGGATTGGATTGTAAAATATGTATTGTGTGTCTAACACTAAAGTGTGAAGTTTGCAGTCTAATTTGCGTGTGTGTGTGTATATCTTGCTTGTGTTTCCAGAGCTCCCTGTTTTGGATCTTGACTCGATCAGTGAAGCAGTTTGTGGAGAACGAAGGAAAGGGTACGCTCCCGGTCCGCGGCACCATTCCCGACATGATTGCTGACTCGGCTCGCTTCATCAAGCTGCAGAACATGTACGTGAGTCAAGTCTAACCCACTGCCCGTCCCACCATGCCACCTCCACCCCCCCACCACTGAGCGAAACGTTTATAACGAGATGGTGATTAACTAGTGTGTAACCACTCTCCTCTCCTCCTCTCCTCTATCTCCTCCTCCTCCCCTCCCCTCCCCTCTCCTCCCCTCCGCTCCCCTCCCCTCTCCTCTCCTGTCCTCTCTGCAGATATCGTGAGAAAGCTAAACAAGACGCCAGCACTGTGATCAGATACGCTGCTGCTCTGCTGGAATCCGTGGGTAGGGTACGTCTGTCACTGTGACTGTCCGCCCGCTCGCTCACCTCGTTTAGCATTGATAAGCCGGAGACTGTGTTTCTGGGGGGGTAATTATCTTTGTGTCTGAGCTGCGACTACACATGAAGGGCGCTCTGTAAATACATGTTGTTGTTTTGTTGTTGTGAAACCTTGTTAAGTGACTGCTGCCCTCCTAACTCTCTCCCTGCCCCTCCACCCCCTTGGTCGGTTTCCTGACCCCTGACTGTTCTGCGCTTTGGGACGTCGTCCTGATGTGAAAGACTGCTCTATAAATGTAGTTTTATTGTTGTTGTTGTATGTTCACGGGATGAGGATGTGTGCTTTACTTGAAAACCGCTGAAAAGTTCAGAAAAGCATTGTGATAAATGGTGGCTATCCTCTCTCCCAAGCTGCAGACGGCTTTCTCTTTCTCAATGTGTCTTGGAATCTGCCTTAACGTTAATAATAATAATAATGACGTTGCCTTATGTGTTTTTATCCCCAGTCACCGGAGGAGCTCTCTGAGAAAGATGTTTGGCTTTTCTGTAAGTATCCCCTGACGTAGGCTCTCACTTCACCATTATTTGAATGAAGATGTGGGCGCCATTTAACGTAACTACCCGCGGAACAATCCTGTCCCATTTCCTGCCCAGCAGTGGCGAGCGAGCCTTTAGCCACTCTGCCCCTAAACTCTGGAACTCCATCCCGCAGTCCCTCCGCCTCTCCCCCTCCCTCCCAGGCCTCCTTCAAGTCTCGTCTCAAGACTCTCCTCTTCGACAGTCCCATCAGCAACTCCTAATCGCCCCCCTTCCCCCCCATCCTCAGCTCAGGTCTGTAGCAGTGACTGTCCAGCGCCTTGGGACGTCCTCCTGACAGGCTCTGTCTATACAAGTGTCATTTTGTTGTTGTAGTTCTGGGAACCCATGCTGAGTGTCACTCTGTAGCCTGTGAGTGTTGAGGCTGATTGTGGCACACTTGGCTTCCCAGACTGAAACTTGAGCCCAGTCAGTTCCCGCTTCACTGGGCTTGTCCCTACCTGTTTCATGTCAGTGTGTTAATTAGATTTACACTGGACCTAAATCCCATGTGTCTCGGTCGGTCGCTAGGTAAGAATGCCGCCTTTCTACGAGTCGTGCGATGCCGTTCGTTAGCCGAAGAATACAGCGTGGAGACAGCGAATAAAGATCAGATAGGTACGTTTCACACAGCGGGCCTCAACTGCTTCTGCAATCCATTATCACAAGTGATCAAGAGGATACAAAATAAGCGTCTAGACAGGTATCATTTTCAAGGCTATGAGGAAAATGAGACTGCGTGGATTGCTGTTATTGTATGTTTTTTGGTGGGATTATAATTAGGCGCGCGTGTGTGTAAAGTAAGGAAACTTTCCCAAGGTTTCGCCCTGACCTGCCTGGATTCGAAACACAGGTCTCACGCTTGTATGGCGAGTGCTCTAACCCCTGAGCTACAGGAAGCCGAGATGATTTGGTAGCAGACTCTGAGTAGAACTCCCATAGAGATGAATCAATGTGACTTTTATCTCTTGTTTGCCAGTGTCCTGCATGGAGAACCTCGACAGTGAAATGGTCTTGTACATAATGCTTCGGGCCGTCGATGCCTTCCACAAGCAGCATAACCGATTCCCAGGTATGGAGCTCTCAACTCACTGCTTGTGTGAGTGTGTGTGTGTGTGAGTCATATATTGGTTATGTAATAATAACTCAGAGCAGCCTCTACGTTTGCATTGCTTGTATCTGCCTCCCAACTATTCAGCTCACGTTTAAGATGCAGCCAAGCTAAATAAAAGATACGTCTCCGATTCCCTGAAGTGCTTGTGCCTCCTCAATTTAGATGGTGCTAATATTTAATCTAAATTGTTGTTAAGACAGTTTATAAATCTAGGCTGACAGTCGGTGGGCGCAGCTCTGCCAGCTTACTGCCTTTTTATTAAAGCATTAAACTCTCGTTCGGTCAATACTGATAGTCCAACCCGATGGCCATGTTTTATTTAGGTTGAGAGTTAGCCGTTCCACCCATTGCTGGCTCTGATATTTCGTATTCAATCCTGGTAACTCAGAGCCGAGGTATTAATGGTCTTTAATAAAAAACCCTTGCTGTGTTGCCAGGTGTTTATAATTACCAAGTGGAAGAGGACATTGGGAGACTGAAGCTGTGCCTGGTTGGCCTCCTACAGGAATGGGGGGTGTCTGTGTCTGTCAAAGATGACTATATCCATGAATTGTAAGTTATACGAGTGAAATTGAGCGAATCTTATGATATTGCCAACCAAGCTTAAATACCGCATCGACTACGACACATTCATAAAATAACCATTTAATACTGTTAAAATGAGGCCGTCCTAGCCCTGTACCTTTCCTTGTTGTAGATTGACATTCATTTGTTGGAAGCTGAATGTTTGACTGTAAACTGGATTGTAGCCTGAGCTGCTTACTGTTAGTGTTCCCTAGAGAGTAGTTTCTGTGAAGAGATACACAGCCCTCTGACAAAACAATGGTACGATGCGAGCCGTGCAGATTTGCAAACACATGAAAGTATCGTCTCAAACATTTGTCTCTTTCAGCTGTCGTTACGGGGCTGCTGAACCACACACTGTGGCTGCCTTTTTGGGAGGTAAGTTTCATTCAATTAATGTTACTAATAATAATCCTTCCCCCAAAAAACACAATAATAATTGGTCATTTCAATCCACGACTGCATGTGTGGGGGACTGCTGTGCGCAATTGGCTGCTGCGTTTCGTTCACAAATATAGAGTCAATTCACTCAATAGTATATTCTTTGAAGTGCTTTGAGACGTCAGTAAGATGTGAAAAAGTGCTATATCAAATGCAACGATTATTAGTATTATTATTATTACTACTAGCTCCATCATTTGCTGTGTTTTGCCGCCTGGAATGTGTAGATACAGGACCATGTTTCCATTTCCCCCTTACTTCGCTGCCCAGTTTATTTTTAATTGTGTTTTTATTTTGTTGTGCACTTGCTCAGTATTTTCTGTTCTGAAGGGCTGAGCAGAAGCGCGGTTGTTCTAGACCTGTGCCCCCGCCTTGCCACAGGGGAAACGATGCACTGGAGCAGGGATGAATGTCTCCAAAGTGACACCCAGTTGCGGGGTAAAAGTTATGAGGCTTGAGGGCTGATATCTGCCGGCAGCACTGTGGCTCTGTGCACAGGTGGCTGGGATTCCTGACATTGAGGCGCACTCAAAACCTAAAGCTTGTCACGAGGCAGGAAATAACAGGCAACGCCCAGTGTGTGTGTGTGGGAGAGAATGCAAATCGGAGTCAGGTGGGACGTCGGGTAGGAAATGGAGAGCCCTGGCAGCAAAGCTCGCACTTGTGGGTATTGTTTAGGAGGGTGTCCAAAGGAGATTATTTGAATTTGCCGTTTTTTTGTTTTTCAGGAGCTGCTGCTCAGGAGGCCATCAAAATAATCACAAGACAGTTCGTACCTTTCAATAACACATTTATTTATAACGCTATGCTGCAGACATCGATGACTGTGCAACTCTAGACTTCCCCACACACTTTCTCTCCCACCCCTCCTTCCGCACACACAAACACACACACAAAGCTGTGATTACTTCCCCCATCAATTCCAAGGCGAAGCTGTGTTGCTAAAATTTGATGCAATGTTTTTGTCTTTCCAATTTCAGTGATATCGGACAGAATAAAATTAAAACCCCAATCTCCCGTCTTATTTTGTTTTTGTCAAACCCATCTCAGAACCTGTGCTTTAAAGGAAAACTGTGAAGTGTTGTGCAGTAACATTGTCTAGGAGTGGCCCAACTTCAGCCATCAAGAAAGATTGGATAGTTTTGGAGATTAGTTCTTGAGATGAGATGATTCATAGGGAACCTGCTGGAGATCCGTACAATTATGAATAAAGTACGGTATAAATCATTACACTGTTTCTACTTCTACTTGTTGATGAATCCAAAACAAGGGAGCATAAATATAAGAGCAAGCAGCAGAGAGCTGGAAGGGAGTGGAGGAGGATTCTGGAACTTGCTGATGGAAACTTGCTGATCTACATACTTGAGAGGAAACTGGTTGCACATATGGGAGAGAGCAGGAGCGAGGTGGCTGGTGTGGAGTCCTGTAGCTCAGTGGTTAGAGCACTCGTCTTTCAAGCACAAGACCTGGATTCAATTCATGGCAGGTCACGGTGAAACCTTGGGCAAATTTCCTTACTCCACACGCCTGATAATAATCCCTCAATTAAAAAAACCACACACGATAATTAATTGGTCATTTCAATCCACAACTATTTGTGGGGGACGCTGCTGTGTGCAATTGGCTGCTGCGTTTGGCCCACAAATATATATATATATATTCAATTCACTTTATATTCTGTGAAGCGCTTTGAGACACAGTCTAGAAGACGTGATAAAGTGTTATATCAAATGCCAGGATTACTATCATTATTATTACTACAGTAATAATACAATTAATACAATACCATATAATAGTACAATTACTATTTGTAACCCAGGCCATTTGAAAGACCCGCCACCTGGGACGTAATGACGTCATTACGTGGGCGGTGTCGGAGGAGGAGGCGGGGATGGGGGGGTGACGTCATGAGGCAGGCGTGCGCAGGTTTGGGCGGGAAGCGGAGGTGAGAGGCTCGAGGCAGACGGTTGGTTCATTGTGTGCCGCTAATGGCGTCGAGCTTGACTTGACACACACACAAAGCCACCGACCTGCCCTCCCCGCCGGGCCCACAGTCACCGAGCGGATTCGGGGCACAGACACAGCCTTCCCCCCCCCCCCCCCCCCCCCACCCACCCAACACACACAAACCTGCCTGGAGGCCTACCCGCCCTGACAGGCTGACTGACTGAAGTCTGACAGGCTGACTGACTGACTGACTGAAGTCTGACTGACTGACAGGCTGACTGACTGACTGAAGTCTGACTGACTGACTGACGTCTGACTGACAGGCTGACTGACTGACTGACTGAAGTCTGACTGACTGACTGACGTCTGACTGACAGGCTGACTGACTGACTGACTGACTGAAGTCTGACTGACTGACTGACTGAAGTCTGACTGACAGGCTGACTGACTGAAGTCTGACTGACTGACTGAAGTCTGACTGACTGACGTCTGACTGACTGACTGACAGGCTGACAAGCTGACTGAATGACTGACCTGACAGACAGGCTGACTGACTGACAAGCTGACTGAATGACTGACCTGACAGACAGGCTGACTGACTGGCTGATTGACTGACAGGCTGATTGATTGATTGACTGACAGGCTGACTGACGGACGCCATATTCTTGCCCACACTCCCTGAGGAGAACATGGAGAGCACAGAGAAAGGCAGTATTTTTTGTGGTAAGCATATTGTTTTTAAATGGTCGGTAAATTTAATAACGAAGGGACCGGTGGTGGAGTGGGAGTGTAGACATTCATCCCCAAAATAGGGTAGGTTCATGTCTTAATTTTCTATGTTAAATTGCAAAAGGGCCTTTAAGTACATCATTGAGTAAATGTGTTGACTTTAGGATTTAGAAGATGGGATTTGAGACTTTTTGACTAGGGTATTGTGGATTATTCACTGTGTTTTTGACTTGATGAATAACAATTTTTATTTAAAGGAGTATTTGAATGCAGAAAGCTTATTGTAAGATTTTAAAAAAAAATCTCAATTCTACAGGGTTAAAAACAGATTTAAATTTGTTGCTCGAATGCCTGAAATACCAGATGGACAGTCCTTTGGCTCAGAAGCAAGCCTTGGTCACCATTTATTCCATATGTCAACAGAACAGTAAGATGGTTGAACTGCAATAATACACTTGCAATATGATTTCTTGTAAACTAACAGAAAATTAACTCTATATCCAGGCAGCAATTGGTGGCAGTAAAATGCCAGCGTTGACAGCCAATGACAAACAACAAGATACAGATTTTAATGTTCTTTTAAAAATTATATGTGTTTAAAAGTAGCAAATACTTGGATTTTAACTTTTGACAATAATTTTCCTACAACAACAACAAAATTACATTTATAGAGCACCTTTCATGTCGGGAGCCGTCCCAAAGTGCTACTAAGTGCTAATCATTTAAGAATTTAACAAAAGGTAATATTGCACAAATAAAATTTTAAGTTTTGTATCTCTAAAACCTTAAAGTTTAAGTTTTGTTTCTCATGACGTGCGTTTCTCTCACTGATAGATTCAGCAAGTGATTATTTTCGTGAGATTGGAGGCCTGCAGTTTGTAAATGGACTTGTAAAATTGAGCAATGATTCTGGTGTTCAGGAGGCTGCCCTCTTTACATTGGGAGGTTTGGCTGAAAGCAGTGGTATGAAAGGCTTCTATAAAACCTATCTTTTATTTAAGTATTTCCCATTATTATATGTGTGTGCTTCCCACTACCCCCAATGGAACAGAGAAGGTTAAGAGGAGATTTTACATTTTATAGAATGTTTTAAAAATGGGATTGATTTTAAGGAAGCAGTCTCTCATGCCAATTGGTTAAACATTTATTCAAGGTTCTCCCTTAAGTCACTTTGGTGGTTGGTTGAGTGTCCCACTTTGAATACGATAAGGGAAGGAGTGAGCCAAAGGAAGTCTCAGATGGAGTTCCAATGAGTGGGGGTAGAAAGGCTGAAAGCATGACTGCCATTGGTGAGGTAGAGGACATGAAGCAAAGACATGCATCCTTGCTTTGTGCAAATTGGCTGCACCGTTTGCCTATAAAATCAGTCACTACACTTGAAAGTGATTACCCTTTTGAGAATTTTTTGACCGTAAAAAATCTATATCAAGGACAGGTATTTGATTATTAAATCATAAAAGAACATTATGGCAATTCTCGTTTCTTGTGGTTTCTAGTTTACTGCCAGCAAACTTTATGTACTACAGAACTACTTTCTTATTTTGCCTCTTCACTGGCTCAGAGGGAAGCTTCACTGAATCTAAAGAGGATATCTGTGTATGTGATCCTGGTGTTAGTGTCACACAACAGTAAGAGAGTTTGTGTTTATAGCGTAACAAAACTATATAATTTAAATTAAACATATTAATTTACCTGTTTGTGCCATCTCTGACCCTGGAGTGCTTGCTTCAGATCCGGGACGGCTTTGCTGAACAAAGGTTTGGCTCTGTAATTTTGTTTTGCAGAGCTCGGGCAAGGCTTAGCAAGGACAACTGGATGCATCGATATTCTTCTGATTTTGTTCAGGTAATTAAGAAATTGATTTACGTTTTCCAATGACAAAATCAGAATTTGGTCATCAATGCACGACTATTTGTGGTACACTGCTGTGCGCAATTGGCTGTCGTGTTTCACCCACAAAATATAGTCAATTCACCTTGCAGCATATTCAGTGAAGCGCTTTGAGGAGTCTCAAAGGTGTGATCAGCCATTATATCAATTGCAGGGATTATTATTATAACATGCCTTTGTAAGATTCTCAAAACATACTGTAGATTATAAATCAACCCATGGCATATTGAATGCTGCTGTTGTGTTGTGGACTTCCCATTGATTAAACAGTTTCAAATGAATTATCTGATGATGAAATTGAGAAATAACTTAGCAGAATGTTACCTTCCAGGATATCTAATACACTCAACAAAGATACAGTGTTTACAACCTTTCTCATCATTCAAAATGAAATGTTGAGTTCATTTGCTTGTTATGTGAGTAAATAAAATGATTTGTTTTTATTTGTAAGGCAGTGAACACAGTTCGACACTTCACAGCTTCATCAATGCCAATATATAATCTGCCCCCGGTTCCCGCGAAGTGAATAAGTGGTCTGCAATTACTGCTCTCCATCTGTATTTTATTTCTTTTACTTATACCATACAGAGAAGGGTTTCTTTCAGTTTTTGTGTACAATATATCTAAATATCTAGTTACTTACTTGAGTGTAACCTACCTAAATGACAGTGTTTCATCACGAACAAGCAACTGTGTATTCAGTTGTGGTGAATTCTAAAACACTAAAAGCAAAGGCTTCAAAAGACCAATAATACTGTATCATAGTTTCCTAAGTGTTTGGTAACTATTCCTTTATGGGATCTGAAACCTTGTTGGGGAGTGGGTACAGTGTTGATTTCTCAGCGAATGTTTTAATGTGTTTGTGCATGAAAGATGAACTGAAATATGTAACTTTCTTCCATCATGAAGTGTAGGGTACGAGTTTTGTTTTTGTTTTCACTAGAAGCAGCTTCCCAATATCAGACCAGCATTCCATACATGAAAATATCAGCCAGTGCTACGAGTTGTGGTCGTCGATTGGGAGCACGCTATGTGCCTGTGTCAACAACCCGCAGAATGGTATTTATTATATAAAGCAGCAATTCCTGCTTTCAACATAACATGGCTTTGCTAGTTGGGAAGAAGTGAACATTTTTTCTGTGAAGTACTTGTTTTGTTAAACATGACAGTGTAACAATTTAAAGTGAACCACATTGATCTGAATCTAGGATACAGTTGTTGAATTGCCTGGTTTTGAGTGCCATGCCATGTGGTGTAATCTTTGTGTAACTGTTACAGAAGAGAATCAGAGAATATGTACAACAGTCTTTCTATTTGCGAGAGACTGCCTACAGAAGCACACCAGGCAGGAAATAATACGGCCCATTTGTTCATTTGTCGGACTCACAGTCGCTAACAACAGTAAGTATCAGGCTGCTTGAGTCAGTATGTGTCAGTTTAAAAATGTTTAAGACGACGGTAGGCGTGGGAACTAAGTTTCCGACTGCCACAGTTTCACACTTGATTCTTCTATATTCCCCGAAGCATATGCACAGGACTACTTTTCTAAAGTTGGAGGTCTGGATACTCTCGTTGAGGCTCTGGTCAAATTGATAGATGAAGCTGGAAGGAGTTACTCGAGTGGCGAGCTTGCTGTAGTTCTGACAAAGACTTTGGATTCTTGCATTGCAGAAAATTGTGAGTGAATTGTGAGGTACTTGAAAAGGAAAGAGGCATGGGGTTAGAGCGAGGGTGTGCAACTAGTTGGTCACTTTCAAAGAGTCAGCACAGGCGCAAAGGGCCGAATGGTCTCCTTCTGTGCTGTAAGATTCTATGATTGTCATGAACATCAGTTGTTGCTTCCCAAAAGTCATAAACCATACAACAAAAATATTGATCTTTTTCCAATTCTCCTCCTTTATTCCTCCTTTATTCCTTAATCCTGTCCTCACTTAATATCTAACATTCACATAATTCAGCAAAGGTTACTGGATTGCAGCAGAATAGTCTGATTTTTCTCTCTTTCCTCAGCCCAAGGGTTCAGAGGCAATTACAAAATGCAATTTCTCGAAGACATGAAAAGCGCTGTATCAAATGCAAGGATTATTATTATATAATTATCCCTCCCAACTGAGCAGTCAGAGCAGCTCAAACTTGCTAATGTATTAAAAGAAAATGAGCACTTTTTTTTGAATAAGTAAAGTTATCATTTAAATTATAAATTTCAATTTATAATTCCACATTGCCCTCATTTTATAATTATTTTGCCCTCTTAGGAAACCCTCCAATGTTTCTGGCTGTTCTCTGCCAGGAAAGCAGACAGCTAGCCCTTGGGACTCTTGCTCAGCTCTGAGAGTGATTTATCTAATGATTTTTGACTTTTTTCTGGTGGGGAATCACTCAAGAGTTTCCATTTTATAACAAGGAACTGTATGTATATATATATTATATATAAAGTGTATGTATATATATATATATTCTTTCCAAAAATAACTGCCAACCTTTTTTTTATAGCCTCAGTTACATCCCGATTGACAGAATATTCAGTCGTACCCAAACTGCTGCTGCTGTTGTCACAAGGCAATCATGACTTCAGCGGTAAATTGGGCATCATTCTCGCGATTGGACACTGCACTGACTCGTGTGGTAAGCAGCAGTGAGTGACTGGGCTGGTTAAGCATTCACGGTTTGTTTATTTATTTATCTGACATTAAAAATGATTAATTTTCTGAGATTGCACTGATGCATTTACTAATAACTCTTCCACAACTTTGATTTATTCTTTGGGCTTTGTTTATTTTCTTGTTCATGTATTGCCTGCCTGGCAGCAAATGCTTCTACAAGTGTTAGCATTGCCTTCAGGACATGGTGCAGAGCCAGATTGGTGCTGTCTTTCTCAGAATGCCAGGGAAACTGTGTTTACTGGCACTGTGCTTTGTGGACACCCTATTAATCAGGTCACCTTTTCACAGTCTGTTTTTTGACGATAACTAAAATTGGAACTCATGATTGATGGTGATTGTCCGGATTTGCATGTAAAATAAAGAGGAACACAAAAAAATATTTTCTAAACATGGAACCATATCCCACTACAAGTCAGTGCTTGGAGATGGTGGTGGTGGGGGAAGGGGGAAATTTGAAGGAGGAAATCTTGCAAAGTAGAATCCTAGGAGCATAAATCATATGCTTTAACTTATTATAGTAAGAGTCTGAGCCAGTATAGATGTTCTATTATTATTATAGTGGTGCATCACATTATAGACTTCAGATTTAACTCTAAATAACATGAACAACGACAACAACTTTGATTTATACAGCGCCCTCCACGCTGGACGGCCTCTTAGAGCTCTTGAAATGTAACTGATTAAGATTTGTTAAGAATTTATACCTGATCTTACACAGTAAAACAGCCTACGTGACTTTCTGGACATCATGGTTTAAAACCATGCTAGATTTCAGGAACTGGTTATTTTGCTCCCCGTTCGCTCCCAGCTGAAATGTGCGTTATATTGCAGTTACTTGCGGAAGCTCAAAATGCGTCTATATTTTCCTTCCAGTTTTACTACTGCTTATTTGGGGAAAATAGAATTCTGAAACACTTGCACATGCACACCACATCTGGTGCTACCTAATACGCTGATGCCACAGAATTCAGGACAGCTGCAGACGACATTTCATCCTCTCACCCCGACAGGCACTGTGACTTTACAAACAACCACAGAATATAATAATAATCCTTTTTTGCCCTGCCTGGAATCGAACCCCGGTCACTTGTTTGCAAGGGAGTGATCTAACCACTGAGCTAAAGGACTCCACGATATACAATATAAAAGGCGTTTTGAATATGGGCTTGTCAAAGGGCTTGTACTAACTGGGTCATCAGGGATCTCCATTTTCTTTTCGCCTCCTTCCTTTCCTGCTCAGGACCAACACCACTCACTTTGTTTTGACCAGTGGGGCAGAAAGAACGAGTGTTTTATATAAGTGTAGTATTTTTAGTTCCTTTTTAAGGCGAGTTGTTGTGCTGGCAGGAGTCATCCTGTCACTCACAGACAGCCCGATCATGTATGATGTTCACAGTAAAACTATTGCACAGTGATGTTGTCACTGTAGATTTATCAACAAGACCACTACAATCATCAAAAAGATCTACGTCTAGATATATAAATCAAAGGAAAAGGCTCTATTTCTGTGTTTTTATTTTCTCTGAAGCATTTCATGCCTGTTCCCTGATAGTGCTTACTGCATTACATCATCTTAAGCATGCAAGGGAGTTGGAATCCCAAAAATGTTTCAATCCTGTTCAGAGCAGAAGAAATATAACACTATATTATCAATCCAAATTAAAGACACAAGCTCACTTCCTTTCCATTTTCTCCCCTCAATTTAATCACTGTTTTCCTCCAATAACTAATGCCTCACCTTGTACAGTTCCATAGTTGAAGCCACTCGGGTACGAATTTGATTCAAATTTCAATGTTGAATTCCTTGCCAGGAGTTTGGGATTTTGTGGTTTGTGATTGCAATGGGTGTTTGTTAGCAAAAGCTTGGAAAACCGGTTGAAATGCTTTATTCTTTCAGAGGAACATCAATATCAGCTCCTGCAGTACAATGGGCTTCCAGTGATGATCCAAATAGTGGCAGAATCCCAGGACGAGGAACAAAGGAAAGCAGCCACTTTTGTGTTACAGAGTTGTCAGCGCACAAGTGAGTGTACAAATAGGTTCCTGTTCTTTACAGTTTCTACCAAAGGCCATGTCTGGATATGAAACATGGGCAACACCCATTTTATTCAGTGACTTTTCAGTGTTAAGGGTCAAAACAATTCCACTGCTTGCTAAACATCAGTGTTTTGAAACACAGTAGTATCAAGCAGAGAACTGCTTTGTACTATTTCAGTTAAACACAATAAATAACAAGACGTGTGAAAAGCACTGTGTCAAATGCAAGGATTATTATTATGTATATCAAACAGCGGTGGCCCCATTAAGTTGAAACATCTCTCCTCTTAACAGTATTTTGGGCCAAATAACTTTCTTTGTAAGCAGCGGTGGCTAATCTGAGCAGCCAGCATTCCACAAACAGCTATGAGATAGGTGAAGATGTTTGTTGTATTTTATGATGGGGAATGAACAGTGAAAACACTCTCCTGCTCTTCCAAATATTGCCACGGAATCTATATTGTGAACCAGAACCAAGCTTTGTTTAACATCTCTGATTACAAACACACAAGGCATCACACTTTAAATCCCTTTTAAGTGTTTGGGGGCATTTTGACCAGGTAATAAAGTGATGCCCAAATTCAAGAACTATTACAACAACTTTCATTTATGTAGTACCCTGTACGTGGGAGAGAGTTAAAAAAATGATTTACACAGCAACAGATCGATGCGCAAATTATATTTTGATGTGCAAAATCTCTGAATCTCAGTACCTGTAGCCTTTGGTTTTTGAAGCTAAATGTTTATTGTTGTGTCTTTTCAAGCTGAGAGACTATCGGATAATCTGGTTGAGCATTCCAGAGATACACTTGCCCCATGTGATGTCGACTACCCGAACAACAGCTGTCTGAAAAGTTACTGGAAATTTGCCCAAGAGTTTCTGAGTCGGATGAAAACATTAGAAAAGCAACAAGAAGAGGTTGAATTCTTTACTTCTCTTGACACGCTCAAAATGTTTTATATTCCAAAGGCTGTTGACCTAGATACAAGTGAATTATACTTATTCGGAACAATGTTTTGGTTTATCTGTAGGGCGCACATGATGAGGCTCTCTGTTACTCACACTCACACCACGGCAGTAATGTGTCACTGGTACAGTACTCTATTTTATTCTCTTATTTAAATGTTGACATTTTGTTTATGTTAATTCATCTTTATTTTAATCATTTCAATAGAGTGCTACAAACCGCTTTATGAACACCGGAGACACGGAGGTACACAAAACAGCTGCCAAATTAAATCTGAGTATAAACAAGGAGCTTCAGTCATACCATTCAGTGCACCGAGGACTAGAGCAGACAGATAACCAAAGAAAAGGACAGTCTGTGAAACACTTTGGAGAGACACATACTTTGGATAAACCTCGCATGAATAGTGGAAAAATTCCTCAGCCTGGCAACACCGGATGGAAAAGAACAATTAACAATTGCACCCCAAAAAAAGGGAATTTAGATTACGGTTGTGCAGTAGATGGACAGAGGAAGGAGGATTCTGTTATTCTCTCAAGACAGACAAGAGCTGAAGAAGATGGAAGAAGTCAGTGCAGAGACCGACAACGAGTGGTGAGGACATTTTTTTAAAAAAAAGTTACCGTTTCATTAAAGTGCCCATTTCTCTGGTTGGCTTATTTGTCTGTTCGTTGTGTTCAGAATTTGGTCGTAGAATCTGCTCAAGGATTGTCTCGGCAAATGCTGACGCTGCTATTTGTTTCCTCACCAACATTCCTTGGGGAGCCTCTGGCCTCCAGCCAGCTCCTCGCTGGAGATTAGTAACTCAACATGGTACAACTCGGATCGGGTTCCACATCCCACCTCTCTGTGATTCAGAACATCACTAATCTTTCCTTCCCTCTGTCTCCTCCTGCCTGAACATGTTGTCTCTCACTAAGGTTTGCTCTGTGGGTATCAGTTGCTCTTCTGTACCTCATCCCAAGTGGTCATTCTTCATTTGTGAATCCAGACAGTGAGTGTCACTGGCTATGTTTCTGAGCGAAAGGGAAGGAGAATCCTGTTTTTTATCTCACATCCATACATATGCTTTCCAGTAGCGCAGCTGGTTAGTGATCAGGAGTTGTTGCCATAATAACTTTATAAGTAATCACGTCATTATTTTCCAAAATGATCTCAAACTTTATCGAGTCTCGGGTTGCTTCTGAAAACAGGCCAAAATATATTGAGGATGTGTGGGACTGAATGGTAATGGAACAAGAGGAATTGTTTCTTAATGTTTGTTGTTTCCCGTTTTAAGGAAAGGGTGAGGCGACAGATATTTGTGGAAGATGACGTGGCACTGGAATCGGTTAGAGAAGTTACGACTGCAGCTCAGGCCAGAGTGGATGGTTTTGACGCAGCAAATTGTACTCCAGGAACAAGGGATGTGAGCAGCCAGTGCCAGTTTGGTGTGCCCATTGGCCCACAAGGTGGCAGTGTTGGCTCTAGGGAATCCGCTAGATATTTGCACCGAAATGGAACTTCAAAGGCACGAGGCAGTTCTGGGTCTGCACAGTTCGTTGCCTCGGGGAGAGAACGGACCTCCAGCAAGGAGCACACCCAGAATAAGGGCTACTGTAATGAGTAAGTAAATATTAATGAGGTAATAAAATCAGAGCAATTACAGAGTAGAGATATTCATTGATATTCATTAATTATTAAAATTCTCTTCATTCAGTTGACTTCAGATCCTACCTCATTCTCCAGCTCTCATGAGCAGCCAGGATTTTGTCACTTCAGAACTGGCTGAAGGCAGACGGTGAAAATGCAATAGGGTTTCACTGGCCTGCTGCTGATGTCTTCCTTTCTCGGGTAGAATTTCATTACCTGTCAGTGCTGATTACTGCTCTGGGAGCATGCAATCACTACACTTGACTGTAGTTTCTTGTGAATCAGTTTGTAACATTTTAATGTTACATTTCACTATCAAATGCAAGGATAATTATTACAGTATAGTACATTGCTATGGGTAGTATGCTCTCATGAGCTGTCATAGAAGCCCACACTGATTATTTTTAGTTGTAAAAGTCTTATTTGGTTGGTCTGGTAGAATGCTACTGTAATGGTCCATTTAGATATAGGTCCATGACCATTTATAATGACCATGACCATTTATTATTTCACTTCAAGTCAGATATAATTTTTTTTTCCCTTATTCTTTCCTCGTTATAGACAAGATCTGTTCAAAAAACCTGCTACGGTTATCAGAAAACGAAGGGAGCATAACTACATAGGTATGGATTATTTTGAGATTCCATCAACATGAAGTGCTGCCTTTAAACAATGTAACATTAGTAAAGATTAAGTTTAAAGAGAGATCTCGAGCCTGAAATTTTTCATGTTCATGGTTGAGAAGTCTTCAGCTTGGCTCAATTAGCTGTACTCTCGCCTCTGGGTTAGATTTTTCGATATATCAAATACAAGGATTATTATAAATGATTTCTCAGCTACCCGGGGTGCTCTTGTTCACCTGCTAGCCTTGGCTGACAGTGTGGCTATTGGCAGGGAGCCTGGAGCAGATCATGGCAGGCCCTTTGTTGTGTGTCTCATCTTATGAGAAGAAAATAACATTATTGATTTTGTTTAAAAATCCATTGTAAAAAGAGATGTCAATATCCAGTTATCTGTTCTTCCACAGATCCACTGATTCTGTGCTCAGATCTCATTAACAATGAAGCCCATGGCAATAGCAGCCTGACACCGTCAAACAGCATGGAGGCAGTGTGTAGATGTACAGGTAGATTATTTTACTCTGTGGTTTCGTACTCTTCTCAGATGTGGGCAATAATTTTTTGTATGACGGGTTTTTTTTTATGTTGCACCGTTTTCCTTGGGCCTTCCTAAAGGTTTGTCAGCTGTCAGCTTTGTGAAAACAGCTTTCACAACGTAACAAAGCAGATATTCCCCAACTGTAGCCTTGATGAAGATGTCCTATTCTAGATATTCTGAACGATGCTGTCTTTAAGGAATTGGCTGAATTTTTTGTTTGTTTATTAGGGTGTGTGAAATCAGCACCATTGCTGAATAGCCGCAGTTTCAGCAACATTCTCCGTTCATGCCCCTATAAATGTGACAAGCACAGGGTGATTCAAGATGCTGAAGACCAATACAAAAAATCCCTCAAGACATCGCTGAGTTGTAATAAAAACACAGCTACAACGTACAGAAGTAAGTAAACAGGTCTTTATGTATAATATTGGTGGTTCTATTCTTTAATTGATTGTTGAATTGACCTGGATGTGCATGTCCAGACCTCCCTCACAAGCCCTCTACCATTCCCAGTGCTGTCCTGAACAATGAAATTGTGATATCCCAGCTGATAATTAGCAACTGAAATTCTTCTGCATCTTCACATTTTTCCCTAAAAATAACAATGAAATATTGAGGTTTTTTTTTAAAAAAAGACAGAGTGAAGCCATTTTTGAAAACCGATGCAGAATCTTAGAGCGGATCAGGTAAGAGGAAGAGCGAGTAAATGGGAGGGGGCATCACTGAGAGGGGGCATCACTGCTTCTGGCATTAGGCCAGTTCTTTGAGACGACTGAAGCTTTCACTCTTTTATGGCAATGTAAGCAATATTTAGTTGTGCTTGGGTAAGCACAGCTATTGTAGTTTCCCAAATGCTGATGCTTTAACCTTCAAAGGATTAAGTCGAATTTATTTTCCAAATGTTTTTTCATTCTAGTCAAGAGGGTGTTGCTGCTTCAGAAATGTGCTGAATTGTCCAGTCATTTTTTCTTTCATCTTGTTAAATTATCGTTTAATCCAGTCTTTTCCCTCCTTTTCTGAAGCTCTGACTTGTGTTAGGTATAGCTGAATGGGTTCCTTCCTGTACTTGCCTTATATGTGAATCTAGACAGTGAATGTCAGTAGGATATTTGGCCCCAGGTGGGGTAGTGAGGGTGATGGGGAGTCAACATTGTATCTGATGTGAACAAATGTTCAGAGGCCTGATAAATGCTTTGGGGTCAAGGAGAGAGAATTAGCTGTAAAGGGAGTAAGGACCTCTGAGGTGTGAAGTTGGGTGAAGATCCTTTGGGAATAGGAAAAATCTTAGCGTTTGCCCATGGATGTATATGGTATACTTTATGCTTTCTGTGCTTGTGGAAAGAGCAGGTGACCTGTCTGTGTAAATAGATTGTTTTTACATTTTAGATTAATAATTTTCTATCCCTGCGGGTTAAGTAATGAATGTAAACATATAAAGTATTACCACAATCTTTCTTCCAACATGCAAATAAATCTGTTAAAAAGTATTTTATGTTTCAGTAGTAACTGAACTTCAATTGTAGGGGGATTAGCAAATAGCAACACTCAATAATGCCTTAACTATAAACTGTCTCAGTACGGCTTCTATATTACACACCTGTGCTTAACACCCAACAAGAAAGTGAAAACCGCAATTCAATGAATCACATTAACAAGATAATGAATGCACTGTGAACATGCCATTGTCTGAAAAATTCACAAAGTGGCCTTAATTCTTTTACATATGCTTATATTATTTTAATCGTGTTTGAGTATCGGAGTGCTTTACCTAATAAATCTATGTACTGTATATTACTTTCTAGCAGTAAACACTTTTCATAAAACAATCCTGCTGCATTATGCCATGTGTGTGGCATTCCCTGAAGTCCGATATACAGTATTCTCAGTAGCTCACATTTAGGCAAGGAGGGAGATGGAAGTCCCACTTCTGACTCTCTACAGCTCACAGATATAATGTAATCATTTGTAGCTTGTGAGGGATGTTTTTTTACAATGGTAAATTATCAGTCGTTTTGTTGATTCCAGAGATTTTCTTGACTCCTATTAAAAAATCTGCAGTGATCAATGCAAACTTCCACAGAGACACCAACATCAGAAATCAACCTACCGGTAAATCATCCAACCAAAATATTTGTACAATGAGTGAGTATACATGACAGGGTGGGTATGAAGGTTGCCGTACTGCCGAGGGTGGAATGGGGAGAGAGATCACAACAGACCTTCCAATTCCTTTGATTTTATCCTTCCAGAATATCTGCCTGAATGTTTTAGCATTACAGTATCAAGCATTTTCTTAAATGGGCCCCAATATCGCGGCCTTTCCCACTGCCTCTGAATCTTCTCCAACTGTTACCCTCTGTGTAAAATGTTTCCCTGGTTGAAATGTGTCCTCCACACCCTGATCCCGTCAGGTTTCTAGACCTGCTACCTAGATGTATCTGAAATTATTGTTCTGGGTTTACTTTTTAATCCCATTTAGTGCTTTATGTATGAGAATTATAAGGTCCCTCTGAACAGGAGGAGACATTCAGCCCCTCAAGCTTGTTCTGTCATTCTGTGAGATCATGGCAGATGTATACCTCAACTCCAAATAGAGTTGTCTATGTTCGGGGGCGAGGGGGAGCAACTAGAGGCCAGGCTGGTGGAGTTGGAGCGATGGATAAATGTCCTACAGTTTTTTGTTTGACTGCCTTTGGGTTGAGAGATTATTTTGGCAGCAGACTCAACATGCTGAGATCTAGCTGTTGCTAACGGTAGCAAGTTTCCCTTGTGCAAATAGAATGTGAAACGTTAGCTGAATTCCTTAAATCGTGGTTTGCTAATCCCCAGATCCCAATGCTGCACAGTTTTGCCTGACACTGTGTTTTGCCAAAGATGGCAATGTTAGAACTTAACTAGGGCATCCTATGCTCAGCACACCTTCACTCCATCCCACCAGAGTGGGTTCAGCTGTTTGTGCCGGTGGTGTTAACTCTGCTGCCTGTCAGTCAGATGCATCCGATGGCCTCAAGTATGCAATGGAACTTGATAGCACATGGTGTGTGTGTGTATGTGTGTATATACCGTGAGATTTTATGCTATACACATCATCCATTCCTGTTGCATTTACTATACGCTCAGCAGGAAGATCAAAGGGGCCAGATCAGGCAGGTAAAGAGATTTTGTGGAGACAGGTGAAAAAGTGGAGGTGCTGTCAGTTGATGTTGCTCTTCCCTCGGCACTGTAAGTTATTTCCTGAACAAACCCTTTGAATCTTTTTTTTCTTTTGCAGGGATTGTTTTGACACCACTTAAGAAAGGTACATACGGAGCTACAGATTTCAGCAGCAGACACACTACAATCCCATTGAACCCAGCTAGTAAAAACAGCTACACAATTGGTAAGTAGAGTATCTTGATAGGTTTATCCGGTGAATGACTGAGCCATACAGAGGGGCAAAGAGCCAGGTTCGACTCCAGTGTGTGCTGATTTAACTGATCTCTGCCAGTCCTGAGTTCCCACTGCTCAGTTTTTGTGTCAGTGGATTTTGGTTGAGGATCATTTGCAATGTTCCTTTATCAGCTCACACATGAATAAATGAGTAATGAGCGCCTATCGAATGCAGCTTTGTGCTCATGGACTGGAGAGTGGAGATGTGTTCTGTTTCCCCATTACTGCGTTCATCATCTTTTATCAGCACAACAATGTCAGTCTCCGATGAACATTTTTTAAAAAAAGAACTAACTGTGGAATCATTATACACTATAGCAAGTAGAGAATCTCACAATTCTCTGCTCTCACATCTACTCAGGCCAAGGAAGGTGGTTTATTTCTAATTGAATGTGTACATTGCTTTGCGCCTTTGCTTGAAGTTTAATGGTTGAATCTAATGTAAGTGAATAATCCTGGTTTTCTATGGCAGGGAAACATTGTTGACTTCTGTAGGCAAGGAGAGAGATGAAAGGCCGAATAGCTGCTGGACAAGACGGTTGCTCTGGATGGTTTCTGCTCAAGCCATATCTTTACGTTGCTGAGAGTATTTTCTCAGCTCGGTCTTCTCTAGTTGTACGAGTGTTACAGTATTCTAGCCCCATTTCACCCACAAAACACACAAGCCATATCACTTTACAGTATATTTAGCGAAGTGCTTTGTGACACCTCCACAAGATGATACAGCCCTATATATCAAATGCAAGATTATTATTTATTCTTGCATTATTATTCCTGTGTTATGGCTAGAGCTTACATAGAGTGGGATATCCTCCCCTTCCTTCACACAATCTTAGTCCATCCACTATATTAATAATTTGAACCCAATTACAAACATGACATTTTTCAAACCTTTTATGAAGCCATTGAGACTGAATTTATGTGGAAAGTAAATTGTTTTGATACCTTGTGCTAGTTTAAACAATCGACGACAGCATTTTGTTTTCATGTTAAAACGTTTTGGGGCTGAGTTGGGGGAAGGGAAAGAATATTGAGATGGCATGGAGTCAGGGTCAGGTCACTTTAAATGGATCTTGTAAAGCAATCCCTTACAAATTCTCCTGAACCTCAGGTTAGCCGTCATGGTGTAGTGTCAAAGGACAAAAGTAGCCCGGCAGACCGTGACATTTAAATACATATATTGGCGCATATTTACTGGACGCCACATAGATTCTGTAACCTAAAAAAAAGACATTTTTGTCGCAGGATGGCTCGCTGAAATGTGAAGACCCTGGAGAATTGTAGTGTGATTGGATGGGATCAGGTGGGTTTTTTTGTGGCTCAGCTGTCATTCTGAAGGGAACAGAATAAAATGCTTCCAGCAAAAGGGCAAACTATAAATAAATGTAATCAGTTACTGGGTTTGAAACATTTTCAAAAAAAAAAGAAGCCGAGCGATTTTGGTGGCTGCATAACTGAAGCACTTTGTATGCTCTTTAAATATTAAAAGAAATTATATGAGGCAGATGTTTGTTGCAATTATTTTTCATCCATTATGATAAGGGTGGAATCAACAAGGTAGATTTTTAATATTTCCTTCCCCTCCGTTTGTCTGTAAATGGTGGCTTTGAGTTATTTGTTTGTTCAAAGGTCACAGGTTGCTATCTCCAACATTATCAGCGTTTGGCGGGTAAAGGAGGTTTTTTTTGCCTGTAGCCCATTTAATGTTAAAAATATTATTCAAATTGTAAACTGGACTTTATTATCAATCAATCAATCAATCAAAACTTACATTTATATAGGACGTCAAGAGGACGTCCCAAGGCGCTGTACAGTTAGGTAGGGACAAGAGCAGGTGGGGAGGGGTCGGGGCAGCACGAAAAAGAGTAGGAAAATTTACTGTATATTTGTGGGCGAAATATTAGGTGCTGGAGGGAGAGATGCCAGTATTCTTATCTTTGAGCATCTTAACGACATGATAAGATAATAATAATTCTTGCATTTGATACAGAGCTGTATCAAACAGAAGGATTCTTATTATATATTTTTCCTGTGTATCAAGAGATAAGAAAAACAGCATAATGTCCAGTAAATGCCCGTTTATCTGTGACTCGATCAACCGGAACATCCGTATAACTGGCATGTTAAAAAAAAAGTCCCCACCCGATTAACCGGATGTTATCCGGCACAATTGTGGTGGCACATTTAATGAATCGATTGTCGCACAAGAGTACTGTACAGGTATTTTGGCTTGCCGCTAGAAGAGCCTTAAAGTCTCGCCATTTTTTTTCTCTTGCGTGGCATTCGCCATTGCAGAAGTTATCGATAGACTGGACACCTCTACCCCAGCATCGTGGCTTCAAACCAGGCATCTACCAGCATAGCGGTTTCTTAGGTGAATAACAAAAGTCTGTTATTATCTGTCATTAGTTAGTCTATTATTAATATGGTATGAGTGAAAATAAGTTAATTTTTTTTATGTTGGGTTTTCGGCGTCGGATCCAACCGAAAATCCGGCATGTCGTTTAACCGGCATTGGCCAGGTCCCACGGGTGCCGGATAAACAGGCTTTTACTGTCATTAGAAACATGTTCAGCCCAGAAAGGGTTAGTGTTACCTATACCTTCTCTCGATGGTTTTCCCAATTGCCCCCTTTTCCCCCCATTGCTTTCTCTGTAGCCATCATCAATGATGGTACTGGGCAGGCGCTTGTCCAGTTCTTCCAAGTTATTCTGAATGGGGAAAATCGGTTGATCGAAAATAACGGCACCGTTACTTTTGGGAGTTCTGTACCTGCTGACAAGTATTGTCGTCGCGTAGATGCTGCCTCATCTAATTCTTCACCGAACATGTTATTCAGAAGATATTTCCGACCGCAATTTTGCATTTCAAATAGTGCGTCTGTTTTCAGCCTGAACATAAATACCCCTGGCCAGACTAGCAAATTAAGACAAGCCGATAAAGGCTTGACAGGCAATGCGATGTGACTTGTAAACCCCTCGGGTCTGAGCTAGGCTTATTTCTGTTCTGACAGTGTGTGTGTTTGTGCGCGCATGTGTCTGTCTGTGGACGTGTGTGCTGCAAGCAGGAGTGCATTAAATTGGGAGTGGGAAACAGGAGGGGAGGTAGATTCAGAATAAGTGAAATGGACGTCTGGACCTTTAGATTGGAGCCTGCCCTGGGAAAACTGTATTGGCAGCATATCTTTATCAAGCTCAATACAATATCAGCGGTGTCTCTGGCTCGAGTCTGGTGTTTCTAATGTGAGTCTGAAATCATGTACTGTACTGTGTAACAGTGGCCTCGGGCTCGCTGGAGAAAAAGGACATGGGGGTCATCCTCCCCCAGCCCGTCTGCGCCAGAGGAAACTGGCTCTTCACATTAAAGGGGAACTTAGATCAAGCAAACAAGACACAGACATTCAGTTTAGGCACTGACTTCACTCTCACAGAAACACAGTATCTGATTTTTATATTAATACTTTTATCACCCATTGTCATTCAATTCACGACTGTTTGGGGGACGCTGCTGTGCGCAGTTAGCTACCACGTTTTGCCCAATATATATATATATACAGGGCAAAAGTCACTTCCACTTTACAATGTATTTGGGAAAGCGTTTTTGAGACATCACCCAAGTATTGTTGAAAAAGCGCTAAATCAAACGCAATGATTATTTGAAGAATATTGAAACAAATTAAAAATGCAAGTCCCTTCACCGTACCATTTTAAAACAAAAAGAAAAATATCTGTTTGTTAATATCACCCATCTTGTTTGACAGCACAACTGTGACGTATCAGAAATGTTGACCTTTCAATTTTTCCCCTTTCCTCTCCCGGATTGGAGGAGCAACAGAGAAAATATATACAATGCCTTGCATTCAGACTCAGGGTGTACCAAAGGCTTTAAACATCTCCAATGGTTTATTAGATGAAAGCACCACAGTGTAACACTAGGATATACAGCCAAGTTAGTCAATAATTTAAGTGCGAGTCGATGCTGAGTTAGCTGATTGCAAACAGCAGTGGCCTCTGAATCTCTGATAAGCAGCGGGTGGAAGATCAGTGTTTGGGCTGCTGATCACTGTCCAGTGATCTCTCACTTGAGTGTCTTTTGTGTGGTTGTAAGTTGAAGTCAGCCTTGGCCGAACGATATACAGTACTGTAGTCCTTCATGTTTGAACAACCTGCCAGCCAACGTGTGTGGAATAGATATGAAGAAAGATGATTTGGATTCAGTATCGGAGAAGTGAACAGCGGCAACAAGTCAGGCTCCTGCGAGAAGGGAGAAAAATGAAAAAATTTAGTCAAACCTGTTAAAGCAATCACCTACCTACCTACCTACCTGTCTACCGTATTACCATTACCAGTGGCCACTCTCCTGTTGGATTACTGACACCCTATTCACACGCCTGGTCTACTGGCTGCTCAGTACAGATTGGGAGTCCAGTGGAACTCCCAAAACAGTAACGACTTATCTTTTGTAACTTGACTTATTTATTCAAACTAATTTGACTTATGGGTTTGTATGTGCACTGCATTATTTGTTACACAAACTTTGAAAAATGCTTCACACACACCATTAAACCCTTAATCAGAGGCCACCACCTTTATATAAAGGCCACTTTGGTCTAGTTCCACAAATATATGTATCGGAGACGAGGTGCAGAAAATTTAATCGGACAATCCCATTAGCAATAAGTTTTAGTTGCACATTTGTAGCTTGAGTCCTGAGCCAGGGTATGTATATGGGTAGAGAGAGAGAGAGCAAGGGATAGGGAGCAATCCACAGAGTCAGACATAGAGACACACATACATAAGTACTGACCTGACTGACATCCACAATTAGTCCACATTGAGGCTGTTCACAATCGATATGAATGTCATGCTTCAGGACTGTAGTTTGTGACGCCAGTAATAGATTACGGAGTTTCGCCAACACAAAATACACAGTCACTCCACTTTACAGTACATTTCTGTGAAGCACTTGAGAAGTCTCCACAATGTGATAAAGCACTATATCAAATACAAGGACTATTATTATTGTACACAATTAACTTGTATTCTGGTACCTCTACCCACTCATTTCAATTAGACAAATATTTGATTTCCATTCATAGGTCAAAAATGCCAGCCAGAGCCCAGAAAGAAACTGTGTACGTCACAGGGGAAGGTCGACAAACAGGATCCTACTTACTCCTTTGATGATGATGAGGTTTGTTGTTGTTTGTATTTTAACACTAATTGTAGTTTGGCAATCGACTATATTTGAGGGTGAAACACAGCAGCCAATTGCGCACAGCAGCGTCCCCCACAAAACAGTCGTGGATTGAAATGGCCAATTCATTATACGTCGTTTTTTTTGGAGGGATTATTATCACGCATGTGTGTAGAGTAAGGAAACTTGCCCACGGTTTCGCTCTGACCTGACCTGATTGGAAACACAGGATTCTCACGCTTGTAAGGGCGAGTGCTCTAATCACTGAGCTACAGGACTTGGCTTTGAGACCTGTCGACAATGTGAGAAGGCGCTGTATCGAATGAAGGAATTATTATTCTTATGTACCGTGCCAATCACAGGGTGATCGATCACCTGTCACTTTACTTCTGTAGCATTCGGACACATGTCTGCATTACTTTCCGATGAAAAAAAGGAGGAACAAGAGGAGACGGGTGGATTTCACGGCGGAGGAGGTTACTTTCCTGTTAGACGGAGTGAGGCTAATGGGGAAGCACTGGAATTCTATCCTTTGGTCCTTTCCCTTTCAGGAAATTCGCACCAATGTGGATCTAGCAAAGAAGTACCGGAACTTACAGGTGAAGATTATTATAAATATATATTATAAAAATTGATAACCAGAGTCATTGTGTAGGAATTAGGGGCCCACTGAATACCCTGAGATTCAGAGTATTAATAATAATACTGTAATAATAATAATCCTTGCATTTGATATAGTGCTTTATCAGGTCTTTGAGACGTCTCACAGCACTTCGTAGAATATACTATTAAGTGGATTGACTTTATATTTAGCGTGAAAAACCTGGCAGACAATTGCACACAGCAATTTGTGCAGAGTAACACAACTTACTCAGGTTATGGCAAGCCATCAAAGGACTATTGGACTAAATGACAGTTGTCCACTGTCTTGATGGGGGAAAGATAATAATAATAATCCTTGCATTTGATGTGACGCTTTTCATGTCTCAAAGCGCTTCACACTGTAAAGTGAATTGATTGTATACTTTGTGGGCGAAATTTGGCAGCCAATTGCACACAGCAGCATCCCCCACAAACTGTCGTGGATTGAAATGACCAATTTTATTATTGTGTTTTTTTTGGACGGATTATTATTAGGCTTGTGTGTGTGTGGAGTAAGGAAACTTGCCCAAGGTTTCACCCTGATCTGCTTGGATTCGAACCCAGATCTCACGCTTGTGAGGCGAGTGAGTGCTCTAACCATTGAGCTAACAGGAGCTTAGAGAAAACATACATGAAGGAGAAGGAAATAGAGCGTTACAGCAGAGGGGATTCCAATGGTTGGGGGCTCATATAAACTAGACCAGTTGGGGAAAATGGCTTGTTTCTGTGCTGTAATGTTTTAATGTAAATACAACAGATAGTACTGTCATGATGTTAGTTTCTAATTCTACTTGTTTTCTTTTAAAAAACCTTTAGGAAAAACTATTTAGGAAGGCCAGGAAATGGTGAGGCTTTTTTTTGACACTTCATATACAGGTTGTGGGTGAGCATGGATTGGGTATTTATAAACTTACCACTGGATACTCAAGCCTTCCATTTATATGCAAAAGCACAATTTCTATTTATAAAAAGTAATGCCATTTCTGTTCCCACGTGGATGCTCCGGACTATTCAAACCGTTACATTAAAATCAATGTTACACCAAAAAATGATGGTTCTGGTTTTTCTCGTGACGTGACCGAGAAAGAAAGTCACAGGGACCAGCGACTCGGAGCAAAGAAAGACATTTGTACAAATCTCCAGTGAGCTATAATTGTTGATAAGTATCCAGTTCTGTATCACCAAGGGAGGTGGGTGAGTACTGTATTTCAATAAGACGAGCTTTCTAGACTCGCAAATATAAATTTCAGGATTTGAAAAAAACGCTGGGGTTTTTACGGCCAGCAACATTCTCGTAAGGAACGAACCCCTCACTACCTATACAGTCATATGTTTGTCTCTGAAGATTATTATGGGTTCAAGCCCCAGCATTAGCACATTCACTCACCTACAGATATGCTCACTACACTTCTAACTGTGTAAATACTGTGAAGCACTCGGGAGAGATGTGTGAAAGCCGCTGCGTCGTCAAAAGTCAATGATTTATTGGCATCTTCTTCCCAGTTTTACACAATCCTTCCTCAGGGCAAACCAGAGCTCCACAGGCTGTAGCAGCCACACTGATGTTAGGAACATTGGCTAAACTCCGTCATGCAGTCTATACACAGCCACTTATAGGGTGAGGCACAAGAGTTACCCACCACCTTCAAAACCAATTGAGGAAGTAATTTTGACTGAGAACATTGTTCAAAGAATCCAGCTGTGTGTGTGTGTGGGTGTGTGTGGGGGAGACACATTGAAGATTTATGATTACAGTGTGATCAGCTAGTGTTATCAACGTGATCACAATCCTTTCAGAATTCACTGTAAACATTTAAAACATGAAAAGTCCTGACGTTCATATAGTTTGCCATTGGATGTGTGACAGGATGTCAGGGGATAGTGAGATGCTGGTATCCCAGAAATGACAACACTAGAATTGGAGAGACATTAATTAATGCTTGTCTTCTCATGAACGTTTGTTCCTAGCCTTTCACCATCTCCTCCTGTGCTCAGTAATGGCGAGATAAATTGCTTAAAAGTAGAAGGTTCTGGGATTTTTTTCCTCCAGTGCTGGTGGTGGTGGCAATGAACCCAAAGTTAAGAGTCGACCGTTTGATTTAGTCCAATCCAATGTCAACAGGAACGAGACTTAACATCTTAACACTCTACAAACAAAACTCAAAACAAATTGAGATCAAGGACAATAATCTTTATTCAGTTGTCAAAAGCGTTCAAAGTGTTTTAAAATCTTACATTCCCTCCCTCCCTCGCCGCCCCCCCCCCCCCCCCCCCCCTCCCGCTCCTCGGTTAAGCTACAGATGCTGACGGTAATAAACTCTAGACCAGGTAAACTGTGAATCGGATAAATCACTAAATGTTGCTACTTCAATCTGCGATTTAAACTTGTGATCGGTGTACGGTTTAAATCTTCCCTCAAATGGAATCTTGTAGACGTGCGAGTTTGCGTGATTTTAAAAAATACGAGACGTTTAGGACAGTGTTGTGTAACTAAAAGTCTTTCAAGTCTATCCACACCCATTGAAATCATATGGCCGAGTCTTGCAAGTGATTTTTTTTTTGGTATCTCATGGAAGAAAGATGGAAGAGTGTAGGGTTTAGTGAAGTCAATGTGTGCTGGAATAAAATTAGTCATTGCCCTACTTGCAACACGAACAGAATTTGATCCTAGTCAGTCATGGGAGAAATCCAAATCCCTCCTTATTTATAATATCTTCGCACATAATTTTGGTTCATTCATCAACTTGCAGTTCTGCACCTCTCGACTCACTCAACAGCCACATCTACCATGTTTTAAGGTTCTGCATTTGTCGCCTAATTATCCAGTTTCACCAGCCCAGAGTCTTGTCCTCCCACAAGTTTGTCCACTTCCTCCGTGATCTCACATTCCACCATCGGCAACATTCCCAGTTTGTCACAACTAACTTCCTGACCATTCTCTTTGGCCTTCCCGGG
This sequence comes from Hydrolagus colliei, assembly GCA_035084275.1. Lineage (NCBI taxonomy): Eukaryota > Metazoa > Chordata > Chondrichthyes > Chimaeriformes > Chimaeridae > Hydrolagus > Hydrolagus colliei. The sequence goes on along the minus strand of CM068756.1, from coordinate 4,039,028 downwards.
ATCACTTTTGTCATCACTATCTACAGAGGTCCCATTTACCACGGAGGCCTCCTGAACATTCCCCATGTCACCGGCGGATCCCCGGTCGCCCTTTCCTTCACTATCTAGAGTTAGGCCATTGTCAGTTGTAACAGAATTAGTTTCTTTATCTTCTTCGGTTGGATTTACCACTCGCTCAGGACTGGTTGGTTCCGGGCTAATTGCACAGCTCAGGTCCGTCAACTCAGATGTCGTTGCCACTTGGTCTAAAGACTCCTTGGTTTCTTGAACGTCAGATTTAGCCTCTGGAACAACGGCCTCGGATCTGATCGATTCCGGTTCGACAATTGGTTCGTCGAGTGGACTTGAATCGGTTTTCACGCCAGAACCAGCACTTACTGCCTCGGCGGGGATGTCCTCCGGAGTGGACACTTGGTGAGATGGGTCCTCGTAATGGCTCTCCACTTTCTCCTCCTCCTCCTCCTCCTCAAAAACTTCCGTATATACGGTCAGCTTGATGTCTGGTATCAGTTCAGAACTGGTCTTCAGCAAGGAGATTTCTGCCGTGCTGTCGGGGAGGGCAGTCTTTGTGACAGTATGTTTGTGTGTGGTCATATCTGTGACCTCCTCTGCCTTTGGAGAAGAAACTGCCCGAGTGTGTTCTGCCATCGCAGGCTCGCTAGATGGTTTCTCTTCCTCGATGGCATCAGCCACACCTTTGTGAGTTTGGCCACAGTCTTCCTTTGATTCAACAAACCCTTCAGGCGGCTGCTGGTCTTGTTCAGATATCCTCACACCGCCCTGGGTGCCTTGCACGTCAACTTGGTCTTTTGGATGCTCCGGAGACTGTTGAGTCTTGACATCAGGCTCTGGTATCTGGGCAGAATGGGCTGTCTCACCCTGCGAGTCCATCACCGGGGCCTCAGAATGAACTGGCGGTTCGCTCTCTACCTTCTCTGGGGCTTCGTCGGGAGACTTCGGTGTTTGAACTGCGTTTTTCTCCGGTAGACCCGGGCAGCTGGCCATCTCGTTCTTCAACACCAGATCAATGGGCGTCTCTTCTGCCATGTCCAGGGTGGGTATCTCCGCGGAGACATCTCGCGCTTCGGGCTCCGATCCTCGGGTAAAACTCCACGCAGTTCCTTGGCTGGCGGTCTCCGGAGTCGCGGTTTCTCGCTCTCCCAGTAGTTGGCTCTCAGCCACCGCATCACTCTGTCCTGAATCGGGAGACTCTCCCTTGCAGTCTTTGACTTCCGTTTCCGGGCGCTTCACGGTCGAATCTTTTTCTAGGAGTCCAGCACTTTCCACGCACGTTAGGTGGCTTTCCGCGGGGTGCGTCGTGGTGGGGCTGGTTAGGACGGGTTTCTGATCTACGGAGATTTCCACCACGGTGGTCTCCCTGCCTGGCGTGGCCGGGATCTCACTGCGGCTGGTCTGCGCCACCTCTGTGGTGACCGGCGGCACGAGAATCTCGGCGCCGGTCTCCTGAACCTCGGCGCTGGTGGCTGCGGGAGCCGCGCGGGACTGCGGTTCCTCTCTCGACACCTCGGAATCCTTCTCCTCGGCCGGCGCCTTCGGCACGTTTTCCGAGTTGCTTTTCCCTCGTTCCTCAGACCCTCCCCCTCCGCCGCGGGACAGTCCCTCCCCCTCAGTGGGCGGAGAGACAGTCACGTCAGCGATCGGCTGTTTGGTTTGGGAATCCTGGGCGACCGGATCGGCGGGACTCGTTCCCGGTGGGGAGCTTCCTTCGTTGTGGGCTGCGGCTCCGGGCTGCGCGTGAGGGGAGTCCTCGCTGGGCGGGTCGGTTTGTTTGATGTCAGGGTTGTCCGCGGCTTCGGCCGTGGCTTTGTTCTTCTTCGAATCCCCGGCTCCACAGCCCTTCTTGATGCTGAGTTTGCCTCCCATCTCGTTAGCTGCCGAGGCGTAAACATATTCCCCAGGTTAGAAACATGGCTTAACTCTCAGCTTAACCCAGCACAAGCGCTAACAAATAATGATCCTTGCTTTTAATACAGAGTCTCATCATGTCGTTCAGACATTTATTTCAATGACCAAACAGCGAGAGTCAGTCAGACTCTAATCCATGGCAAGAATTATCCAGTCCCATTTCCTCTTAATAAGGCTTTCTCAAGTATCTAACCCTCAATTGATGTCAATGGCTCTGTATTGGCCAAACTTAACATTCAAACAGCCTCCAATATTGCAACTAACAATGGGTCTGTCTTGTCCTGTCTCTCTCGCCTTCTCTCCCTCCCACCCACACCCCAATGACAGGATATTTATAGAGACATTTGTGAAGTCCTGTAGCTCAGTGGTTAGAGTGCTCGCCTTACAAGTGAGAGACCTGGGTTCGATTCCAGGTAGGGCAAAATCTTGGGCAAGTTTCCTTACTCCACACTCCTAATAATAATCCCTCCCCTCAAAAAATTGGTAATTTCAATCCACCACAGTTTGTGGGGATGTTGCTGTGCGCAGTTGGCTGCTGCATTTGGCCCACAAAAATTCAGTCAATTTACTCTTCAGTATACTCTGTGAAGCGCTTTGAGACACAGTCTAGAAGACCTGACAAGGTGCTATATCAAATGCAAGGATTGTTATTATTTAGACATGGTGTAGGACAAGTCACCCCCCCCCCCCCCCCACACTCCAAATCTCCAGGAGAAAGGCAATTCCCCTCCCCCAAGGTTGGCTGGTCAGAAATATAAACCGATATAAATATTAAAAAACGAACAAGTTATTCAGGAGCAGATTTGAAGCAAGGCTACAAGACTCTGGCCTAACTGAGCATCAGACCCTGAGCACACAGAGCAAGTCCTAAACACCAAGGTGAAGCGCTCTGAGACGCCGCCCGGAGTGGAGGGCGCTATATAAATCACAGTTGTTGTTGTTGAAATGCAATCACTTGGTAGACAAGGGAAGCCAGACTGAATCCTTCCCTCGGTGTTGTACATGATCTGGGACTCTCCCTCTCTCTCTATTCCCCCGCCACCCCACCCCCAACACACACACACATTCTGGAGGGGGGGGGGGGGGTGGGGAGAGAGAGATTCCTGGTGAAAATTCCAAGATTAATGGAATTCATTTGATTTACAGAATCCAGTTGAGATAAAGGGACCCGTGGCTTCTCAGAGACTGACTGCAAACCACACGCGTGGAATTCATATCAATTCTACAGCAAATGGAAAGTCACCATTGAAATGAGCACATTTGGCTAAAGGTTATTGAGCAGGGAGCGGCTGGGTGTGAGCGGGGAGAGAGGGGCTGGGTGTGAGTGCTGGTGTGTGTGTGTGTGGGGGGGGGAGGGGGGAGAGAGAGAGATGGAGAGGATGGATGGAGACAAGGAGCCACGCCCTGGGCTAAAACACAAGGAACCTCTGCACAGCCTGAACACAACTCGCCTTTTCCACCCTGTCCCCTCCCTCCAGAAAAAAAAATCTAGGTCAAGGTTCCCTCTGTTTAATCGCCCCCCCCCCCCCCCCACTCCCACTCCTTTCCAATGCCACCCCCCCACCAACCAACCAGAAATCTCAAACAGAACAATTCACCCAGACTGAATCCTTCAGCAATTGGGATGGGAGGGGGTGGCTATTTAGGAGGAGGTGATTGGGGGGGGGGGGGGGGGGGGGGTGGAGTATAAAGACAGAAGGTATTTAGTGGAGAGGAGGGAGTGGATGCAGTTCTGTGGGTTTTGAGATTGTTCAGTGCTGCAGTTCAATCCCACACTCACGCACACTCTCCGTACTATAGCCTCAGTCAGTCTGTATGGTCAAGGCGAGGTTTATTATAGAGCAAAAAAAGAGAGACTCTCACATACACCCAGACAGACACACACACACATACAGAGATGCTCAAAGCAGCACCAGAGCCACCCAAGTCTGGTTCTCTCTCGCTCTCTCTGTGCCTGTAACACTGCCTGCACACAGATTGTTAAGAGCTAATAAAGATGATAATAATAATCCTTGCATTTGATATAGCGCTTTTCACGTCTCCACGACAGAGATGGGAGTTTGGGATTGTAATAATCTACTCAGATGGGAATGTACCGGTCCTTCCCTACCCGGCTGATGGTGTGGTATTTGTGTGGGGGGGGGGGAGGGGGGGGGGGGAAGAGAGTCTTATCAGCTGGGGAGGGCGAGAGAGAAGCTCTCTTTATTTCCCTCCCTCTGTTTCGCTCTCTCTGTCTGCAATGATTTGTGGACAGAGGGAGGCAGAGAAAGGGGGAACAGGCAAAGAATGGGGGGGGGGTGAGAAGGGATGGGGAGGGGGGGGCGGTGAGAAGGGATGGGGAGGCGGTGAGAAGGGATGGGGAGGGGGGGGGGCGGTGAGAAGGGATGGGGAGGGGGGGCGGTGAGAAGGGATGGGGAGGGGGGGGCGGTGAGAAGGGATGGGGAGGGGGGGGCGGTGAGAAGGGATGGGGAGGGGGGGGGCGGTGAGAAGGGATGGGGAGGGGGGGGGCGGTGAGAAGGGATGGGGAGGGGGGGGGCGGTGAGAAGGGATGGGGAGGGGGGGGGCGGTGAGAAGGGATGGGGAGGGGGGGCGGTGAGAAGGGATGGGGAGGTGGGGCGGTGAGAAGGGATGGGGGGGGGGTGAGAAGGGATGGGGAGATGGGGGGGGGGGGAGGAGAAGAGGTTTAAACTGCTACCACTGATGGGTTTTAATTGTTGAAGGGGAAAAAAACCCAGTAAGATAGAGAACCCATTCCCAGGGAGATTACTGCCCTGATTTCATGCAATAAGATTTAAAAAAATAAAATAAGACTATTTATTGATGGCGAGGATTTCAAGCCTTTCCATTAATACTGTCCTTCCAACCATCCTCAGCCAGAAGTACCCTGCCTTAGACCATTCACCTCGCTTTGTGGGGTGGGGGGAGTGCCAGAGATTTACTGCATCAGTCACAGTTAACTCAGCTTGTTAGAGCCCTCCCCTCTCCCTGCCCCCCACCCCTCACTATACAATCATTCTCTCTCTCCAATAATGCAGCCACACTCTAACCTTGGCTTGTTCTGAACTACAATAGCTCCCTCCCTCTCTTCCCCCCCTCTCTCTGCGTTAACCAGAGGGTGGGTCTATGGTTAGATCTCTTAGCCATGGATTTTTTTTTTTGTGTGGATTAAATTAGAGATTTCTGTGCGAACATCCAGTCTCACTACAAATAATATATTAAAGTTACCGCTATATTGAGGTGGGAGTTGCTCTGTACTGATTTAAAGCGGCTGAGACCTGATTAGGGGGTGTTTTTTTTTGGGGAGGGGGGTAGAGGTAGTGTGGGTCTAATACACACATACAATGCGTCTTTAACAAATTTTCAGCCCCGCTCCCCCGCCCCCTTCCCAATTATCTAGAGGCTAAAACCCAGGCTCTGAACATTTAAGAGGAAAAAAAATACACAATAATCAAAGCAACTGACTCATTCGGGATTTTAAAAGGCTGATTAAATAGCACGATTTAAGTGAGTGAATTGAATGAGTGAATGAATGAATGAAGTTACTTGAAATCTTTCAATAAAGGTAGTTTTCACATCAGTCTCCTTCTGTCTCTCTCTCCCCCCACACACCTCTCCCCAAAAAAAAACCACCCTCTCAAAAATCAAATCAAAGCCCATTTGAGGAAGAATTAAACAAGAGTCTCTCTCCCTCAATGAAAGAACAAAGCGGATGGGGTAGGGGCTGGGGGATAAAAGAACAATATTAGCCCATTAACTAAAAAAATGAGATACAGAGAATATATATACTGTATATAAGACACGAAAAAACACAAGCCACAAATGCAGATAAATAAATAGAGAGAGTCAGACAGAGAGACAGGCAGAGACAGAGAGAGAGACAGAAACAAAATGTAAAGGATTAGACAACTAACAGTTCATGTAAATCTGGTCATTCACTGAAGCCCTAGTTTCTCAGTTGCCTCGAAACCCACCTACCGTCTGGCTCAGTCTGTATCTTGGCTCCACAACAGAGAAAACTGATCCACTTACACGCCCTGCCTCTGAGAGACTGAGCAGTGCAGAGGGACATCTGGGCTTTCTGTCTGTCTGTGCTTGGGGGAGGGGGTGGTGGGGGGGCTGGCCAGACAAGGCAAGTGATCACATTCGTCAGTTCCACATTGTCTTTCACCCCCCCCACCACCACACACACACACACACACACCACCACCCCCACTTTATCTTTGCTTCATTCATTAATTTCTCTTATCACTAATTTTTTTTTAAAAATGTAAAAATCCAGTTTGTCACTAACTGAAAAGCAGACAGTCAAACCCTCTCCCATTCTCCCTCCTATCTCAAGATGCACTTCATTTAAAATCTATATTTAAAAAGTGAATAGGCCAATTAATTAACATAGTAATACTCCTCTACTTCCCCCCTCCCCCACCTCACTGCCCCCCCCCCCCCGCCTTTTATTTAATTCAAAACGGTGCGTTGCGTTCAGTAAATGCCTCTGTTTACCCAGCAGCGAGCAAGGAACCCGGGTGTTAGTTGATTGGCGGATTGCTTTCTGGGTGGGGGGGGGGGGGGTGTAATGATTCCCTCCACGCGAAAAAAAATGTGGTCTCTTCAATTCATCACTGTTTGTGGGGACACTGCTGTGTGTGCGCAATCGGTTGCCTGCGTTTCATTTGGTTCTCAAAATGCAGTCACTGCACTTTACACTATATCCCGTGAAGCGAGAGGACGCCACGATCAGACTCTGGGTCAAATGCAAAGGTTATTAATAATTTTAAAATGGCCTCAATCATGGGACTCGCTGTGTGGGTGAGTGGGTGGGTGGGTTGAATGGAGTGCGTGAGGCATGTGGTGCTTTCGTCTTAATGCACCCACTGCAAGTGACAGCCCAGCCCCTGAAATATTTAATACACGTTAAAGTCGCAGCCCTGCAAGACGCCAGGACTCAGTTCATCCACTGAATAATGGATCAGTTACAGTGATTACATTTTCCCTCCTCCACCGTCCCAGTCAAAACCTCCTTTGGACCATTTTAACCCCGTCACTGGCAAGGTATATGGTTAGACACTTAGCAGTTATCCCAACACACACACAAACACATCCCTCATGGTTCTCCAAGCCTTGGCTCTGTACCTAATACTCTAAAGCTCTGGCCCTGATCCACGTTCCCCCCGAACCTACCTACCCCACCATCGGCAGGCGAGCCTTTAGCAACTCAGCCCTCCATATCACGGCTGTTTGCGGCAGATTTGCTGTGTGCCGATTAGCTGTTGCTGTTCACCTATAAACGCGCGAATCATTGCACAGACGGTAGCTTGTTAAGTGGCATCGAGACATTTGAGATCAAATGCAAGGATTCTCATTGCCATAGAATCCCCGTTGAATTCAGAACAGATCGGGATGGAATCAGCGTAACAACAGCTGATGAGTTTAACAAGCGTCTTTCGCGCAGAGAATATTTGGCTGGTAATTGGTCTAGACATCGACCGAGTACCTTGAAATATCCTTCACCTATGGAAGGCATTCTTATTCCAATTTCAATGAAATCGAAATGAGGCCAAATACCGCACTCCCATCTTTGCTGCACTTTTACACTAAATTTGAAACCCGTTATTTATAGAATAATTAGAGTTTACAACAGATATGATGGGGGGGACATTTATCCCGTCAGATATATATGTGTGTGTCACCGCCTCCCTCTCCCATGACTCGATGTCAGATGAAGTGCCCTGAATGAAGGCACAATATAAATACAAGTTGTTGTTGTTGTTCTGTTGGCTGGTGGGATGGGTTGCCTGGGCTGACTGGTTGGTCTCGCCTGGGCCTGGCTGAAGATTGATTGACTGCAGATTTCCACACACAAACATGTATGTTTACAGCCTCACACACACACACGTTCACACACGCAGGTGAATTTGCACATCAGCACTGGTGCTAATAGAGATTCAGTGTAAGAGGTTAATTAGCGAGTCTCTGAGAAGCAAAGAGACACGAAGAACAGTGTTGGCACTGAGCCTGGGCTGCCACAGACAGCTCAGGGGGGTTACAGGAGACAGACATATGGCTCCTGTGTCTGCCTTTCTCTGGGGGGGGGGGGGGAGTGTGACGGATGGCGCAATGCTTGTGTGAGACTGAGCCAAGCCAGTGAGTGTGTTCACGAGAGATGTGGGCAATGGGAAGGTTCATTGGCAGGTTCAGGTGGCGGCACCTTTGGTTTCTGCGCTGGCTTCAGGTCTACCCCCTGGAAGCTGATAGACTGAGACCGAGGCCGAGGGATGGGGTGGGGAGGGAGGTGGGGGGTGAGGGTGGGTGGGGGTGGGGAGGTGGGGGGGGGGGGGGGGGCAGAAACTGTTCCGACAATCCTCAGCGCCAGTCCCGGTCTCCAGAGTCAAACCCTGGTTGTTATTGGGGTTTGGGTTGTCCTCTCCACACACGCACCCGGTCCTGCCGACTGCTCCGGCCCCAACGTTGGCTGGGGAAACGCTGCTTTGTTCAGGTGTCAGTTTACAGACGAGACATTGGAGCGAGGTCCCCATCTGCCTGTCGTTCCGATGTTAATCCTAATATAATAAGCAGATTCTGAAGTGGCTCCAGGGCACGGTGGGTGATAGCCCAGCCCGTCTGGCTCATTGGCAGAGTCCCTGGGTGCAAACGTTTGTCCCAACACTCAGCTCCCCTCAGCCTTGCGAGCTAAACCCCGATAGCAGGCGATGGAAATTAATCCTTGCATTCAATATAGCGTCTCATCACATCATCCGGACATCTCTCCGAGTGTTTCGCGGTCGTATTGTAAAGGGGTTTTTAATGGTGCGTTTTGTGTGTGTGTGAGAGAGAGAGAGACTCCCTTCTCTTCCCACAAATACATATATATATATATACATATATATATGTATATATATATATATACATATATATATATATAGATATATATATGTATATATATATATATATATACATATATATATCTACAGTCAATTCACTTTACAGCATATTCTGTCCGTGAAGCGCTTTGAGACGTCGATAAGATGTGAAAAGCCGTTATATCAAACGCAAGGATTATTATTCGCGATTATTATTGTTGTATCTTTACCGTCCGCCTGAACAGACAGACGGGACCTTGGGCTGAGAGTCTACATCTGCAGTGATGGCATCCCCGACAAAACAGCACATCCTCAGCCGTGCATTAGACTGGCATCGTGGACCGTGCGATTTCAAGTCCCCCGCACAGTTTGACAGTTCTCTCTCTCTCTGATGGCCGAGCTACAGTCAATATGGATTTTGTTTTTTTTTTAGCTGGTTGGATTCCGGCAGTTACTCCACTGCCTTCTTCTGAATTAGGTCAACAGCAAATATTCCTCCCGGGACATTCCCTTCCGAACTCAGGAACTTCCACGCGTAGGCCGGACACGTGGGATTCTCAGTTGGTTGGATGCTCTGGTGGACGGGGATTTGTGGAGTCAGTGGTTAGACCTTTGGCCTTTCAAGTGAGAAACCCAGAGGTTTGATTCCCGGCAGGGAGACACCTTGGGCGAGCTTCCTTGCTCCGCACACCCTGATAATCCCACTGTATTCTGTGAAGCGCTCTGAGACGTCTAGAGGTTGTGGAAACGGCTAATATCAAATGCAAGGATTATTATTATTATTATTATTATTATTGAGGGTCTCTGTACACGGCTGACGAAAATAAAATATAGTGGACCATTTGTTTGGTTTAAAATTGTAAAATTCAATGTTTGTCTGTCTGTCAAAACCGGACTCTTGACTTGCTGTTAATCAGGGTGATGGGTTTCTCCCACACAGTCAGACACCCAGTTGACTAACAAAGGCAAATTAGTGTAAAGGAGGCGTAGTGTGATTATCAGGCAACTGATTACTGCATTAACTAACTGGGGGAACATGTCTGTGTGTAAACTATCAACAGCGAAAAAAAAATCTCCTAATGAGCCCATTGTCTAAATAATCCTCCCAGATTTGAAGTGAGTCAGTGGCTGGCGGCGCTGATTGCGCCAGGGCGCCACCGTGTGGCCACAATGGCAATTACAGCCAGCCCAGAGCGGGCCACCAGCAGGTGGCGATGTGGAGCAGCCGCACTGTTTGAGATGAAGGGAGAAAATACTCTACAGAAGTGTGTGGGTGAAACCCGGCAGTCAATTGCGCATAGCAAAGAGTCATGGGATTGAAATGACCAATTCATTATTGCACTTTAATCTCAAGGGATTGTAATTCTCCTGTGGCTCGGTGGTTAGAGCACTTGTCTTGCAAGCTGGGGGAGACCTGTGTTCGAATCCAGGCAGGTCAGGGTGAAACCTTGGGCAAGTTTCCTGACTCCACACATTCACACACACACACACACACGCCGAATAATAATCCGTCCTAAAAAAATTGTTAAAATTAATTTCAACTCACAACTGTTTGCTGTGCTCGATCGGCTGCCGCGTTTCGCTCGCCCACAAATATATACTGTACACAGTCAATTCACTTTACAGTATATTCTGTGAAGCGCTTTGGGACATCGATAAGAAGTGCTGAGAAGCGTTATATCAAACGCAAGGATTATTATTATTATCTCAAGACCTTCCTCTTCAACCGTGCCTTCTGCTCCCCTCCTAACTCTCCCCCCTCTCCTACTCTCTTCCCCCTACTTCCCTCCCCCCCGCCCCACTCCGGTCCTGACCTGATTGTTCAGTGCTTTGGGACGTTGCCCCCCGACGTGAAAGGCTCTCTATAAAGGTCATTTTGTTGTTATTATCAGAGGTGTGTGCGTGTGTGTGTGTGTGGAGTAAGGAAACTTGCCCAAGGTTTGGCCCTGACCTCAGGTGATGGGGAAAGCACTCTGAAGGACGCAAGTTGTTGTTGTTGTTGTCGAAAGAGAAAGGAAGTTGGTGAGACAGTTGGAAATCCAGTCGTTCCTTGCCAGACTGCACTGGCTCCCTGTCACAGAGTGGATCGACTTCAAGATCCTCGCAACTTGTGTTTAAATCTCTCCACTCCTCCGCACCCCTCCCACCCCACCCCCCACCCCCCTCTGCATCATCCACTCTCCTCACAGCAGCCTAGGTTACGCTCTACTGGGTCTGGCCTCTTCCTTGTCCCCCGAATCCTCCGATCCACCATCGGTGGCTGTGTTTTGGAGCGCGCGTTAGCTTTGCAAACGTGAGAGACCTGGGTTTGATTCCCGGCAGGTTTCCGGGCAAAACCTTGGTCAAGTGTCTACTCCACGCACACACACCCACACACACCCACACACACACACACACACACACCCATATGATAATAATCCCTCAAACAATAACAATAATAAATTGGTCATTTTTAATCCCACGACTGTGTGTGTGTGTGTGTGGGTGGGGGGGGGGGGGGAAATTGCTGCTGTGCGCAATTGGCTGCAGAGTTTCGCCCACAAAATATACAGTCAAATCACTTCACAATCTATTCTGCGGAAGCGCTTTGAGACGCAGCCTCCAGACAGACGTGAGAAGCCGCTGTAACAAACGCCAGGGTTAAGTATTATTATTATTATATTATTATTAAGGTTTTTTTTAAGTTAATAAGAATTAATATCTGGGAGCCTGGAATACACAGCTTTGTGGTTGCTTAGCAACCGCAGGACCCCCTCCTCCTCCTCCTCCATCTCCATCTGTTGGTTGTCCGTCCAGCTGCCTGACTCCCCCTCCCGAGCAAAAAACACAGCTCTGTCTTCAAATCGGGGGCCATGTGTTTGTTTTGATGATTGGAGTGGGTGAGGCGGAAGATGTTTGTGTGAGTATCGGTGTGTGGGGGAGGTGGTGGGCGGGCAGACAGGCGGGCGGAAGGACAGGCCCCAGGGAGTGGGGGGGGGGGGGGGGGGGGGGGTCCTGATCCCGGAGTCCCGCTGATGTAATTGATCCGGGTACTCTGGCGGGGAAGATGGCGGCGGCGGGCGGCGGCGGGAACCTAGGCCTGGAGTCCGGTGATGAGGACGAGGGACACAACCTGTGGTGAGGGGACGGGGGGGGGGGTGGGGGGGTGTGTGTGTGAGGTGGGGGCCGGGAGTGTGAGCGGGTGGGCGGGGGGTGTCGAGCGGGAGACGCGAGGCCCGTGGGAAGCGGTGAGTGTGAGTCAGGCTAACCCTCCCTCCCTCCCTCCCTGTCTGTCTCTCTCTCTGTCTGTCTCCCTCAGGTCCTCCATTCTGAGCGAGGTGTCCACCCGCTCCCGCTCCAAGCTGCCTCCCGGCAAGAACCTGCTGCTCCTGGGTAAGTCCCCCCCCCACCCACAGGCCCGGCCTCACCCCCCACCCCACCCACCCACCCACCCACACCCCTCACCATCCCTGGCCAGGGGGGGGTGGGGGGGGGGAGATGGCGAAAATAGGCCGCGAATCCTACATAACCTACACTGACCATCCCCCCCAACCCCCCCCCCCCCCCCCCACACACACAAACACTCACACACAAGCAACTGTAAGAAGCCATCAAACGTGTACTGATAATCTGCATGAGTGTATATGTGTGTGATCTGTAAACACTGCTGAATAGTCCCCCAATATAGAATTTCTCTGTAAACAGCGCTGAGTAATCTACAGTAGAAGATATGATATGTATTATTAAATGATGGTAATAGTAATAATAATAATAATCCTTGTGTTGGATCTCGAGCCTGATCACTTTGCTGAGTTCCTCTCAGTAATAATAATAATAACGCTTGGCATTTGATATTAGCGGCTTCTCCACATCTTATCGACTGTGTCTTAAAGCGCTTCACGGAATAGACTGATGAGTGAATTGACTGTGTATATTTGCGGTCTCAAAGCGCCTTCCTTCACCGGATATATTGTAAAGCGAATAATCAACAACACGTTAGAAGAAGACCTTGGCCGATATGTACAGTATATTCTGTGGAGCGCTTTGAGACGTCTAGAAGACGCTATATGAAACGCGTTGCATCAAATAATACGCAAGGTTTATTATGAATCAAGTACAATTGGAAATAAACTATATGTAAATAATATACAATGATAAATAAAATATAACCGCTGAATAATTTACAGTAGATAATATGAGCTCAACTACTATACAATGGGGAATCTATTATACGTACAGTATGTGCAATTTAAGATTAATTATTTGCAAAATAAAGTAAATGTCATGACCATATATTGTTTCATGAATTTTTTTGCTAGATTAACTATAGATGCAATGAAAAATAAGCTATAGGTATAATGCAAAACAAAGTATGGTTAAAATGCTAATTTAGCTAGAATGCAATAAAAACAAGGAATATTAATCATATTGCCAAATAATTGCAATCCAGAATGACTGCAGTGTCTTTCAAACACTATGTTAATGATGTTTGGCAGTGGTGGAGAGGAGGATACCAGCGCAGGCTCTGGCTTTCACAGTCTCACTGTCACTCCTGGCCATGGATTTCCCTAGTGTCGTCTCTCATCCCAAATCATTTTATTGTTTTTAAACAACTGCATTGCCAAATGTGTTTCTGTAGGAGAGGATGGATCGGGAAAAACTACACTCATGGCTAAACTCCAGGGCGCAGAACACAACAAGAAAGGGAGGGGGCTGGAATATTTATATTTAAATATCCACGACGAAGACAGAGATGGTGAGTGACTTGTGGGTGCAATTTCAGTGTGCCTGGCAGAGATATGATCTTAAATGCTGATTACGTGTTACAATTTGGGTTAGTGGTGAGTGGAGCGCTTGAAGGGGGGAAGAAGGTGGCTATCGAATCCACTTGTTGCCCTCGACATTAGCCAAGGTTTGGGATTATTTCCCCCCTTTGCAAATAGCTACACCCCTTTAATGACTCCGAGTGTAACTGCAAGCACTGAATGATGCTGATGACATTGACACTGTCATTGTGCTGTCATTCGGCTTGTGAAGTCTCATTGAGTTCTCTATTGTAACTCGCTGCAGATTTGAGTTGAATTTATCTTCATAGGAGTCTTGGAGCTTGTTTATGTCGCTTCTTCCCTTTTGTTATTTGCCGGTTGTCGTTTTGAGATGGTGCTATTATTAATATTAATGATTATAATAATCTTGGGTTAGCAGGAATGTAGCACCTCTTACATATGGAGGAAGTCATAAAATGCTATATGCAGGATATACTGTGCATTGACTTGTGTATTTTGTGGGTGAACGCGGCAGCCAATTTGCACTCAGCAATGTCATGAGCATTGATATCTAAAGTTAGAAAGCCCCTCCTTGGTGAGTGTAAAGTCAAATGAACACAACCATGGAATGAAATAGAGAACTGTACAGCGCAGCAGGCCTATTCAGCCCATTGTGTCTGTGCTGTGAACATTAAATCCCTCAGCCTTTAATGTTTATCTCTTTCAAACATTTCTCTAATTCCTGTTTTCTTTATTAACAAAAAAGGATGATGTATTCAGCATCAGCCACAGTTTTTGGTTGGTTATTCTACTTTGACAACACTCTAGGTTAAAATGATATATTTTGACTAATAATAAATTTACCAATCATATAAATAGTTTCTCCTTATGAACCTGTCAAAACCCTCATCATTTTGAACCCGTCTGTTGTAGTTCTTCTCAGCCTTCTCTGTTACAGTGAAAATAGCCCCAGTTCCTGATTTCTCCTAATTGCTATTATTGATATTATTAATAATGATAATTCTATCTTCTTGTGAATCTCCTCTGTACTCTCTTCAAGGTCTTGACATATTTCCTAAAGTGGAGCAGCCTAGCCTGTAAAGTGATGATGTTAAATCTACTTTTGTTGTTGGAAGGAAGAGGTGTTTAAATATGAACTAATAGACATTAGGACTGAGATTGTCGCAGCAATACAGTAGAAAAGAAAGTTCATATGGGCGTCTCCATAGAATTACAGTACAGTCTAGGTAAACTAATGTAATCAGTGTCATAAAGCACAAGATTGAGGCTGTCCTCTTGACTGAGATCCCTGAAACTGATTTAGTTTTGCATGTGTGGGTGGTGGGGGGGAGGGGTGGGGGGGAGGCAGGGAGGGAGCGAAAGAGTTCTAAATGCGGTGTATGTCTCTGAATCTGTGTTGTTGACGCCGCACGTCATTAAAGCTTGTGTGGAGCACTCCGTGTTGATGTCTGACAGCGGAAAGGATTGTAGATGTCACTTTAAGGGCCTCGCTCATTGATTGGACCTTGAGCCTGGAAGTGCTACAGTGTGTAGCGTGACTTGTGTCTGAATATAGGAAAGATTGATTGCTAGAAATCTGAATTACACCCTCCCGTTTGGCATTAACCTTCTGGTGGAAGGTGGGGTTGTATATTTAGCCTCAATTAGTCCTTGTATTATATATGTTGGTGGAGTTGCAACTCTTTTCAATTACAATAGCTTGTTTTTTCTCCCTGACTTGAATTTATTATTAGATGCCTCTGAAAGCTGATAAACTTTACATGGAGGGTATTTGGATGTGGATTTCTCTGACGTGCTGAATTGAATCAGATTCTGTAGATTATTTTAACAGGGAATTAGACAGATGTCTAGTAAGTGAATAGGAGAGTGGTTTTTATCTGTGCAGAAAAATACCATCAAAGACCCGATGAGCTGACTGGCCTGGACACAGGGAAACTATTCTTTTATTGAATAGTACCATGGGTTCTTTAACATCCTCCTGAACGGACAGATGAGACTTTGGTTTAACATCTGAGCCAAAGGCCAGCACCCGCAATGTAGAAACATCAGCTCTGAATTGCAGAGTTAGCCGAGACTGTGACCTCAAATCTGAACATTAGATTGCAGCTTACTTACTGAATGTCTCTTTGAGGGGTTGTTTGAGTGATTGGCAGAGTGGCGTTTGACCTCTAGGCTCTGTATCCAAATCCAGGTCAGAATAATGAGCTCAATGTGTCTCTGGCGTTCTTACCGCAGGGATGGAATGAGATGATGTTTTAATGTGACTCCTTGGTTGAAAGTGCGCTGATAGAGAATAGCATTGGAAGCTGGTGGTGAGATTTCCCAGTTTTTCATAGCAGGTCGTGCTGTTAAGGTGCAATTAAAGTCAGTGGAGACTTGATGGGACAGAGTACACTAAGCTTCAGTTTGTTTATCTATGTTTTCCCCTGTTTCTCTGTGGAGATAGTCATTGATTCAGAGACCCAACAGTTTGTACTGTATATATGCTGAAAGCACGTGGGATTGAGTGAGAGTAAAAGGGAATAGAGAGAGAGAGTCTGTTTAATACCAGCTCACAGAGCAAGAGCGCAGACAGCTCAGCTATCCCAAATATGTAGGTACACAACTATGACGCACGCACAACTTCTGAGAGTTGGGAAAAGGCAACAATTCATTGGGTACCAAACCGCCATCCCGGGAAAGTCACGTGAAACAGGATGAGGAATCTGGTGTGAGTTTGTCTCTGTTTTTAGTGGGATGGGATGTGCTGTGGGCCAAGCCCAGAAAGGACACAGGATGGAGGGGGGTGGCGGGGGGCAAGTATATTCTGGGGGAAATGGATTTCAGTATTCTCAAGGCTTTGGGAAACGACCACGACTCAATCTGCCTCTGAGTGCAATACAGCCTTGCAATGAGCTTCTGCCATTTTGCGAGGTTTAAGGTTGTGCTTTTTGGGGCCTGATGTTTCCGCTGTGCCTACTTTGGATGTGTACGGTGTGTGTACCTGCAGCTCAGTGCATGTGACCTGTAGCCATCCAGGGCAGCTCAGTGATTTAATTTCTAGAATTCTCTTGTTTCATGCAGTTGAGTTTAGCTGCTTGGCAGTGCTGGCTGTGTGGTGATCTATTTCAATAAACCTCGTGTCAAACCTTTTTAATGAGCAAGGTCCCAACCTTTCAATAAATGATAAGCACATGGCAACGCACGGAGATGTGCTTAATCATACACTGGCTGATCTAGAGTAGTGATCATAATTGGGCCTGCAAGGGACCAGCATTCAGCAAGACTCCAGTCATTGTCACGTTCATCTCCGTGATCGATTGTGGGACTGGGCCACTATTGACTATTAGTAGGCCCTGAGCTCTGGGGCTAGAGATGTGGGTGGGCACATGTGGGTGGGTGGGTGAGTGTCGGTGGGTGCGTGCGTGTGTGTATGTGGTTGGGTGGGCGCGTGTGTGTGACTGGGTGGGTGCATGTGGGTGGGCGCGTGTGTGTGTATGTGGGTGGGTGCATGTGTATGTGGGTGGGTGAGTGTGTGTATGTGGGTGGGTGTGTGTGTGTGTATGTGGGTGGGTGCATGTGTGTGTTTATGTGGGAGGGTGCATGTGTGTGTTTATGTGGGTGGATGCATGTGGGTGGGTGCGTGTATATGGGTGGGTGGGGGTGTGTGTGTGTATTTGGGTGGGTGTGTGTGGGTGGGTGTGTATGTGGGTGGGTGGGTGGGTGTGTATTTGGGTGGATGGGTGGAAGACTTGAGCCACAGAGGATTATCTGCTTTCCAAATAAGACAGTTGCTAAATTGGTGTCTCGCTTTTGCTCTTGGGGGCTATGTATTTTTGCGGGGAGGTGGGTGGGGGGTGTAATTTGACCAACAGCTTGATTGCAGAGTTAGAGAGGGCGAGGTGCTGTAGGTGTGAAACAATAGCAATGATCACATTGCCCCTGGATAATAAAAACTGACCACTGTGTGACAGACCTAATCAGCCTTCAATACCCCAGCACTAATCTCTCTGGCTGGTTACATTGGGATCCAATTTGTTTATACACATTCAATTGTTTATATGTATTCAGGGCAAAGTGTTGGGCACGTTTCCTTACTCCACAAGCCTCTGTTTACCAGCAATAAATAGGAACCCGGTTATTAAGTCAATTGGGGGATGGTTTTTCCGGGAATCCTTATATAAAGCAAAATTATAGTGTGGCCTCTTTTTGTGCTGTAAGATTCTAATGATTCTAGGATCATTATACTTTGGCTGCACTCTTTTGAGCTTTAGCCAAACTTTACAGTATCAATCTTTACAAAATATTTTTTAAATTTGTTTTCAAAAGAACAGTTGAAGTATTTTCAGTTTGTAGCATTGATCGCATAGTCGTTTGGTTTCTAATCTTCGGCTTGTGGTACTGTTGCCGCCATGTGTGTCATAGGCAGTTCTCAGGAAGAACGTGCTATCGACTGATTCCCTGTTAAGCCAGTGCCTTCTGTTTTACCTGCTGCCGTTTTGGATTCTTGCTGCTCTCAGCAATTCCGATCTCTGGCTTCTCACAGGGATTTAGGGAAGTCCGCTGCTCGCTCTCTCTGTTCCTCCCCTACCCTCGGGCTCCGGGTGTGGCCCAAACTGTCTCAATCTGAACGATGCAGCCTGGATCCTCCTTATTTACCTCTTTTGATCTCTGTAACACGGGTGTAATGAGCCTTTCTAACACTGGAGAATCTATCCAAACATGCAAAACACTCGGCGTTACTCTGCCCGTGATTTCCACAGCTGGAAACTCAAGTGGTTACAGATATTTTTCCTTCCCTTTTAATTGTGCCTTTGAGTCAGAAGGTTGTGGGTTCAGGTCCCACATCAGGACTAGTGCAGGCTGACACTCTTAATATTACTAATTATTATTTTAATAAAATCGCTTGATCAGTCAAGTGACAACAACAACTTGTTTTATATAGCACCCCTCAGGCGGGGGAGGGAGGAGGTGACTGGAGCCACAAAGTCAAAGAGGAAGGTCTTGAGGATCGACCTAAAGATATGGATGGAAGGAAGGGGCATGGTGGGAGTGGGGAGGGGAGATAGTGACAATGTGCTGGTGCCACACCTTGGAACAGAGACACCCTGTGCACATCTCGTCTGGTCTTGAGATACCATGTGCTTTGTAGTGACTTCATGCAGTTTAAAGTTTCTTGATACGGCTTGTCGGGGGTGGGGGGGGCGTGATTGAATGGTAGTGATGCCTCCCGTTATACAAATAAAAGTTTCCTCGCTGGACTTTCAACCATTCGCCAATCTATTTGTTGAATCCTGTAGAATGAAAGCAGCTGTTTTGCGGAGGCTTCAGGTGAATTGTATGTACATACCAACTTTTTATGAGTGTGTTGCTCAGGGTAGAGGAATGTGCATAATGGGGACGGAGCAGGTCAGCAATAAAAGCATTCAATGTTGGTATCAGGCCCAGGCTAGATGTGCAGTGGATTTGGGGCTGAATGAAGTATTGATACTGACTTGCAATTCTATATTAAACCAGTTTAATCTCTCCCAACTGCCTCCTGTATAGCGTAGGGTTCAGAAAGGACACGGAAATAAGCTTTGGCATGAGTGAGAATAATATCCTGAGTTTGCAGCAGAATTGACGCTGCGATGGTCTGTCTCGTTTGCAGTTGATGACTTGAGTGAAAGTAATCTCCAGTTTCTGTTATTTCTATCCTATAATGGGGGGGAAATGCTGTGTCCGGGAACTCGCAGGTTGCAGACGGACAGACGCTATCACAGACACGGGAGAAAAGTTCTCCTATTTTGTTGGTTGTTGAATTAGGTGCCTGCGGGGCGGGGGCTGTGTCTTCTGAACAACTAACCCAGGCTGCTGCCCTTTATTGACAGATCACACACGGTGTAACGTATGGATCTTGGACGGAGAGCTGTACCACAAGGGGCTGCTGAAGTTTGCGGTGTCCGGAGACAACCTCAAGAACACACTGGCGGTCTTCGTGGCCGACATGTCCAGGCCTTGGACTGTGATGGATTCTTTGCAGAAATGGGCCACCGTTTTGCGGAAGCACATCGACAAACTCAAGATCGCGCCAGAAGAGATGAGGGAAATGGAACAGAACAGTGAGTCACCCTGGAATGTTCCGTAGTTTTGGGGGTGGGGGTGTTGGCTCTAACGCACGGCTTGTCAAGTGTGGAGCAGAAGGGGGGATGAGGGAACGAGCAGGAGATCGGAGGCAGCGGGGTGGGTGGAGTGGGGGGAAGTAAACAGGTGCGATCGATAGGGAGATATCACCGTATTAATCGATTTGTAGATAGGTGTGAGGGTCTTGAAATCGATCTGTTCTGTCAGGGAGCCAGTGGGGTCTTATCAAGGACTGCGGTGATGGGGGTATGGAGTTTGGTGCGGGTGTGTGTGTGTACAGGTGGTGGAATTTTCTATGAATTGGATCTTGTGGCAATGGAGTTGGGGAGACTGGCGAGGAGGGCAATGGAATAGTCAAGGTGGGAGTGAGGTTTAGTACTGTACTATTTCCTTGTCAGTGGGTTTGGAGTTTGAGAAGGTAACTCGTGTAGCTTGCCTGTTTTTTGGGTGTGAGGGTGTAGATTCCCTCCCATCAGGGCTCAACATACTGTGAATGGTCCATTTCTGCACCTGGAGGGTGGGTGGGGGGTGACCTGATTCACTGGCACAACATACCTTGTGCTAATTCAGTGCTAAATCATCAAGTGTGTGGGTGCCTCTGTTTGTCTGTGTGTTGCCGTGTGCAGAGCTGCTGAGTTGAGGCCCGGCAGTTCCGCACATCAATGTAGGTGTGACGAGCTGCGAGAGCTTGGGAATCCACATCTGCAGTGGGTCAATTCAAGATCCTGGTCCTCATCTTTAAAGCCCTCCAAATGGCCTCGCCCCACCCTACCTCTGCGACCTCCTAACCCCCTATCAATCTCTCCACTCAGTGGGCTCCAGCCTGCTTCATGTCCCCCGCCCCACCCGCCCCATCATCAGCGGGCGAGCCTTTAGCCACTCTACCCCCAACCTCTGGAATTCCATCCCGCGATCCGTCACCCCAAATCCCCCCCCACTTTCCCTCCACCCTCCCCATCCCCAGCTCAGATCTGAAACACTGACTTGGAACGTCCTCCCGAAGTGAAAGGCGCTATACAAATGTAATTTTTGGTGATGTAGTTGTTGTTTGCGAAGCTTCGGGGGGGCGGAGGGTGGGGGTGTATGGTTGTACGAAGCTGTATCCAAACGCCAGCCTTCACTGAGAACGTGTCTTGAGCTGCTGAGCTGAGGTGTAGAGGACAGGCTGTGCGAGCTGTGAATACTGATGCCCATTTCAGTGGACGACAGAAAACCATGACAAAGCATCTCTGCCCTGCTCCCTGTCGCAGCTCAGACGCATTGCTGCATATTTGTTTTGATCCGTGTACTTACATAAACTATTTAAGATTTGTAATTTTGGGTGGGGGGGGGGTATTTTTAAGCTATTGTGTTAAATATAGCAGGGAGCATTGCAGTGTATAAGCAAATCCACCTCTTATTGTGGAGGATGTACAGCTGGCCAGCCCCACCCTTCAGCACACAGACCTGTGTGTGTATCCTGTCACTGGCTTCTCCCATGACACCACACAGCTCTTTGGGGGGAACAATGAGCTCATTGCTTTTGCTAATCTTTCAGGCTGTTTCTGGGCTGTAGAGAAACACAAGCAGAAAAATATATATATATATATCAATATGTCTTGATAAGTTTCTCTTTTTCCAACGAGAAAACGTTTGTTGTCGGTGTGCTTTGTCCCAGTGTAGCCCCGGCAAGTCCTTTGTTACGCTTATGTCTTTCCGGAAGGGAAGGGGAGTTTGATTTCCCTTTGCCCTTCCCCAGGCAGCTTTCTTTTGTAAAGCAGCGAGTGTCGGACTTTGTGGGGTGCGTTTAGAATCGATCGCAAGATAGTCTCCTGATCCTGTAGATCAGGACAAGCCCCCCCCCCGTGAGCTGTGAAACCGTAGCTTTAATTAGCAGCAGTGACACGAGAGGAGAACAGGGCAGACAAACGGGGGGGTGGTGGGGGGGTATAGAGAACATCTTCCCACAACACGTTCTCAGTCGTATCTCCCTCGTCTCTCCCTGGAATCGGCCGCATCTGTGAAATGCTCAGTTCATTTTGGAGCTTTGTTCGTATCTCGTGTTGCCGCTGTAGCTCAGTGTTACACGGAGGGCCTGTAACCAATCCGTTGCTGGGAGAGCCTCAGGCATGGTCGGCTTGAATTCTCTCTCTCTCCCCCTCTCTCTCTCTCTCTCTCTCTCTTTGCTTTCTTCTTCCCTTCTTTTTACCAGGCTCAGTGAGATGGCAGCTGCTTTCCTCATGTACTGCACACAACAGCGAGGCAGAGTGGTTCAGTTTGATTTGAGTTGTTTTTGCGTTTAGTTTCTGTGGAGTCACATTGTTTACATCTGACTCCCACCTCCCCTCCCCCCACCACCATCACCACATGTCGCTGGGTGGGAATCAAATCGTATTATCCTAATTTGACAGACACACACACATACACACACACAGCGTCACACATACTCTGCACACTTCACAGACTTGTTTAAATGCTCAGCAAGTTCAGTGCTGTTGACCGGCTGATCATTTTTATCCCAGAACATTTGTTTACGTGGAGAGGGGACAGTCCTAGCTTGGAGATTGCTCAGAAGCGATGAGATCATGTGTTGAACAAAGCTGGTATTCTTAAATGCAAACTCCTGACTGCCAGTGAGCTGACATAATAGTCTGTCTGTGCTACTGTGTGTCTAAAACCTTAGAAAGAGATTAGCATCAGAATGAAAACTGGCAGCGGGCAGAGTTGGGGGGTTTTTCCTCTCCAAAGTTCGGTTGAATTTCCAGGCCTTGGAGTGAGCTGCTGTGTGGTGTGGGGGAGCGTGCACCAGTGGTGGCCTCACGGTGATCCTGTTGAGAAATAAAACCTGCGGTTCTCTTCCTGCCTGTCTGTCTCTGTCTGTGTGTGTGTGTGTCAAGTTGGCTCATTGTTTGCAACTATGCAGCCATCACACAGCCCCTAACACAGTCACTACAGTAAATTCCGCGAAGCGCTTTGAGGCGTGTGTATCAAAAGAAATACAAATGATCCGTAAACCCCCTCCACCCTCCAGAGTGCTCTATTTTACATTCCTCAGGATTTAAATGAACGTTCGGACTTTTATAATAGCTCCATATAAACCAGTGTATAATTTGGGAATGGTGTGGGGGTGGGATGGGGAGAGAAGAAACCATTCGTCTGGTCCCTGATTTTCAAATGGTTGACTCACTGCTCTGGGAGCTGAGTGCTGAGGGTGACGTCTGCCTGCAGATCCTCATGGACACAGGCAAGTTTTATATCGACAAACGTCACTGTGTCCCAGAGAGCCGGGTGGAGATTAAACATCAGATTGCTTCTGATGTTGTGCAGATGTTTTGGGTGTGATAAATAACCCACTGTCTGGTGGTGGGGGGAAAGAAGGAGACACTTCCTCTTTATATAACCGTCTTTTCTCTGGGCACACACCCTTTATTATCTCTCTGTTATATCATCTCCTCCTGAAAGTATTGGGTGTCGTTTCTTTTTGGTTCACTGGCTGCTGCCCCTGTCCAGGGGGATCTCTCAATGTGAGAGCCAGTGTGATAAGCAAGCAGCCGTGTGTTTGACAATGTAGCTGAGGTGTCAGTGCTTTTGTAACTATGGGTGGGTGGGGTATGGGGAGTGAGAAGTGGCAGCAATATCTCTCTTTTGGGATCAGCGGAAAGAATGTCCTAACATTTTGTGATTCTCATTCATGTTGTGATCTAGTAATCTGGAATAATCTGAGTGCTGTTTTCTATGCAGTGTTTGGGGTGTGTGTGTGTGTTGTTTGGTGGGTGGGGGGAGGGAGGTGGGTATGTGTGCGTGTGTGTCAGTGTTTAGGAGGGCTTTGATTCCCTTCCCCCCCACCTCCCCGATGCGATGTAGAGATTGAAGCGTGTAAGAATTGCTAACACACGATGAGACAAGACCCTGACTGTGCAGCAGCTGCAAGTGATGACCAGCCAATTCTATCAAGACACACATCATTCTGATCACTGCCAAATCATCTCCGCATCAACCCGAGGCTTGTTTACAAGGCCCAGACTACTTGTTCTCCCCTCCGTGCCCACAGAACATTCATTTTTCTGACTCGCCTGAGTTATGTGGCTGCGACAGCCGTGTTTTGCTCACAAAATGCAGTCAAATCACGCTAGAACACAAGCATTACAAGTGTGAGACCTGTGTTCAAATCCAGGCAGATCAGGCCGAAACCCTGAGCAAGTTTCCTTACTCCATATACACACACACATACACTCGCCTAATAATAATCCCTCCAAATAATCAAACAATAATAAAATTGATCATTTCAATCCACGGCTGTTTGTGGCGGACGCTGCTGTGCGCAATTGGCTGCCGCATTTCGCCCACAAATATCCAGTCAACTCACTTTACAGTATATTCTGGGAAGCGTTTTGAGACACAGTCAAGAAGATGTGAAAAGCTGCTTTATCAAATGCAAGGATTATTATTATTTACAATATGTTCTGCGAGACGCTGTTTTATTCAGAAACTTGCGGGTTCGAGCTCCACATGAGACTTGATGGGTGTCTCGTCTCGTTGGCTTGATGGTGAGTCCAGTTGTCCTCAGCGGTTGGTATAAGCACCAGGGCAGGGCCTCGGGGAGTTAAGCTGGCAGGAGAAGACATTCAATGATTAGCAAGGGTGTGGCATTTGGCCTCATTATCCGGCCTAGGATTAAAGAAACTGCCGGCTTCCAACGTGGGATCCAGGGTGTAACCTCCCCTGTCCTGTTAAAGCCTTTACATTAACAGCAGGTTATTTTAGTTGTGATTGCTGGGTGTGTCCGTACAGCTGTGTTGGCTGTTCGGAGACTCGCTTTAAATAAACTTTCCAGTCTTATCTGCCGGGCTGCAGATTGCCACTGCAGGCAGGGGGTGTAGAGGGTCACAAACGCTTGGTGTTTGCTTGCGATCTCCTTGTTCTTGTGCTTGTTCTTGTTTTCAGTGGTGAAGGAATTCCAAGAGTACGTGGAGCCTGAAGAAGGGTCTCAGGGATCACCGCAGAGGAGAGGACCCACCTCCGCTCAGGATAGCGAGGAAGTGGTTTTGCCTCTGGGAGAGAACGTACTAACACACAACCTGGGCATCCCAGTGCTGGTCGTGTGTACAAAGGTATGCTCGGCCCTTACGCCCCGAGACTCTGCAACTCTCCCCCCCCCCCCCCCCTCACTCCCTTCGCCTCTCACCTTCCCCCTCCTTTCCTATTTTCAAGTCTCGGCCCCGGGATCCGTTATTGGGAAGTGGTCTGAGACGCCGTCCGGTGTGGAGTGAGGGTGCTATATAAATTCCAAGTTGTTGTTGTTGCTCACGGCTGCTAGATTCAGGCCATCACATGGCAAACATCCAAATGTCTCCACAAACAGCAGGCATTCGGGGTGCTTTGATGTGCTGTGTTTGGATTGGATGTGGTAAACCAGAAGAGCTTGTGCCTTTCTGCATCGTCAGCGCTTTGCACACAAAGGCACCATGTGACACGGGTGGTGGGAGGGGTTGTGGGGGTGTCAGAGTGGAAGGATGAGTTCACAAAATTGGCTGATTTATGCAATCCATGATAGGACTTGTCCTCTAGACTGCGCGAGAGGTACAGCAATTAGTATCACGTTTCTCCCAATTAGTGGGGTGGACGGTAAGAATAGGTGTATTTTTTCCATTCCAGGCAGGGCAAAAAATTTGGGCAACTTTCCTTCCTCCACACGCCTGATAATAATCCCTATATTTTGTAAATTAAAAAGACCTACAATAATAAATTGGTCATTTTGAAGCATGATTGTTTGTGGGGACGCTGCTGTGCGTGTGCAGTTGGCTGCCCACAAATATACAGTCAATTCACTTTACTCTGTGAAGTGCTTTGAGACGCCTAGAAGACATGATGAGGCACTATATCAAATGCAAGGATTATTATTATAATTAGGGAAGTGGGGGAGGGAGCTGTCCTGTAGCTCAGTAGTTGGAGGTTATCTGTGTGTGTGTGTATCCCTGAGCACAAGAACGTAACTATTCTGTATGTGTACATACATAATAACGTACGTAAGACATGTCACTCAAAGTGTCCCACGGCGATGGGCACTCCATGAGTTGTAAGTGTGGGAGGGTTAAATGCTTGAGATGTTGTAACGGTGGCTGATGGGGGAGTGAGAAACAGAGAGTGCTGTTTAGGCTACGGGCCCAGGAAACATTCCATAGATTGCCTGGAGAGAAGTTGCGGAGGGATTTGGCCCTCAGTCCACCGAGGACTGAAGCCAAGCAGCTTGATAAGGCAGGCATCCAGCTGTTTCTTAAGTTAGTCCCTGTGTCCTGGCCTCAGTGACCTTTCCTAATTGTTCCCACTGTATATTGGCTTCTGTGTTTAAAATTTTTAAAAAAATGTATATAAATATATATATAGTCACTGGCCTGTCCCATTGAACAACTAGCCGTGAGCCTAGTGTGTACCTGAGCTGCTGTCTGTGTGGCTGGGTGTTGTGTGAGCCTCTGATTACTGTTGTTTTCTCTCCCCCTCCACCTCCCCCCACAGTGCGACGCAGTCAGTGTCCTGGAGAAGGAGCATGATTACCGGGATGAGCACTTTGATTTCATTCAGTCCCACATTCGACGATTCTGCTTACAGTGTATCCTTGTGGGTGAGGCTGTGTGTGCGTGGGGAAGCTGATTTGGTTTGGGGCTTGGCTTCTGCTCAGCTCATCTCTTTCTCCCCCCCCCCGATAAACACACATACACACAAATACACACAGACACATATACACGTGCGGTATGAACTGGAATCCCAGCAACTGCCTTCTGTGTGCCGGGAATTAACTTTCAGATTGATATTATAGAATTATAGAATTTTATCAGCCCAGTGAATCTCCTGTGTATCCTCTTGACATCCTTTGTGAGGTTGCCTGCCCTAACTTAGATACAATGGTCCCCAACCGTGACTTAAGCTGATGATATGTTGAGGTTTAGCATTGTCTCTCCACCCGTGTACTGTGTCCCTATTTATAAACCTCAACTCACATAAGTGTTTGGCTGTTGGATATCAATTCCCAGATTCGCTCGGGACATCCTCCTGATCTGAAAGGCGCTCTACAAATGTAATGTTGTTGTTCTTGTTGTTGTGTTTGTTGTTGTTCGCTCCTTAACGCTTTTCAGTTGGCGCTGCCTTGATTTATACATCGGTGAAAGAGGAAAAGAACCTGGACTTGTTGTATAAATATCTTGTTCACAGAATGTACGGTTTCCAGTTCACTACACCCGCCTTAGTGGTAGAAAAAGACTCAGTGTTTATGTAAGTACCTCGCCAAGTTCGATTTTCGCTTTGGATCACTTCAGAGGTGATGGGGATTGCTGGGTTAAGGGTGGGGCGGATGGGTGGAGAGAAAGGAGGGACAGTGTTGACTCACCAAAGTATGGTCAAAGGGTTTTGAAGACTGACGGTAAGGAGCATGGTGTAGTGATTTTTGAGAGAGTTACGAGGGGACGGAGATTGAAACTCAATCTCTGCTCTTGTGTTCCAGGCGTTGGGTTCATGCGCTGGGAGTTGGGGTTTCAACTCTTATTGTGGGCAATGGAATTAGAGCATTCCCCCCCTTCCTCCTGGCCTTGCAAATAGGTAACTGGAGCCTGTATCTCTTTGCCTTTCAGTCCCGCAGGATGGGACAAAGACAAGAAAATTGCTATTTTACATGAGAATTTTGTGTCCGTGAAACCGGAAGACCCTTACGAGGATATTATAGGAAAACCTCTGATCAAAAAGGTAAACGAAAGACTGGACTAGAGACCATTTACACACCACCATTATTGTGAAGTGCTCTGAGACGCCGTCAGGCGTGGAGTGAGGGAGCTGTATAAATCAAAGTTGTTGTTTTATCGCATCCGTAAAAGTAGTTTACCGGCATCGCTGTCGACTACATTGACTTTTCTTTTCTGGTCACAAATGTGGCAACTGTTTCCCCCCAGCGAGAGCTAGTGACCAACTAGAGCCCAATCCACAATCTCCGCAGCCAGAGGCACCAACTCTGCCAGGTATAGGTCTGGGTAAACAGTGGTTACGGGCCCAGGAAACATTCCATAGATTGCCTGGTGTTAACCTTCAGGTTACCTCCCCCTGACAGCTTGACTATTTCAACCTCCCCTCGTCACCCAAAGAGGAAATGGAGGATTGGTGATAATCGCACAGTTCCAAGCCATGCGGTGCTTGGGTGAAACCAGTTAATAATTGAGTCCATTAGCTTGGGCCTCACTACTGTTTTTACCGACTCACCCACCCGACCCTCCATTGGCGGGCGAGCCTTCTCAGCCACTCTGCCCCCAAACTTTGGAACTTCGTCCCACAGAGCCTCTGCCTTGCCCCCCTGGCCTCCTTCAAGTCCCGCCTCAAGACCCTCCTCTTCGACGGCGCCATTGGCCACTCCAAATCCCTCCCTCCAGTTCTGGTCTGAAACAGTGACTGTCCAGCGTCTTGTGACGTCCTCCTGACGTGAAAAGGTGCTACATATTTTGTTGTAGTTGTGTATGTGTGTGTCTCTGTATCACTTGGCTCCTGTTCCTTTTCACAGCCTGTTCACGACAAAGAGGTGGCTGCAGAGGATGAACAAGTCTTTCTGATGAAACAGCAGGTGAGCTCTCAGCGTGGCCCAGAGCTGGGCAACCGGCATTCCCTTCCCCACCCAAACAAAACAAAATTCCCCCAGAAATTTCACTCATTGTCCATTCCTTCCTTCGACCGGGGAGTCATGCGGTGTCTCTCTCTGAAGACTAGGGGGCGCTCGCGTGCAATATCTTCTCTCCCCCACGCCCCACACACACTCCCACCCCCTCCTCCCCCCACACTAGGCGTGGAGGTGCTGCCCTCTGCTGGCAATCTCTAAATAAATCGCAGATGTTTATACTGGAATAAATGTGTTTTTCATTTTACATCAGGTTTAAAGCTGAGACGTGTATATTGTTTGCCCGTATACGTGGATCCATATCATACCCCATCCTGAAGGGGGTGGTGGGGGAGGGGTGAGGCTGGTTTGCTGGAGAATGTCTCTTGGCAAAACTCGCCAGATATAAGGGAGGGAATGAGCTGTGCTGTGATCACTGGCTGTAAATGTTGGCACCAAACCAGATCCCTCTCACTGCCTTCTGCATGTTTCTCTCACTCATAGCTGAGTTTTTTTTTTAAAAAGCCTCTCCTCTCTCTCTCTTACAGTCACTGCTAGCCAAGCAGCCGGCCACTCCCTCAAGACCCGCAGTAAGTCTGGAAACAACATGGCTTATCAGTAAAACAAACTGATTGTTCGGTGGGTGGGGGTGGGGGGGAGAGAGGAGGTGGGAGTACCTTGCTGTTGAATGTATCTCCCTTCAGTTTCTGGGAGCTGAGCATCTATGTGCTATATTGGTTGTTTATACTTCATCGGGGATGTGTGAGTGTGATAGAGAGACACCTGTAGTAATTCCTTGGGCAAATTTCCTTACTACACACACACCACACACACACACCTAATAATAATCCCTCCCAAAACACCCCATAATAAAATTGGTCATTTCCAACCCATGACTGTGTGTGTGTGGGGGGTGGGGGGGGGGACGACGACGACGACACTGCTGTGCGCAATTGGCTGCCGTGTTTCGCCCACAAATATACACAGTCAATTCACTTTACAGTTTATTCTGTGAAGCGCTTTGAGACACAGTCTAGAAGACGTGAAAAACTGCTATATCAAAATGCCAGGATTATTATTATAGTGTGAAAGAGTTTTATGTGTTGACTAGTTTGGTTGGGATCCTCTGGCTTTGATGTGTTTTGGGATAGTGGTGGTGGTGGGGGGGATGGAGAAGGGTGGAGGAGAGGGGAGGGCGGGGTGGAGGAGAGGGGAGGGCGGGGTGGAGGGAGTGGAAGAGGAAGAGGAAGAAGTCTTTTCCCGCTGAATCATTTGTGTGTTTTGCCTGATCTCAGGATTCTCCTAGACCCCCTGGAGGTTCCCCGCGGACCCCGAGACAGCCGGTGGGTACCAACATGGTGACGGCCGTCCCACCCATCACGTCGGGCACCCCGAAAGGTCAGTGCAGTCAGCCGAGATATCACAGTTATCGGGTTGGGGGGGGCTGCTTCATGCTCACCTGTTAAAAGTCTCCTTGTCGGTTTGTGTTAGTGTTTGACAGATCAGCTGTGAATCCTTCCCTCCTTCCTTTCTCTCCTCATGATTCTCCCTGCAATTTTCTTGATTGTGGGTGTGACTGACTGTGTGATCGAGTTATTATCATAATAATAATCGTTGCATTTGAAGTGCTGGGAAGCGCTTTGAGACACAGTCTAGAAGACGTGAAAAGCGCGATATCAAACGAAAGGATTGTTGTTATTATTATCATGTCTTCGAGACATCTCAAAGCGCTTGACAGAATACGCTATAAAGTGAATTAACTGTATATTTTGTGAGTGTGAAGAAAGCAGAATGATTTATTGGGCAGAGTGGCCCGGCCCTGACTGTGAGTGGGGGTTGGTGGGGGTGGGGGGGAACTGTTTGACTGTGGGGGAGACTGTATGAGGGACTAATATGAAAGTTCCCACGTTAGTAAAGGCTGGTGTGGACTTTGAACCCTCTGGTGTGTGACTGAGTACCAGTGGCCAGCCCTGGCTCACGTGGTGCTGGCCTTATGCCTGGCTTAACATTTCTACATGAATGATTAACTCTCGGAAACCGACGGCCACATTCTCTGGCTCGTTGGCTCAGCTGGTCAGGCGTAACCTCACCCCCCCTCCCTCCCCAGGTTACACACAGACAGATTGCTGAGTGTGCTGACTTAGGGAGTTAGACTATTGGCAGATTCAAGTGGAAATTAGACGATTACCTGGGGGGGGGTGAGGGGGGGAAATAACTTAATTATTAAAAGATTATTAGCTGGCCTAGGATTTGGGCCATGAGAGTGAACAGGGTGTTTTATGTCTGTACCCACTCTGCCCCCCCCTCCCCCCCGCCCTATCTTGTGGGTGGTGGGGAGGGAGGGGGAGTGTGTTTGGAGGATTGTTCCCTGATGTGATACCCTGCTGTGCCCAGGTCCCGCGGCTGCCAATGAAGGAGTGCTGGCCAACTTCTTTAACAGCTTATTGAGTAAAAAGACAGGCTCGCCCGGGAGCCCAGGAACCGGAGGACAGAACGCAGT
The DNA here is from genome assembly GCA_035084275.1 of Hydrolagus colliei. NCBI lineage: Eukaryota > Metazoa > Chordata > Chondrichthyes > Chimaeriformes > Chimaeridae > Hydrolagus > Hydrolagus colliei. The sequence continues at coordinate 4,008,272 of CM068756.1, read as the reverse complement.
CAAGAAACCAGGTAAGGTTCTCTTCCCCCCCCACCCCCCCCCCTCCCTTCCCGAATGTGGGATTATAACAGGGAGCGGAGAACAAGTGATAACACTGCAGTCACCTCCAGCAAGGCAACGCACACACTCCCCCTAACATTAGGGGTCAGCCTTTTTGCACTGAGTTGAGGAAAAACCTCTTCACTCAGAGGGTTAGTGAATTGATGGAATTCTCTGCCCCCAAAGGCCTGCAGATGCTGTCAGTCCTTGAACATATTAAAGACTGAGATGGACAGATTTCTTATGGATAAAGGGATTAAGGGATATGGGGATAAGGTGGGGGCAGGTGGAGTTAGATTAGAAGATCAACTATGGTAGGATCAGCAAGTAGGGGTGGGGTGGGTAGGCAGGGCAGGCTCGAGGGGCCTGAATGGCCTACTCCTGCTCCTAATTCTTACATTCCAAGAGGGAGGGTTTGAGAGACGGGCCTTGAAGGCGAGGTAAACAGGAGTGGGGTGGAGGGTCTGCTGGGATGGAGTAACCAGAGAGGAGCAAAGCTGGAGGTAATGATCCAGAGCAATGGATGCGATTTGACCCGAGGTTCCAGGAAGATGGGAAGGACATATTGTTTTATATCTCCCCCCACACCCCCCCCTCCCCCTGTGTTGTTTCAGGGCAGAAGCCGGTGTTGACGGACGTACAGGCGGAACTCGACAGGATGTCGCGGAAGCCGGACTCTGCGGTCACCGCTAATAACTCGTCGCCCACAGAGAACGAGGCCTAAGGGAGCTGCGTCGACAACAGCGACAACAACAACAACAACAGCGGCGTATTTAATAATAATAATAATAAAAAAGCAAGACCAAATTAGACAACTGTATCAGTGGGAGGTCAGGAGGTGTCTAACCAGGGCAGTGCTGGCAGTTTTTGTTTGAAGGCATGAAGAGGCATAACCTAACTTTAACAACATCTCGTTGCAGGATAATAATGTGTGCAATCTGGAAATGTCACTGATTTCCCCTTCCCTCCCTCCCCCCCCACCACCTCAACCCCCCCACCCATCCTACACCCACCCCCACCCCCCTACCATGTTTGACAACATCTTTATAATCCCAAATTCCAGAGTTAAAAGTTTCTCTAAACCTTTACCTTCCCGACGCATTGGCACTACACTCACTCGCACGTGCGTGTGTGTGTCACAGGATTTTGTGGGGCAGGAGGGGGGAGGGGTGGGGAGAAGGGGTTCGGAGGGGAGGGAGCGGGGCAGGACCCGATAGCTTACATTACATTGCCAACTAATCATTGCAAAAGGTGGATTAGCATCTGCAACTCGAGAGGTTCTTAGTTTAAAAAAAACTTTATGTTCTTTTATCAGTTTACCCGAGGACTGCTTGTTGAGGAGGGGGGGGTTGCAAGGTTATTCGGACCACAGGTTATTTGGGGTGGGGTGGGGGGTGGGGGGGAGGGGAAAATGGGCAGAGTTTGGGGGGGGGCGGGGGCAGCTATAATCTGCATGGAGAAGTCTTTGGTGATTCGACCAAGGCTGAGTGTGAAAGGGGACCAGCGAGCAGCAGAGCAGGCGGGAGGAGGGAGGGAGAGGGGGAGAGAGAGGGAGGGAGTGTAGTTGGGTCACAGAGACCTGAGAGAATAGATGGAGGGTAGAGTGGGAGAGGGGAGAGACAGGATGTTTTTGCTGTCTGACTGCTGCTCTGTAAATAACTTGTAGGAGGGATGCCACAGTACAAATAATTTTTACAGATTACCCAATTGAGTTGGGTCGGGGGTAGGGGGTGGGGGGAGGGAGGGATGGCGGGGAGGGTGGGAAGGAGGGAGGGAGGGGTGGCATTAGATTTTTAAAAAATCATGTTTGCTGAATTCCCGAACAAAGAACAAATCACATCTTTAAATTGGAATGTGATTTTTTTGGGGGTGGGAACAGGGGGGGGCGGGGAAGGGGGGGGAGATTTGGAGCACTTTTTGGGAGGAGTGGGAAGGGGTGGGTGGGGAACAGAAGGACAAACAAACCTAGATACAAGTGCCTGACCCACCCACCTGGAAAGTGTCAGTAGGTGCTTGAGTTGACTTGACATGCACTAGATACACAGACAGCACAGGCAGTCTCTCGTTTTATTAGAGATTTTTTTTTATTATTAATTTAATTTGGAAGATGTTATTTTTATCCAGTGCCGAGGTGATTTTTGTTTTCTGATTTCAGTGGAATGGCGAGTTGGGTTGAGTTAACACGCACGCTTTCGTGTGGGGGGGTGGGAGTAACCAACACAGACTTGTTTCGTTTTTTCTCCTCAGCTGCGTACGTTATCTGTGATTGCAAGAAAATCCGTCACCATTAATGTTTTAAACCGTTGCGGTTATTGGCACAGCGTGTTTTGTTTCCCCGTCCCCTCGCCCCTCCCCGCGCGCTCATTGTAAACACTACCGATGTAAAGTACTTCAAGTGTATTATTGCGTGTTAGTTCTGAAGGGAATTAACCACACATTCAGACTCTGCAAGGCTTCAACTTTCTATTTGCATGAACTTAAAACAAAGTTGAATTTGTTGTACTGAAACGAGATCTGGATAATAATCGGTTTCCCTGAGTAATATAACATTGCAGATATTATTAAAGCAGTACGTAATATATTTACCACTAAAAGAGATTGCATAATTAGCATATTCCATATTTTCCATAGCGTGCGTGAGGCTGACCTTATTTTTTTTTTTTTTAAAGTGTTACTTTCTAAAGCACTTCGCGTTACGCGCTGGAGGCAACCAGGAGAGATTGCTTTGTGGGTGTGGGGAGGTGGTTCCATTTGTTCCTCCTTGTTGGGGGAGGAGCGGGGGGGGGGGGAAAGGAAGAGAGGATGAAGCCTTTTCCCACATGGCCCCGGAGAGTATTTTGGTGGGACTATTTACCGAAGTGAGCCCAGTTTTGGCAGATTGTACAGTTGGTTGGTTGGTCCACTAGTGTGTTTTTTAAAAACAACAAAAAAAGCATTAAAGAGAGAAGCAAAAGTGCAGCGGCATTTAGATTGCTAATAATAAATTTTAAAAAAGGTTAGTCCATATAACCCTGACAATAGAGAGGCCTGAGAATGATTTACACTAGCCTTGGAGAAACTACTGAACTAGAATCTTTGTGTGTGTGTGCTTGTCTCTCTGTCTGTCTCTCTTATTCTCTCCCTTTTCGCTCTGTGTTTTGCTTCTTCGCTGTTTCTTCCACTCTTTCACTCACTTTGCCATTGCCACTTGGGGACCGTTTTTTTTTGTTTACAAAATCCCTCCCTCCCTCTCCAACCCACCCACCCGATTTGTCGTTGTACAAATGTGCTTTGAGGAATACCATTTGCAGTGGCAGAAGGCGTGAGAGAGTGAGAATGTGTGTCAGTGACGAGAGTGTGGGAGGGACGCTCGCTCACACTGATGTACGATGAGTAGATGAGATGTCTCCTGTCCCCGTGTCAATCTTCAGTCCCAACTTGATTTTTTTTCCTGTACATTTCAGACTTGATTGAATGTAATAATGGACCAGAGAGTTAGTCAGTCAGTCAGTCAGTCGAGTGTTTGGCTGTATCCCCCACCCCCCCTCCCCATGTTAGTGGTGTATGTGTGTGTGTATGGTGAGGGGGGTGGGGGGGGCATCTCGCTTTTTCTCCAGCGCTGGCCTAGATCAGGATTACCTCGCCACGCAAACCGGCTTCAATAAATGTGAATCCAGACTCACTTTGGTGACCACAGACTCTTTATTGTGTGGTGGCGGAGGCATGCCCGTGGTTTAAAGGGTCGGGACGGTTCTGGGCGGTGGTGGGGGGGGTTGAGAAGTGGGAGCCTTGGCTTGGCTCGCTGCGATGTAACCCTTTCACGCCTGCTCTGACTCGGTTTGCCCTGAAGACCTTCCTCCTCCCGCTCTTCGTCGTCAATGACAATGATAATCATAATAATAATCCTGGCAGTTGGATATAGTGCCTCATCAAAGCGCTTCACATACTGTAAAGTGAATTGACTGTATGTATAATTGTGGGCGAAACGCGGCAGCCAATTGCACACAGCAGAGTCCCCCACAAACAGCTATGGATTGAAATAACCAATTTTATTATTGTGTTTTTTTGAGAGATTATTATTAGGTGTGTGTGTGTGTGTGTGGAGTAAGGAAACTTGTCCAAGGTTTTGCCCTGACCTACCTGGGATTCGAACACGGATTATAAAGGCAAGTGCTCTAACCACTGAGCTGCAGGAGCTTGGGCGAGACTGGAGGAGCTTGAAGATCAGAAAGGAGAATGCTGGAAGAATGGCACATTAACACCCACAATCCCTGATTAATGGGGATTTGCTGGGGGGGGGGGGGGTTTCATAGAATCAATTATTTTGGTGGTTCTTTTACACCACCAAAAGAAGCCATTTGGCTCATTGTACTTATTCCAACTCTTTCAAAGCTACCAACTCACCCCTACTCTTACCTCCTAATAGCCCTGTGTAAAAAAAAATCCCCCCTGTTTAAGTACCTAATCTAATTTCCCTTTTGAAAGCTATAATTTATGTCAGGCTTTGCTTTGTGTATGAGTGTGTGTGTGTGTATATATATATATAGAAGCCTTTTCGTTACGTCCACGCGCACAGCTCCGTCTGCGCACAATTACGGTGTGAGGAATGTTTGAATCATTACTCACTCACTCGCCTACAGGATGTTGCTTTGCTGGTTGGCAAGGACAAGATAGATCTCAGGCCAGCTGTCAACCGAGAGACGGAAGTGGAGGAATGTGGATGAGGATTGCAGCCTGTCTGGGAGTAGCTATAGTGTCTGCGAGCGTTAAGCCAACCGGTTTTGGTTTCAACACTACATTTTTATATGTTTCCTCTCCTACCTGCTGCCACTGAGCTGGTAAAATAATAATAATACTTGCATTTGATATCGCAGCTTTTCACATCTTATCGACGTCTTGAAGAGCTTCACAGAATATACAGTAAGGTGAATTGACTGTGTGTATATATATATATATTTGTGGGAGAGCGAAACGCAGCAGCCAATTGCGTACAGCAGCGTCGTCGTCGTCCCCCACACACACAAACAGTCATGGGTTGGTTGAAATTACCCAATTTTTATTATTATGGTTTTATTTTGGAGGGATTATTATTAGGCGCGGGGGGGGGGGGGGGGGGGGGTGGAGTAAGGAAAGAAACTTGCCCAAGGTTTCACCCTGACCTCATCTGCCTGGATTCAAACACAGGTCTCACTCCTGTAAGGCAAGTGAGTGTCTCTAATCACTGAGCTACAGGAGTTACTGACGCTGGGTAAACAGGTGATGTGAAGAGTAAGGAAACTTGGCTGAGGTGTCATCCCCGATGGGGAATCAAACCTGGATCCTCTGTCTGGCAAAGATGAACGTGATGACACTATGCTCAGCTTCTCTAGTCCCCTCACTCTGGAACTCCATCCCACAATCCCATCGCCTCGCGTCCTCTCTTCAAGGCCGGTCTCAAGATCTTCCTCTTCGACCATGGCATTCTGCTACCCTCCTAACTCTAACCCCCCTCCCCCCCCCCCCCCCCCCCCCCCCCCCCCCCCCCACCCCCCCCCCCTCTTTCCTACTCTCTGTCGCAACCTGCCCCTATCCTGCCCCTTCCCTTAACCCCCCCCACCACCCCATTCCATTGCTCAGGTCCCAACCTAACTGTTCAACGACTTGGGATGTCCTCCTGACATGAAAGGCACTCTATAAATGTAATTTATTCACAGTGTGGGGGTGGGGGGGGGGGGTGGATGTGGAGAAAAGGCAGTCAAATTGTGTTAAAAATCTGTGGTGATGGTATGTGACGGGGACAGGCTGGACAGGCTAGTGAGGGATGACGATGATGTACGAGTCTGGATTTGAGGTTAGGATTGGGTCAGGCGGTTATAAATATTAATGTTTTTACAGAGTGTTTAGTTGTGAACGGACTTTATTTAGCCTGAATTGCTGAACTGAGCACATCATGGCGGAAAGATGAACCCCTTCAGTGAGACTTTTAAAGAGACTTATTTTCATCCGCGCAGATTGCAGATAAGTGGAATAAAAATGTTTTTTTTAAAAAAAGCACTTTAAACAGTGTTTTAATTCCTTTTTAAACAGACAGACAATAAAATCTTATCTGTGGTGGTGGGGGGAGGTGAGGATTCAAGACTTTTATAGTACTTACTGTATGTGCGGAAAGAAAGAACATTTTTATAGTACCTTATGTAAGAAAATGAGTGGCAGAGATAGCACAGCAAAACATTTCCAGCATTTCACTGTGAACTACTCACTGTGAAGTGACTGACTCGTGATAGACCAGGGCTCGCTCTGCCGATATTTTGCACCCAGCAAAGCCCTAAAAACAACAACAAAATGACACTTGGAAAAAACAGGCGGGAGACGTGGAGCTGGCCAGGGCCCCACCGAGCGGAGGAAGCGGACAGACAGATCAGTGATGTTTTATTAGGTCACGGAAGGGAATGAGGGACAAGACTGAGGAGAGTCGGTTAAATAACAATAATAATAATCCTGGCATTTGATATCGCAGCTTTTCAAGTCTCCTCGACTGTGTGTCAAAGCGCTTCAATAGAATATACTGTAAAGTGAATTGACTATATATATATATATATATTGTGGGAGAACAAAACACGACAGCCAATTGCACACAGCAACGTCCCCCACCACCCCCCACACACAGCTGTGTGGATTAAAATGACCAATTTTGTTATTGTGGTTTGTTTTTTGACGGATTGTTATTAGGAGTGTGTGTGTGTGGGGAGTAAGGAAACTTGTCCAAGATTTCGTCCTGACCTGACCTGACCTGCCTGGATTCGAAACCCAGGTCTCTCTCACAGCTTGTAAGGTGAGTGAGTGTCTCTAACCCACTGAGCTACAGGTTCCCCACATGGGTGACAATGGGTGACACCAGGACAGTCAAACACACAGCAGTGGGGGGGTGGGGGTGGGGGGGGTAGGGAGAAGCTGTTGGCAGGTTGGGTGAGAAGCTGCCCTGAGTTAATGTTAGACAGGGCGGCTCTCAGTCACTCACCAGTCTGGCTGTTGAATTGTCCCAGTGACGCAGATCTCACTGGCACTGTTACTGTAAAAGATATTTTTAGTGCGTTTTCCTGCCCGGGCTGGGGATTGCGCTGACTACAGAAGTACAGGCCGCTCACCAGCCTAGAATAATAAATAATAATAGTCCTGGCATTTTGATATGGCGCCTTTTCACGTCTTCTAGACTGTGTCTCAAAGCGCTTCACAGGATATACTGTAAAGTGAATTGACTGTGTATATACGTGTGGGCGAAACGCGGCAGCCGATCGCGCACAGCAGCGTCCCCCCCACCACAAACAGTTGTGGGTTGAAATGAATTTTAAAAAATTTAGGACAGATTATTATTAGGCGTGTGTGCGTGTGTGTGCAGTAAGGAAACTTGCCCAAGGTTTCACCCTGACCTGCCTGGATTCGAAACACAGGTCTCTCGCTTATGAGTGTCTCTAACCACTGAGCTACAGGAGGGGGGGGGGGGGGGGGTACATCACTGAAACAGGTTGAGAAACACTGGTCTAGAAGACGTGATAAGGGGCTGGGTCAAAATACAAGGAATTGTTATTGAGATGAATTTAGTATCGATGCGAAGACTGCGTTATGTCAACACCCCAGAGTTCGTCAATGATACAATATATACCGAGGATAATAAAAATATATACAGAGAATAATAAATAATAAATAATCATTCACATCAGATACATTGTGAGTTTTACTGAACCTTCACAAAGGTAGGGACCCTGGGAATACTGATAGCATCCTGGCTGATACTAATACTACACACTCACACACAGACACACTCACACACACTCACTCACTCATACTCACTCAGACAGACAGACACACACACATACACACAGACAGACACACTCACACATTCTCACACAGACACTCACACATACTCACAGACACTCACTCACACATACACTCACTCACTTACACACACACACACAATGGTGGAAACTGGGAGTTTCCTGGCTTGATGTTCTCTTGTGCGTCAGTCTGGCTCAGTGAGCAGCTCTCGCCTCCCCTCCGACAATCAGAAGGTTGTGGGTTCAAGCCCTGCGACCGACACAGGGCGAGGTGTGGGGGCCCGGGGGGGGGGGGGGGGGGGGGCTGGGAGTGGGGGTTACATTGTCGGA